>CAUOFW020001469.1:569917-634704 GCA_963454935.2 Ilex paraguariensis | reverse complement strand
TTGACAGTGTAAAGGTTGGGTGGGTGGGTGGGTTCAACTCCAACACAAGACAAGATGATTGAAGAAGCCTAGCTTTTATTAGTATAAGTTGTATAACCACCTAATTAAGCCACAAAAAAATTGATGATGTAAAGTTAAACGAATAATTAAATTAATTATTATTACATCAAAAGGAGAATGGTTCTAGACCATTTCACACATTAGTTTTTTTGAGCTTCACAGCATTACTTTGAGCTTGATATAAGTTAAGTGAAGGGAAGGGCTCTTAAGTTAGGTACCACTTGGGTCAAATCAAATGTCATTGTCGCCTAGAACACAACTTTTAGCATTTTTGTTTTTTTATTAGTAGCTTTTGGTCTAATTTCATGCATACACACACACTACCAACACAATTTTTGCAAATTATCTATTTTGTTCTACCTTGTGAGAAATTATCATTTCATTTCAATACTATTTTTTTAGTCTCTCTCTGCCCGTTAAATTCTATCTATTTTAGCTAGCTTTGAGGGTGGGTTTTAAGGGTAACCTACTTGGAGAATATATTCCTCACCAGAACCTTACCTTACTAAGATGTTATATAATTTTTGGACTTGACTATGGTAATTTTTATAATTTTTATTTATTTTAATAGGTATTTTTATAATATTTGTGGGTTATTTTATAACAAAAAAATTTACCACTTTTGTGAATATTTTTACCACTTTTATAATTAATTTATTATATTTGTGGATATTTTAATTTTATTATTATTGCTATGATAACTATTTTTATAATTTTTTTGGATACTACACCAGTGATAAAAAGCTTACAAATATAATAAAATGATAAAATTGTGCTTTAAAAATTTGTTTATCAAATCTTATATCTCAAATAATATGTCAAAATTCTATGCATTGAATATTTGGTAAAATTAATAAACCTTATTAATTCAACCAACTGTATTAATTTGAGATACAAAATTTAACAATAATTTAATCAGTACAACGTTACTCACAAGTCACAATAACAAATGTAATAAATGTAGTAATAATGCCGAATTTTCTTTTTGCAACATAGTCAACTCCATGGTCAAGATAATACAAAAGAAAAAAGAAAAGGAGAAGGAAAATTCGATATCGGTCATTTGGATTTGGGGATAATCAGGATGACGATAGACAGCGAAACAGCACATGACGTCACCTAATAGATGTCATCAACAACTACAATAGCCATTACGTCATACGTTGGCGGTACGAACGTAAACAAGGGCAACGTGAATCCGTAATGGGATTACTAATTATCAAAACGCTCCCCATCTGATTAGACATCTAACCTAACCTCAATCCCGGTCGTCAGGGCATTTCAGTCATTCCGTGGCACAGACCTCAACTCTATAAATTCTTCATGCTGGAACAACGTGAAAACCACCAAGATCTAGAAATTAAGTTGAACACGTACGCTGTACGTAGCCAATTTTGGTTTGGTCCGACTGACCAGAAATCGCATGCCGTTTCACCTTTTTTTCACAAACCATCGTCATCTTCAACATTCGTCACACACACATGGAAAACGAGAAGACTAGTGTGAGAAAATTTAATGCTTTCAAACTTGCAGAAGATCAAAATGATCTGCCGGAGCCGGAGCCGGAGGAAGAGAAGATGGAGAAGTTCTTTGCGTTGATAAAAAGCTTCAACGACGCACGTAATCGCCGAAGGAATGAATTGATGATCATCAATGAAATGGAGAAGAAGAAGAACAAGAGAAAGAGGCCGGAAGTTGATCTCCAACAATCAAGTTGGGTTCCATCGTTCAAATGGGAAGATTTTACGGAAGAGATTGAATTCAGAAGGCCTCCTTTGATTTTCCCTGATCCTTGTAACAGCAGACAAGTCCAGAAAGATCAACAAGATTGCTTAGACCTCAATCTGACTCTCTAGTCTAGATAGAGTTTTTGTCTCTTTCAATTAATGTGATCTTATGGCTTTTATTTTCTTTTACAAGAGGAGAACCTGCAGGCTTTGCATGTGATTGATTGATGCATATTGTTTTCTGAAAATAGCAATTAACAGGTAGGCAGAGACATTTAAGGTTGGCCAGGGATGATTGTTCTCAATGCATGACGACATTCAGGTAGACAGAGGTAGTGGGAGTTCACTTTCGATGGTTCTTATTAACTCATCATCTCTAAGGGAAAAAAGATGACTTTAATAAGTACCAGTACAAAGTATAAATAAAAATGGAAAAAGAGGAGGCGATGAAAGGAAAAGAGATCAATAAATACCTGGCTCTTTGTTTAGAAGACAAATGGATTAAAGCAAAAGGAGCGTTTAGGTAGGGCCGCCTAGCTGGAAAGACGTGTGGCGCACTAGGTACGTTTTTAGTAGAAATTAGTATATCCTTTTGATTGAAGAAGATGTGTTTTTTGTTCGATCGGAGCTGGCACAAATAACCTAGAAGTACACAAGTGAAAGATGTTGGGCCCAATTATGAAATGTTTTTCACCGAAGGCCTGGCCTCAGCAGGCTTTTCCTGTGTTCCCGCTGACAGACACAGGAGCCATTTTGCAAGAGAATGAATGAGGAATTGGTCCAGGACCCAAAACCAAAGTCCAATCCAAAAAAAAAAAAAAAATGGAGTTGGAGGGAGATTCATGTCTATGTCGGGGACAGCACTGCATCTGCAGTGAGTCAAGACAAGAGGAACCATTTAATTTAATCAGATCACACCTATTACCTAAACCTACGGAACCTAAATGTTACATTTTTCAAATCTTTTATGAAATTTTAATAATAAAAATATTATTAAATGAATTGGGATAGTTATTAAATTTTGTAAGGTTCACTTCCCTACCCTACCCTAGCCTAATATATCATTAGATCCCAACCTTTCTCTGAGGTAAATATATTGGAACATTATGACTTTTCCGGAGATAACACCCTGGTGGTGCAAGAAAATAACGTTTGAGCATAAATAACCTCTTTGGGCATTTTCACTGTTGTATGCACAAAATGATGGTGCATAATGAATTTTGGTCATGACAGCGTATCTTTGTATTTTGCTGGGATCATATTGCTATTAGAAGAAAACCAACGTGGCTCATCACCTAGTCCATGAAATTAGATTTACTTTATCAAGTATTACTCTACTCTTTAACAAAATATACCAATATGCTGGCCTACATCTAAAAGCATGGTGCTACAACTTTAGAATTGATCACCCAAGTGCAGGTTGTCGCGAACTAATATAATACTCCGAAGTCCGAGGTCGAACCACAGGGAATTATAATAAAAAACAATCACAAAAATACCAAAGAAAATTTGAGAGAACAATTTGTGTAAAAAAAAATTGTTGAGTTGAAAATATTGATTGGAGATATTTAAACAATAAAATAAAAATACTAGAGCATCAAATACTCTCTCTCAATTCCATACAATAATGATTAAAGACTCAAATATTAACTTGAGACAAGAATCAGATGTCGGTTGATTCGAGTAACAAATCAAGTAAGAAAACCAAAAGTTATAATCAAAAGATTATTCAGGAATCTGAATAATCATCCAATTATATTATTTTATGAAATAATGATAAAAACCTCAAGCGTGGAATAACCAGTTATTTACTCGCAGGGAAAATTCAAGCAATCGATGTACATGATACAACGATTCAAGGATTTTTACAGAATAAAAACTTTGCTAAGAAATCAGAAGTTAAATTAACAAAATATCATAAATTATTAAGCACAGAATCAATAACAGTACTATACTTCGTTGAGAGGTTTTCCCATAACCCTAACTTAGCCTTCTAGCCAGACATAACGAATTAAAACAAAAATAAAAAATGAGAAAAAGAATAATAGTAATCTCTAAATGAGAATCCCTATTTATATTAATAATAAATTCTAAGTACAGGTTGAAAGACATTCTTTTCAAAAAAAGAAGTCTTGTAAGGTTAAATCTCATGCATAAAATCTTTGGAACGCGGGTACAAAATTTGTCCAGACTTCGAGCTTGAATTTTGCATATTTAGAGGTTGAATCACGAAAATTTAGTGAAACACACTTTTGTAGCCTTTGAAGTCTTATTTTTAACCTCCAAAAATCAAGTAAATCAGATATCAGAGTCAAAAGTTATGACCAAAATATTGAAGACGTGTCAAATCCTTTTCTTCTTGGACACTTTTCTAATTCAACTCTAAATAAGTTTTCTTCCAACTTGGATTCTTATAAGGATTAAATTGCTGTCATATCTTCAAGTCTTCCTATTTTAATCTTGACTCTTCAATCCTTATCAATTCTAATTCTTCCTCTAGTGATTGATTCACTTGCATTATTCATTATTACTTTAAATCAATCAATTTACCTACAAAATAAACTAAATAACTAAAAAAAGTATCAAACTAAAAAATCAAGGAATTTAACACATTTAATCACAAATAATATGCAATTAATCAATCATTAAATATAATAAAATAACAATTTTGATGGTTAATCACACCCCCCAACCAGAATATTACTAGTTCTTAGTAATACATAGATTTTAAAATCTAAAAACTAAAAACAAAATATCCTAATAAAATAAAACACAAATTCACTTTCGTAGGACTCACGATTGCATTTAGCATATGCAACAAATCTTTAAACCCCTAGGTTCCCCCTAGTGGACGAGTATAGTCTCATGAGAGTTTCCAGAAATGATACCCCACAAACATCACCCTGTAATCAAATATCTAAATAATAATTTTATAACACAAATTTCTACGAGTTTAAGGACAAGGAGCCATCGCATCTTTGAGGTTTTCGATATTTGCGATTCTTCGGAGATCTGGTAACTTCGTTCTAATTTTTATTTACTTTAGTCATTTTATTGCAATTTATTTTATTTCTGTTTAATTTAGATTTCTGTTTTATTTAGTTTGTTTATTTGTTTTATGAATTCTTGGGATCGTGACTTAAGTGGTTGTTTAATAAGAGAAGATTTAGATACTCTGTTTGAAAATCTATTTGATTCATTTGATTCAAATCACTCTTCGCACACAATGACTGCTAATCCTAACAATAATAGGCAAAATGATCTTCCTGAACATGAGGATCATATTGATAGAGTAAGTAATCATGATGAGAACGATGTGGATAATTTAAATGCTAATCAAGGTAGGACTTTGCGTGAATATTTACAGTCTGCACGCCACACTACACCCTCATGCATTATCTTTCCATTAAATGCCCCAAATTTTATTTTCAAACTTGGCATGATTACATTAATCCCAAAATTTCTTGGCCTAGATTCAAAAAATCCATATCTACACATTAGAGAATTTGAGGATGTATGTGCTACGTTCCATGATCAGAATGTCTCAGTGAATACAATCAGATTAAAACTGTTTTCTTTTTCATTAAAGAAAAAAAGATAAGACTTGATTATATTCACTTAGATCTAGGATCATAGGTATATGGCCTGAGATGCAAAAATAATTTCTAAAAAAAGTTTTTTTCCACACATTGTACAAACTCTTTAAAAATGCAAATAATGAATTTTTCTCAAAACGAGTCTGAAAATTTCTATCAAAATTGAGAAAGATTTAAAGACCTTCTTGCATCTTGTCCACATCACGGTTATGAGAGCTGATGCGTGATAAGTTTATTTTATGAGGGTTTGAGCCCACAATTACGTTAATTTGTTGAGATGATGTGTAATGGTGATTTCATGAATAAGGAACTAGACGAGGCCTTTGACCACTTAGATCAGTTAGCTGAAAGTGCACAATCTTGGGATACCATATCCCAAGAACCTCCTAAAGGTAAAATTGCACAATCTTCATCATCTAGTAGGGGTAAATACTAGCTGAGGGAAGAAGATGACCTAGGAGCTAGAATTGTCACCTTAGTTAGGAGGGTAGAAGCCATGAAGTACAAAAGAGTTAATCAAGTTAACACAATGCCTGTTGAGGAGGTGTGTATAGAGAATTCACACAACTATAATTTTGTATTTTTAACTCACACATATTTCTATTCATGTTCTGTATCTTTATACAACCCGAGAGGCCTAATTTTAGGCATTCAAAATTATGTAACAGAAAAGTAAATTTACAATCACAATTAAAAGCAATATTTACAAAGATAGGAAACTGATCCTATAATCATGGGAGGCACAAAATCTGGTAATGATCATGTTGACAGCTAGGCTTGAGTTGACACTTATTTGAAATTATTAGTTTCCTTGATACGCCCCTACAAGAACGGGCTATCATCGGATAGGCCGATCTTGTCCTGTAGATAGTCTGTCCTTCGTCTGGAAAGTGGCTTGGTGAGTAAATCTGCGAACTGGTCATTAGTGTGAACATGTCGAACATTAAGAAATTTTTTCTCAACCAAATCTCACACAAAGGGAATGTCTATCTGGATATGCTTCATCCTTGAATGCTGGACAGGATTAAAACTCAGCTGGGTTGCACCCAAATTATCACACAAGAGTAGAGGTGGTTGTGGTAATGTAAACTTCATTTCTTGGAATAGAGATAACAGCCACATGGACTCTGCTGTAGCCGTTGCTAAAGCCCTATACTCAGCTTCAGTTGATGATCGTGCAATTGCACGTTGCTTTTTAGAGCTCCATGAAATGGGTGTGTGACCAAGGAAGAGGAGATAAGCTGAAGTTGATTTTCTATCATCCAAACTGCCAGCCCAATTAGCATGTGAGTGTTGGGCTTGAGGTTTTTCTGATATTAATGCCATGAAAAATGGTGTTCTTCAAGTAACTCAGCAGTCTTTTAGTTGCTGTCCAGTGAATTTGTGTGGGGAAATGCATAAACTATGAGAGTTTGTTGATGGCAAAGCTTATATCAGGTCGAGTTAAGGACAAGTATTGCAATGCTCCAATCACTCTACGATATTCGGTTGAATCAACGGATGGCGAACCATCTGCCAGTTGTAGAGAAACCGATGTAGAGAGAGGAGTTGTGACATCCTTAGCTCCATCCATACTTGTCTTGGCAAGGATATCTCGGATATACTTATGTTGAGTTAGAAACATGCCATCTTTGGTAGGAATGACCTCAACATCGAGGAAAAAATGTAGGGACCCCAAGTCTTTGATGGAGAATTTTTGTCCAAGTTGATCAATAATGCTTGCAACAAAAGTGGAATTGTTGCCAGTGAGAATCAAATCATCGACATAAACTAAGCAATTGGCAAGTATGGAACCATAATGAAACACAAATAGAGAATAGTCGAATTTAGCATTGATGAAACCAAATTCTAACAGTGCTTGTTTGAGAGCAGAGTACCAAGCACGGGGTGCTTGTTTTAGTCCATAGATTGCCTTTGTAAGGCAGCAAACATGATCTGGTTTTTCTGGATTCCTGAAGGCAGGTGGTTGCTTCATATATAATTTTTCTGTGAGATGCCCATGAAGAAAGGCATTATTGACGTCTAATTGTCTTAGATACCAACCTTGCATAACATCAAGAGTTAAGACAGTGCGTACTGTGACCGGTTTGACGACAGGACTGAATGTTTCTTTGTAATCCAGTCCTGGTCTCTGATTGAATCCTTTGGCCACAAGTCTGGCCTTGAACCGATCAATAGATCCATCAGCATGTCTCTTAATTTGAAACACCCACTTACAGCCAACAATATTACAATCATTCGAAGGTGGTACAAGTTGACATGTATTGTGACGCATTAACGCAGTCAATTCAGAAGACATGGTGTCATGCCATCAGGAATCAGTGAGTGCTTCAGTAACACTCGTGGGTTCCAAGAAGGATGGAAGAGGGAGTTTAGTGACAAGAAACAATTTTTTTGGCTTATAGATATCATTCATGGATCGGGTAGTCATTCGGTGGGTGCGTACTTCATTATGCTCAGAGACAACAGGTTCATGCACTTCTACTGAAGGAAATTGGCTTGAAATCAAGGGAGAAGAAGAGAGAGTACTTACCTGGAGAGGAGTCGGTGCAGGGGATGACTCATTTTCAAGCGATGGCAAGACTTCAGTACCGACGTCCGGAGATTCAGTAGTACCGTGTGGAACCAAGAAGAATTGCGGCAACGAGATCGTGACAGACGGGTCTTCTACAGCAGATGGAGTAGAGACGAGATTTTTAGGGTTTGATTTTTCAAAAGGGAAAGTCCCTTCGTGAAATATGACATGCCGAGAAGTGAAAAGCTTTCGGGTATTGGACTCAAAACATAGATATGCATTTTGGGAGAGGCTGTAACCCACGAATGTGCATGGTTGGGCCTTGGGCTCAAGTTTGTGTTTATTATAAGGCCTAGTTAATGGATAACATAGGCAGCCAAATTATTTGAGCTTGAGATAATTTGGCATTTGTTTGAACAATTTTTCAAACGGTGATTGATTGTTCAAAGTCGGGGTGGGCATTCAATTGATAAGATAGACAGTAGTTTGAAACGCATATGGCCAATATGAGAGAGACATGTGAGCATCCGTGAGTAAGGTGAGACCAATCTCGACAAGATGGCGATGTCGTCTTTCAGACATATCGTTTTGTTGTGGAGCGGTTGTGTAATAGCTAATACCATGAACGGAAAGATAGGATTTGAGGCCAATATATTCTCCACCATTATCGAAGTAGAGACTTTTTATTTTTGTGTTAAACTTATTTTCCACAAGATTTCAAAATTGCGGAAAAATTGTTTGAACATTTGATTTATGAGTCATGGGATAGAGCTAAATGTACTTGATATAGTGATCAACAAAAATAACATAATATTTCGAACCATCAACACCAATATCATGAGATGGACCCCAAACATCCGTGTATATCAATTCCATGGGAGCAATGCTAGTAAGACCATGAGTATTAAAAGTTTGACGATGAGCTTTATTTTGGGAACATGAAGTACAAAGAGATAAATGGCCATTTTTATTGGTGGGTAAAGAAAAAACATGAATTAAATGATGGACTAATTTTGACGATGGATGACCAAGTCGTTTGTGCCATCCATCGGGTGTAGTACGTTCATGAACATAGGTAACGACATTTTTGGAGTTTGATGGTAGATGCTCTGGAAATGGGTACACTCCATCTTCACATTCGCCTTTGAGTAGTATCGCCCCCGTGATCCGATCCTTCACCAAAAAATAAGTAGGATGAAATTCAAGGTAAACATTATTATGCTTGGTAAAATGGTGAACAAAAATAAGATTTTTTTGAATTGTGGGAACACAAAGGGTATCACGTAAATGAAAGACACGCTTAGACGATGCAAGAGATAATGAACCAATATGAGACACAGGCAAACCTGATCCATCACCAATTACCACCTCATCAGTACCATCATATTCAGAATTAATCAATAGATTAGAGAGGTCGGTTGTCATATTGTGAGATGCCGCCGAGTCAACGAGCCATTTGTGATTTTTGCCTTGGGAGGATGCTGCACAGTTGGCAGTGAAGTCAGCAGAAGACATTTTTGGGCAATTTTTGGCCGTATGGCCCTTTTGATCACATCATTGGCATTTCGGCTTAATTTTCCTGTGGCCCGAATTGGAGGGCCCATATTTGTGATGCCCATTGTTGCTGCGAGTCTTGTTGGAGTAAGACTTCGGGCTCGGTTTATGTTGTCCATAAGCACCTCCATGCCGATAAGAGTAATAAGCAATGGGAACAAATGCGGCTGCCGATTGATTCTCTAATCGTCGGAGGTAACTCTCATGACCTACAAGAAGATCATGAATTTCCCCAAATTTCAAAGAGGTCTCACGATCATGAATGGGTGCCGCAATTTCTCTAAATTTAGGACCCAATCCATTGAGAATGTAGAGGGTTAAATCATCATCCAAAATTGGATGATCAATGATTGCGAGTTCATCGACAATCACTTTGATTTCGTAAAGGAACTCAGTGACAGTGCGAGTTCCACGAGTGCTCAAGGTCAAATCTTCCTTGAGTTGCATCGCACGCGTCCGTGATTTTCCAGCGTAAAAACGGGTAAGTGCTGTCCAAACCTCATGGGATGTTTTGTAGGCAGCAAGAACGGGGGTAATAGTGGTGGAAGTGAAAGTAAGGATGGCGTGGAGGATGAGTTTGTCTTGGCAAACCCAGTGGGAGTTCGCGGCTTTGGAGGTAGCAGAATTTGTTGCATCAATGGCAGGCATTTTTTTACACCCGTGACAAAGTCGATGAGATCATAGCCAATGAGCAAGGCTTCAAATTGAGCCCTCCACTGAGGGAAGGTAGAAGGAGTGAGTTTTTTGTTGATGGTGGTGGCGGCATTGATGGTGATGATAGGTGAATCAGTGGTAGATGCAAAGATGACAACCATGTCGCAGGAAGCAAGAAAGGAAAGATACTCGTTAGAGGTTTGGCTGCTCTGATACCATATAGAGAATTCACACAACTATAATTTTGTATTTTTAACTCACACAGATTTCTATTCATGTTCTGTATCTTTATACAACCCGAGAGGCCTAATTTTAGGCATTCAAAATTATGTAACAGAAAAGTAAATTTACAATCACAATTAAAAGCAATATTTACAAAGATAGGAAACTGATCCTATAATCATGGGAGGCACAAAATCTGGTAATGATCATGGTGACAGCTAGGCTTGAGTTGACACTTGTTTGAAATTATCAGTTTCCTTGATAATGTGTAGTGTTTGTGAATCCCTGGACATCCTATGAAGGAATGTCCAACATTACCTGTTTTAAAAAAAGTCTTGTATAATCAAGCAAATGCTGCAAACACTTTTTCAAAATCTTACAATAATCCTTTCTCAAACACATACAATCCGGGGTGAAAGAATCATCCCAATTTTAGTTGGAGGAATGAAAAACATGCATCACAACCACCTCAACAAAATTCCTCTAATGTTGCACTCTATGTTCCACCACCTAAGAGAAATTTTAAGGAGGCATTGTCACAAATGATGGAGAGTTAGGAAAATTTTATCAATCAGACCACACAAGTTATAAATGATATCAGAAGTACACTAAATAAACAGGAAAATATTAATAGACAAACTACTCAGGCTATTGAAGATATTAGGAGTGCAATCACTAAGTTGACTATTGACTATTGCCATTAGAAAAAAGGTAAGTTTCCAGTACAACCACAACCAAATCCACATGATCAATTTTTTGTGAATGAAACTGGCACTTCTGATACTGTGCATGAGCAAGTAAAGTTTATTATCACACTCTGTAGTGGGAAAGAAATTGATAAAATCATTCCTTCAAAAACTCAAGAATCTGAAAAGATTTCAAAACCTATGGAGAGTGGTGATAAAATTAATCACTCTGAAATTAATAAGCCTGAGAAGTATGTCATACCTGCACCATTCCTACAGAGATTGCTTACTTCTACCAAGCCTTATATACATAATGATATGTTAGAGATTTTTAAGCAAGTAAAAATCAGTATTCCCTTGTTGGATGCCATTAAACAAATACCTTCTTATGCAAAATTTTTGAAAGAATTATGCACAGTTAAAAGAAAATTAAATGTGCAAAAGAAGACATTTTTGACTGAGTAGGTATCTTCCATTATACAGCACAAGACTCCACCAAAATATAAAGACTCAGTTTGTCCCACCATTTCTTGTGTTATAGGCAACCACATAATTGAACAAGTTTTATTGGATTTAGGAGCTAGTATGAACTTGCTCCCTTATTCAGTTTATGAGCAGCTAGGGTTAGGGGAGTTAAAACCTACCTCAGTTACACTTCAATTAGCTGACCGATCAGTAAAAATACCGAGGGGTATGGTGGAAGATGTCTTAGTATAGGTTGATAAATTTTACTTTCATGTAGATTTTATAATTTTGGACACTCAACCTGTATTAAATATTAATGCTCAAATTATTGTTATTTTAGGCAGACTATTCCTAGCCACTTCGTTTTACTTTATTATATATATGATATGCATGTATGTTTTATATTTTACATTGTAGATAATTTAGTGTGTAAAATTCAGTTTATATGCAGAATATCAGATTATCGGATCCTTGTATAATATGAGTATATGTTCACAAATTAGATCAAATTTGACACACCATTGGTATGATTGCAGTATAATATTCTGGCATAGTTTGTTTTGACTGTAGGAGACTGTTTGATGTCTCGGATTATTGCACTAGTATATTTTGTGTATTCAATAGACCTATATTAAAATTATTATTTTTTACTAATTCAATAAGACTATCAATACCTCATGATTATTATGATTGCTTATACTTTTAATCCAAAAATATTTAATTGTCACGTGCATATAATGTGTCACTTTAATTCATCAAAGGGTGAGATTTATACTGAGTCAATAAGTTCAGTGAATTAGAAGACGATATTATTTGTATGGTGAACTTATTTCTCATTTTATTTGTATGATGTCCTCTTGAGAAAGCTCATAAGTTTTATTCACGTCAAACTCTGTCAGTGGATTTAATTATCCGACATGAGAAATAAGTTGAGTAATAAGGTTTCAAAGAATAAAATAAGTCAGTTAAATATAATTATTAGTAATTTATTTAATCGATGGACATGTGTAATCTTAAACATGAGAAGATTATTAAATATATAATAATAAGGGGTTCAAATATAATTTTGAGATAAGACTCAAGAGATCAATAATAAGTCTTTAGTGAACTGACTTATTATTAATGAGTTGTAGAATGTTTGTTCTGGGTTGAACATAGAATTCCTAATTCTATTGGAAGTCCAATCTTTAGGGTCTTTGTCGTAGCTTATATATAAACGTCTAGGCTCTCTTATTTAGCATCTATTCTTCACTCACGTTTTTTAGATAGACCGAAAGAAAGAGCAAGGATTTAGAGGTCTTGGCATCCCATATTGCATCCAGCTTATATTGCATCTGAATTATGACGTTTGGGGATATACGATAGAAGGGCGCGAGGTCTTTTGGTTGCTTGTTAATTCTATTCTTTCGTGCTGAGAATAAATCAATTCCGATGGATCTCGAAGGTAAACCCTAATTCTGCCTTGTAAGGTATTAAAGAAATTTTTTTGATATTCGATACATACGTTGTCAACAACTCTTGAGATCTTCCTTCCAACAAAATATAAGTATGGAATAGATCAGAATTAGACATTCATCTATACAAACACATGGCGGAGAGTGACCGCACAACAACATCTCAATGGACGATTCTTTTATCATGCATCCACTTGTGGATCAAGTCACCTGTAATACCCCAAATTTTTGAAATATATATATATATATATATAACTCAGTTTAGATCAATTTGTGATATTATTTTTGAAAATGGGTGTTAGTGTAATTAATGAATGAGGAATCGTTGGGTTATTGTACGATTTCTTTTATTTTGTATTTACATATATGTAGCCAGTCAAAATAGGACAAAATTAAAAAAAAAAAAGAGAGGATAAAAGTGTAATTAAAATGAGTTCTCTTGTTGCCCTAGAAGTCTAATGACTAAAATGNTGGAAATTGTTAATTTAAGTGTTTTGAGACCTAATATTAGATTTATTGTTTTTGAGGGTTTAAAGAATTTGTTTAATATCTTACAAAGCAAAAAGAAAAAAAAGGGAAAAGGAAGTATACTGGTTCCAAGTTCAATCGTCGGAAGAAGAAGGCCAAAATTCAAAAAAAATTACAGAAAACTCCCCTTTAGTTTAAGAAATTTTATTTTGACCCCTTTATTCTTCTAAACTTAATTTTAAGTACTTTTTTACTTGATAAGTTGCAAGAACAGAATTCTGGAAAATTTATGGCAAGCTTGAAAACAGAAAATTCGTTTTTTTAAGAAAATTATACTTTGGCCCCAAAAGTTTTAAAAATTATGATTTGACCCTAGAACTTTAGAAACTTTTTTCAAACAGCCCAGAATACTTCCATATCCTATTCCTTTGTATTAGAAAGGATGTTTATATGTAAAAGATATATTAAGTATATATCAAAGAGTAGAAAGTACGTAAATTAAATATAGAATCACGAAATGACGAAGTTAGAAATAAGAATTGATCATTATATGTTATTTTGAATTAGGTGGTGATTGCATTGAGGTTGAGAAATAGTATTTTGAATTGAATTTTGGAAATCAAGATGAGTAGTTTATTACTTCTTTTGGGAGAATTTTTTTATATTAAACTTGTGGGTGCGTGTGTGTGAATTTTTCATATATATGATATATGTTGATGTTCGGGGTTGCAATTAAATGTTTTTGCAATTGTGAATTGTTACACATGTGAATTTGCAAAACTTATGAGATGATTTTATATTATTGCTTAAATAATTTTGGTGATAAAAGATAAATTTTGTGTGCGTTGAGACTAAAATAACAGTTTTAGTATATGTTAAAATCATATTTTATGAGAAGGGGACTGAGTTACCAGGTCTAAATGGTAACGAGATTGTATACCGGCGTGGTCGGTATAGAGATGTGCACATAGGGGCCAGTTATCTGACTAGTGATAATAAAAGACGGGGCCAGTCATCAGACTAGTGATGACAAGAGATGGGGTCAGTTACCAAACTAGTGGTAACAAACATGATTTGACAAGTGTATTTAAGACTGAATGTGTGTATGAGTGTTTTGAGCTATAAATGTTTTTTCTTCTATAAAGNATATATATATATATATATATATATATATTCTCTTCCCAACATATAGACATACGTTAGAATAAGAAAAATGAGAGGAGAGGATAGAGTTTTGAGTACAGAAAAAGGAAGAGAAAGAAAGAAGGGGATTTAGAGAAGAAAGAAGAAAAATAGAAGATTTGATCATCNAATTTTAAGTACTTTTTTACTTGATAAGTTGCAAGAACAGAATTCTGGAAAATTTATGGCAAGCTTGAAAACAGAAAATTCGTTTTTTTAAGAAAATTATACTTTGGCCCCAAAAGTTTTAAAAATTATGATTTGACCCTAGAACTTTAGAAACTTTTTTCAAACAGCCCAGAATACTTCCATATCCTATTCCTTTGTATTAGAAAGGATGTTTATATGTAAAAGATATATTAAGTATATATCAAAGAGTAGAAAGTACGTAAATTAAATATAGAATCACGAAATGACGAAGTTAGAAATAAGAATTGATCATTATATGTTATTTTGAATTAGGTGGTGATTGCATTGAGGTTGAGAAATAGTATTTTGAATTGAATTTTGGAAATCAAGATGAGTAGTTTATTACTTCTTTTGGGAGAATTTTTTTATATTAAACTTGTGGGTGCGTGTGTGTGAATTTTTCATATATATGATATATGTTGATGTTCGGGGTTGCAATTAAATGTTTTTGCAATTGTGAATTGTTACACATGTGAATTTGCAAAACTTATGAGATGATTTTATATTATTGCTTAAATAATTTTGGTGATAAAAGATAAATTTTGTGTGCGTTGAGACTAAAATAACAGTTTTAGTATATGTTAAAATCATATTTTATGAGAAGGGGACTGAGTTACCAGGTCTAAATGGTAACGAGATTGTATACCGGCGTGGTCGGTATAGAGATGTGCACATAGGGGCCAGTTATCTGACTAGTGATAATAAAAGACGGGGCCAGTCATCAGACTAGTGATGACAAGAGATGGGGTCAGTTACCAAACTAGTGGTAACAAACATGATTTGACAAGTGTATTTAAGACTGAATGTGTGTATGAGTGTTTTGAGCTATAAATGTTTTTTCTTCTATAAAGTTATTATGATCAGGAGATCATTTTGTTTACATGGTTATGTGAAAGGGATTGAGGTACAATTTATTATATTTATGTATATAACAAAATTTATTTCTGTGTATATGAAATGTGAGATTTATTTTCAAACCTCATTAGAGGTGGTTGCTACTTACGGACTTTTATGCTCACCTAAATATTTAACATTTTTCAGGTGAGAATCAGGAGGAGGAGTAAGTCCTCAAATAGACAAGAAATTAGAAGAATCGAAAATTTATTTTATTGTACGTCTTCAGGAATAAATATTTTTTATAGTTTTGAAATAAGTATTTGATTGTTTTGAGAATAATATTGTTTTTGCTTAGAGTAGTAAATCTTATGGATTAATTATTGTTTTACATGAGTTTAGTAATAATGTCGATGATGTTAATTTATTTCTCTGGTATTCATTAGGTCGGTGAAAAGGATCACTTTATTATTTGTCTTCTGCTATATTTTGCATTAATCATGCACATGAGTGATTGATTAAGGCCTTAATTGTCAATCCACTATTCATCCTATATGATCGCGGGGGGTGGGTGTGTGACATCACCTGTCATACACCCACCACCCACCACGCACGCGAGCTAGCTTTATGGTCAGCCAGATGTCTTTTCTGGTGTCTCCAAATCGCTGATGTTGCGCTACTTTCAAGATAGATCAAAAGTAGACTAGTCTTTCGGATTTATTCACTGAATTGAAGGCAAATGACAAAGATCCTGAAATAATGAGAAAGGGACTTCCCATGTTTCCCACCGAAGCAAGTCAATGCAATAAACACCACAACCCTCATGCATTCCTCTCGGCAATCAAGAATGTTGGGCCTAAACATTCTTCAAATGCTTTCAGGGAGATGTTTCTGACCGATGCTTTTCTTATGAAACTATTCCAAAAGCTCTCTTTCCATGTCAATCCAGTTGTCTAATGCAGTTCTCCACTCCATGTTTCAACTCCAACATCATTGAAATCTTGACCCCTCCTCATAAAACCAAAAAATAATGAGAGCAAACGACGAATGTCACTCACTTTAATGTAAGTTATTGAACCAAAATTAATAAGGTGCTTCGTACAAGTTCTTGATGCACTAAGATGCTTGCATATGAACTTGAACAAAATCGTGGACGTTGGATAAGAAAGGGTAGAGCTTACTTCATCGATGACACTTTTAACCTCTGTATTTGGTTTTTGGGGCCTAACCTAAACTTGAAACTTCACTGTCCATAGTGGTAATTCGCGAAAAACAGGGAAATATAGAATTACTACTGAGGCAGGTCATGCTCATGGTTGATTATTATTATGCACTAATCAATGTCTTTCCAACCAGTTCACCTCATTTGCAAGATTTAGATTGTTGTTTCTGGTTATTTTCCTTCTTTTTCTACTTGATAAATGGAGTTCACATAGTAGGTTTTAAGATGTGTCATCTTTTTTTCCTCATTTTCAGGTACTCCATCAGTATTTTATGGGTAAGATATCACCAACAGTCCCAGTACATTGAGTTACAGGTTGGGAAGTCATGACTCATTCATTCAGATGATGATGCAACTTGCCATATTACGTTTGAAGGACTTAATTATTGGCTTCCAACTATAACAGTAGTAGTATTGAAGAAAAACATAAACATCTCAATTCTCTGTCAAGTATCATGTTTATTGACCGATATATTTTTTCATCAAGTCATCAGAATTCTCCACTTTTTTGCAAAAATAAATGAATGGAAAAACTAGTTGAAAGGGCAATCAAAGTGAGGCAAGAGAAGGGAGGAGATCAAGATGGTTTATTGAGTGCTTCATGTACAATTTAGGAGTAAAGTGTGACAATTCTTTTCGGAACAGCTATTTCCCTTGCAGTTTTCAAGCAACAATTCAGAAGTAACACTCAGGAAACAATAATGTTCATTGGCATTATAATTACAAGAAAGCGATACATGTCTATTATATTACAAGGAAGTAACGCAAGTTTATTGATACTACACAAAAAGCAATGCAAGTCTAACGATATGGATCTTTTCTCCCAAAGGCAAAGAAAGAAGACGAACAAACTCCAAACCAAAAACACAGTGAACCAACAACCGCAAATACGAAATGATATATAAACCATCTAAGATTTGCAGCAGATTAAGTCACTCAATTTTGTCTGACTAATTTGAAGTTGAGGTACGTGGACTTATTCCCAAATTAGATGGCTTTGGTTCTCCAGTTCTTGGACTCAAAGGTCCTCTTCCGCTTGATCGTGGACTCAGCTCCCCTTTTAGTTCATTAATGCGAGGACTATATGCCTTCTCTGAGAAGCGGGGGCTCTGAAGAAGTTTAGTATCTCTTGCAGGGGTTGCAGTGGAGCTAGTCACCTTAGGACTGCACACGTGCCTGATTTCACCACGACTTCTGGTAATAATCTCATCTAAAATCTCTCCACCATCTGCAAAAGAGGCTCTAGCACCCAGGTCTCCCTCCTGTTTGAACAAAATTAAAACGCACTAAGACCAGAGTTCTAGCAATAGAGTCCAGTAAGTAAATTTTTCTGGGAAATAGAGTCGAAGGTTATTCATGTCTGTGGAAATATTCGGAAGGCGAGATAGGGGAATCTTTCGGCGAATTGGAAGGATATCTTACTGTGGCAAGATTAAATGGTACAGCTGGTGCCTCTTCAAATTCTGCTGCATCCAAATCCTGAAGGTGTGCTCCTTTGAAAAACTTGGGTAGAAGGTATTGTCTTACAGGAACCAAAAGCATGATCATCAAAGAGAACAAAACCCCTGCAAGTGGAACCCATGTAATACCGAAACAAATAAGCAAATATGTTGTCTGGAATATTGTAAATGTTGCAATTGTCTTGAATGGTACAGTCTCCACAAAGGTGGCATGGTTGTCCTCCAAAACTCTGCAGCAAGAATAGTAGACCCCTTAAGAATCTTAAAAAGGTGGCATGTGAAAGGAGAACCTAATAAAAGGATCAAAGAAGTTACTTGTATCTTCTGCTGGGGGCAGTAAACAGCAGTAATATTCTATCCCAAAATTGGTTACCCGGTAAACTTTCAATTGCCATAAAAGCAAAGTATCCCCACAGGACTGAGGTTGGAATCATTCTGAGGAAAGGCATGGCAGCAACACATCCTCCCACCATAGTGGCTTGAAGCAAGTTACTTAGACGTTGTTCTTTTACCTCAACAGGCAATAACTCATCAATATCCTTCTCCACATCAAAAACTGTCTCGTCAACTGGGGCATCAATGTTTCCCGTGCTTGATGCTAATTGAATTGTGGATTCTTTTAACTCCTTCAGACCCTGGTCGATAAACATGTACTTTGTCTTTAACAGGGTGGTGATTCATTGCATGGTGAGCTAAAATCAGGAATGTTAGAAAACTTAATGGACTCAAAAAACATTATTGCTTTGTTGCCATTTACAAATCAGCTGAGAACATCTTTGTCAGGCCTTTTCAAAAATTATAACCAGGATTTTACATCTTTCTACCATTTTAACCATAAAATGGAGTTAGACTGACTTGCATACTGTCTAACCTACAGTATTGTTGATTAACAGGGAAAGCTATGAAGAAATGCATCGTATATTGAAACTAAAACAACTAAGCTATATACATACTTGAGCTGAGTGCCCCTGGTAAATCAAAGGAGTTTGCATTTGTTGATAGGCTTCTTGCATATTCCCATACAACTTTCCCAAGCTTGAGTTCTTCCTCATACTTTGGCGTGCTGTAGCAACGAGTCGATTTCGAAGCAACTGCATACTCCATAGGTATTACTTGGGATGAAATTTTCCGCATAAGTAACCAAAAATTGTAGAGACAGAGCCTTATCTGGTGCTAAATTAGCAAGCCATATCTAAAATGCAGGAATTGCCCATGGAAAAAAGTTTGGCTGAGGTAGATTACCTGATGTTTGAGGGTAGCTAGGCTCTTTGTATGCATTGGGGATTGTGGGATCACGCCATTCGATGGAGGGATTCCAAGCAGACCACACATTAAGGTCTGACATCAAGAAACAAGATTTTAAATATCTAACCTAAGAAAAAGCAAGATAGAATAGCATATAAATTCTGAAAGGAAAGAATAATTGTGAGGCAGCAAGAAGAACTTGCATACCAAGAACCCCAAAAGCAGCAAGTCATAATGGAAAGAAGGTGGTTTTCTCAAATTGAATTCCTTTTGTTGAGCCAGTTGAGATGCCACACTGTGGTCAAAATAATAAAGTACCGCAATCATGGTTGCAGGAACAAAAGCTCCAAGTATATAGAGAATGGGCACATTTAGCATGTCCTGCCAGTTTGAATCACAAGTCATAAATTTAACCTGTGGACATGCCTTAATAACCAGTTTGAAAAGTGTTCTGGTTTAAAAGATAACTTGATTGTCCATGCCTTAATAACAGTCCAATTCTCATATGCACCAGGAGACCATGGATTCGGGCTAAAGAGGCGACGTGGGATCCCTTTTGGAACACTTCCAGCTGGTATGTACGACACAGCTGTCCACACTAGAACCATAAGTGGCACTCCATAATCAGCAACAAGACTTCTAAGCCAACCTGTGGACAAAACCATAAATAACAGAGTTGAAATGTGACCAAGATTGTGAATTTTGAAGAAACACTATCAGCAATACACTGTATGAGAACAAATGAAAAAGAGCATCTGTTGACAATACAGTGTATGAGAACAAATGAAAAAGAGCCCTTGTTCAACAGATGCTCAAGTGATCCAAAGTTTTGCTACACATGCATACCAGTCCCATATCGCCATGACCTTGCTTTTCGGCTTCGTAATGCAGTGAGCAGAAGGCCAAACGACAGAACCAAAGCAAACATCCCATTTGCAAATCTCCAAGAAGGTATAAACTCAGTTAAATTTGAATTTTCTCGCTGTGGAATGCTAAACTCTTCCACTAGTCCCTACAAGACAAATTATAATAAAAACTTTCAAAATATAATCCACAATTAATTCAGAAGGCTTTACTGTTAGATACATCCTCCACAGCAAGAATTCAAAACAATATACATTGACGTGCCAGTTTTAATTAAACTAGATTCCTGAAAGTTTAATATTGGCATTATTGAGAAGAAACCGGGAGTAGGAGAAACTATGGAAAATATGTTCTTACTTTGATAGCTTGCTGCATGAAAAGCATTGCGATTAGCAAACCAAACAATTCCCCAGCCACACGGGTAAACCTATTGATAATGGAGCAAGCTCCTAAGATAGCCAGTAGGAACAGCAAGATTGCAGTCCACACACATACCCTGAAGAATCATAACCAGTTAAACAATACTAGACGCGATTGACAATCATCAAGTATAGAGAACTTGAAGAAGCAGCATCGCAATACATGCCAAACACATATATAGAAAGTAGTACAGTTCTGAATAATTCAGGAACTAAGGGAGAGAGATAAGCCTCACCATCCAGTCCAGGCAAGAAAGAGGTTATGACCCAAATCTGGTCTCTGCTTAGCAAAGTTATACATGAACGTGTACATTATCACAGTGGGTTCTGCAACTCCTAAAATCAGCAAAGGTTGACCACCAATGATAGAGTGTATAATCCCACAAATAGCAGTGGATGCTAAGGTTTGAACTGCTGTCAAAACTCCATCTGCAGGTAAGGGTTACAAAACAGTGCATCAAAATTCCGGTAGGATCATTAACATAGCTTTGATACTAATCAGAACGTATTATATTTCTAACAGCGGAGTTCCGATAGTTTTTACTTTCATGTGTCATCGCTAACTACAAATTCAGTAACATTTAAAGACACTCATGAAAATTCATTTAGAGTATATACCAGTGTTTCTCTCCAGTTGTTCACCAAATGAAATAACCGGGATCGCCGAAGCAAAGAATATATATGTGGTGGGAGCCAGTATCCTGGAAAAAGTAACAACAAAATAAATATTACAAAATGAAAATCTTGCTATTATGTAACCAGGAACTATACTAGAACTCAGAATTGCGGGAAGTCTGCGATGCAAAAGCTAATATCTTGCAATTGAACACCAAATACAAGAAGATTAAACGCTGTCTAATATTGTTAATCTATGATGCGTAAATCATTACCAAAGAATTAAATAATTCAATTGAAGACCATAAAGCTTTCTGATGGTTGAAACTGAGTTCATACCTGAGGCCTGCCCTGAAACCACCCGTCCAATCTTGCTTGTAACACAATAATCTACCTTGGAGGTCATTCTTGATTCCGCGAAATGGCACAAATGTCTCTTCCATGGTGTCTATCTACGTAAACTTCACAGAGAAACAAACACAAAGAAGTGAGGAATAGCCGAGTCCACAAAGGCCGTTGGGCTTCTACATTACGGAATGAGATTGCCTGCCATTCCTATTCAGAAGATTCAAGAAATGACACGACTCATAATGTGTCTCCTTATCATTGGGATAGAAGAAGTACTTTAGGAAGTTTAGAACTTGGCCAGGACTTGGCACTATTAGTCAAGATTTGAGAAAACCCAGAACAGGTCAGGTCAGCTGGATGCAGAATAATAAATGCTAGGCTAGCTACATCAAAAGGTGGGATGGGATTGGGATTGGGATACCCAGATGCCTTTAGACTGGAATTTTTGAACATAAAAAGAAGGTGTCAAGACTCGAAATACAAACCAAATTACATGATTTAATCCTCAAGAAAGACTTCAAGAAATCAGTGGTCCCTCCCAATTTGAAGAAAGTGCTTTGATGGTTTAGTCAGCAGCAAGAAAGAGCCCTTCTTCAAAACTTTTGTTTGCGTTGAGCGCTTTCTGCAAACAATGTGTGCGCGGAGAGGCAGAGAAGGAAGATAGGGAAGATGGAAATATATAAAGGGCTTCAAAAGAAGTTGAAAAGCGTGACTGTAGATTTGATGCAGAGGAATGCAGGTCAAAAGGGAATGAAAGCCAACTTCACTGTTATTACTGATCACTACAACAAACAATTTTAAGTTGCATTCAAAATGCTACAAAAAACAAAAGCCAGAGAGAGAGAGAGAGATGAGAGAATCAATGACACGCTGGCTATAAATTTATCCGCATTGCCCACTTTGCCAACTCTACGTCATTTGTAACAGAAGTTACTACTAACATACAGAATAAGGTATGAATAGTATTTCTTGGCATTATTTTGACCAAATACCACAAGCTAAGTGAGGCTGGGAGGAGGGGGTTGATGGTAATTGGCGAATGCCAATTCTAAGAAAATTTGAAATCCCCTACCTACTTAATTGACCAATTGGTACGCAGGAATAATCTTGCATGTAATATTGCAGTAAGTGTGGTAATGCATCAGAGGTGCTATTTGATGAGGTGAATGTGAACAGCAAATAAAAGATGAACCCATGAACCATCCCATCAGAACAAGATATTGAGTGGGGCAAAAAGGTCAACCAATCCCCCACCCCGCAGCTCGATCACCGTATAAACCAAAAGGAATGAATACAAAATGTAGACACAAAATAGTATAACTTAACGTAATGCCAGAAGATACTCATGCACTCCAGCCCAGCTAGCTGGCTAGTTGACCTAAATGTATGTTCCTTCCAATAAATATTGCAATTTTGGTCTGTTACGTAACACTAGTGGTACTATTTATTTTATTTTTTTGGGTCGGATAGTTATAGTTTGACATATAACACTGCTATTTTAACAACTCACATTAACTTGGGGGTTGAATTTCACATCAAAAGTTTATACGGAGATCTAACAACAATAATTTCAAATGACAATTTTTTTGACTAGTTTTTTTAAGTGGAGTTCATGTTCTTATTACAACTACTTGTTTTACTTAAAAAATATATGATATTGCCATTGAATCGACATTGTATTGTATCATTGCTATATGGTCAGATGAGAATAATTACTAAGGGTAGCTAAGATTGAACTATATGAAAGCTACACCCTCCTTCTAAAACCTTCATTACACAATTGAATGTTGAATATACCTTCCTTTTACTTTATCTAATCTAGGTGGAACTGACTGACAATAATGTCAATTAGTTGTGTTGTGGCCTACACCACATATGCCCAAACCAAATACTTCAAATTCACAGTTGTTTGCTCATGCAAAAGCCGAGGATTTGCATGGAATCAATCTCCTTAGAGTTTAAACTCAAAATTTTTTAAATAGCTACAATGGTTGAAGGCGCAAATAATGGGCATTTTTTTTTTTTTTTAGTGTTCTCAAAACCAACTGAACTGACCAAAGCATTCGCCATCTAACTGTGGCTTTACTCGTCCAGTCTTCCACATAAGGCCTGATTTTGTGAAATTAAAGGGTGGTCATGTTTTCAAGAAGAGAGATCACATATATAGTCATGTATTATTAATTACATTACATGCATGCATGCTATATAATATATAAGAGGCTTATATAAATTCCAAAGTCTTCTCATTGGATCCAAAGTGATCATACGTAGTATGGGGTGGGGTGGGGTTTGAAATCCTTCCCTAGCTAGCTAAATAATTTAGGAGGGGGGGGGGGGGTTGATGAGTTTGTCTTCCCCAGCTGGTTAGTTTTGGGTTTGTGATTTGCCAGGTAGTGCCGGTGTTGATTAGTGGAAGAAAGAAAACCCAGTTATACTAACTCCGTAAATGTAATTGCTCATCTGGGGTGGAAGGCCAATCATCAATATGTAATAAGGTTTAAAAATAGAGAAAGGCTCACAAGTTTGTCAGCACCGTCTCATTCTCATCATTAGTATTTAGTAGTGGGGCATAGCAGTCACAAAAAAAAGATCAAAGAAAAGTAAGAAATTGAAAAGAATTAGAAAAAAGTTGGAAGTTGAAAAAAGAAAAAAAAAAAATATCCCTACTTAATTAGTATACGTTTTTTATATGAACACCTAGTGGAAGTGTTGAGTGAAGAGAATCCCTTTTCCGGTTCAATGGTATCTTGTCAACTACTGTTTTTATGTTGTCCGGACATATTGATTAAGCACCAAGTAGAGAAAGGGTTGTTGCTTGCTTATAAATTAATCAAGTGATTGGCCTTTAGTTTAGTTTGTCAATACAATAAAATATATACCATCATCATGACATGATGCGCGCATTGTATCGTATGTGTAAATGGAATGATCATGCATACATAATTAAACAAAACAAATGAGGTGTGCACTTGATTTCTGTTTTATGTTCTATATATATATTAGTTATTATTTGTGTCTGAAGGCACACAGTAATAAAAAATAGTAAATAATAAACTTATTTGTATTCATATCCAAAATCAAATTACAAACATAGAGGAGAGATAAATGAATTTAAGCATCGGTTGTAATGTGATGAGAAGTGGTGGTGGTAGTAGGAGACAGTGATAGTTATGGTAGGTGGCAATGACGGTGGTGGCAGAGGCTGTGACGACGGTGGTGGTGGCAGCGATGGCGGTGGTGACGATGACGATAGTGGCGGTGGTGGGGGCAGCAACGACGACGGCGACGAGGATGGTGGCGGCAACGGCGGCGGTGGCAGGGGCGGCGACGATGGCGGTGGTGGTGAGACAGTTTTAAACACTATTTTTTTTAAAGTATTTATGAAAAATAATTTCTATAAGGATTTTTAGCAAGTCACTTCAAACACACTTTTAAGAATCTATTTTTTCTATTAAAGAAAATAGGCAGTGGACGAGAACATTGGCGGAGTTCATATGCACCTTTAGAGGTTGCATTCAAATGATTTTGTCTAGCACAAAACTTCACTCTTACCCACACAACCCAAATCATTGAGAAAACCTAAGGCAAACACAAAACCATGTAAATAAAAGTATAAAGGCAGAGCGATCACTTTCTATCCCAACCATTCACTAAAGTGTTAGGTTCATTGGTGATTGACATAGCCTTTTAAAAGATATCGTAAAATAAATAAAAATAAAAATAATGTTATTTTAAAAAAAAAAAAAATAGTGATAAAAACATCAATTCGTTTTTAAAAGATTGATTATAAAATTTGAGTTTTGCGCGAATTGAAATTTGGGTCGAATTTAATTTCGAAAGCATCTAAGTTTGACAAAGATAGACATAAGTTTTTAAATATTTTTTGGTTAAAATAAGACTACCATTGGATCCCAAAGATCAAGATACCTCGGAAAAAATGATATGAGGTGTATTAGAAGTTTGAAAATATTTCGAAGTTAAAATGCATTTTATGAAGAATTCGGGTATGAAAGAATTTGGTACTATTTCAGTATTTTGACCATAACTTTTTACCTTGATGTCCGATTTGGCTTATTCTTGCAGCATTGGAAAGAAAACTTAAAAATGCATAAAAATGTATTTCATGAAAATAATTGTCTTCTAACTAGGTCAAAATGGGCTTGAAAAATTGAAATAGGTTATAATATCTTAGAGTTCATCGAATGCACCACGTCTCGTTCCAACACAGGACATGCCTGATGGATTTTCAGTAGAAAAAATACTAGGAGCAAATTCCGGTCAAATGCAAATTGCTCCGTTCAAAGGCGAGTGCAGGATTCTACTAGATCAAAGAACAGTTTTTAACACTATAAATATTATAAGGACATGTTTTAGGGATGTTTAAGTAGTTTTTCATCCTTTGGAAGCTAAGAGGAATTGGGAGAGAGAAAAAATGGTGAGATCTTGAAGGATTAGCGCGTATGAATTGCATTAAAATATATTAGGAACAGTTAACTACAAATTAAGGTGAGGTTTATTTCCCAAATTTATTCTTGAGGATTAGGTTATGTAAATGTATCTTTTGATTCATATTCGATATGTATCCTTTTTTTGAATAAACACATGATTTACATTTAAAATTACATGTTCTTCATTCAAAAACCCTAGATCTTGAATTTGATCAAATTGATAATGTACTTGCCAATCTCTTGTATATTTTCTTGAAGTATTCTAGTATCTTGAGAAATTTGGGATTATGAATTATGGTGTATGTGAATTTTTGAAAAAATTGTGGACATTATCTCTTGTATGGTTGGGTATGATAAACTTAGGTTCCTTCGGATTTATTTCATAGAGTGTTTAGAGGTGTTTCTTTTTTTGAGGGGTTCAAAAGTTTTCTATCATTCGTATTGAGGTTGGTTCCTTGAGGGAATGTCAAACTACTATTTGTTTACGAAAACTGAGACTGAAAGTTAGTATATTATTTCCTATGAAGATTTCATCAATATTACTGCATTAGTACATGCGCTTCTTGAAACTTTGTAGCTTTGCGGGATATTATTGAGAAGGTGGAGTTTTGTGAACCAAATATATTCGATATGTAGATTTATGTTAGTCAATCTAATTACTTAAGATATATTTTTGTTAAAAGCTAATTTTGCTGAATGATTCTACTTTGTTCCATATTTATAGTTTATAGAATCATAAACCTGAGATCGTTACAACGTTAAATGTTTTATTTTCGAAAGTTATATATGTTATTTTGTTAAAATCGAGACTTACGCGTTTTAATCAATTTTTTAAACGTTGTCTAAATTTAGGAAAGTTTCCTTAGTGGGATTGTTAGCTCACCCCTTCCTTATAATTATCAAATTTGTTATAGATAAGGACATCACTATAGGTGAACACGTTGAACTGGAGTTTTGAGACGGATCAGGATGTGGATCCAATTTTTAATGGTTGAATGTTATTAGCATTATTTTAGTTGGATAGGATGTTTGGTTTGTTTTAAGGTTTTGAATGTACCCTTAATAGTTGAATTTTGTTTTTGGAGATTTGTTTAGTTAGATAATGAATGGTGATTGGTTTTTATTTAAATTTTATAATATTTAATTATTTTCCGTGTAAATAGTATTCTATTGTGTCGCATAAGGGTGGAGGTGGCCATGGACCGGGTTTTTCACCTTGCTCAACTGACCCATGGCAGTATTCTATGGGTTGTATTTTTAGCAACTGGCCGGCATATAGTCAAGTGGAGATCTATGTCAGGTAAGAAACCAACCGATCCGAAAGCAACCCATGAAACTCCCAAGTGAGTGACCCAATGGTTAGGACCCACTACAATCGCCCCATCCACACCCACACAACACAAACCTGTCAGATATTCATATTCATAAGCTTAATTACAAAGGGGGGAGAGAGAGAGTTGGTAGATGGATTGACCCAAGCCCATTTATGTTCAAGGGGCGCTATGTGCATTAAATTCACTAAATTGAGGGAACATCGTCCATCAGGCAAGGAAGCTACGCACAAATGTGTGTATACGGACCTCCATATTATTGTGTTTTTTTTTTTTTTTATCTGGTCCGCAAGGAAACAACAGTACAACACAATTGGAGATCAAGCAGGCCAAAATTGGTCAAGCTTTACTGGTGGTGTAGAGTAATGCGTAGAAAGGATAGTGGTTGCAACCACCCGATTCGCAGCGTCAGTGTAGTGAACTCCATCCCAGACTATGGCCCTTGATACATTGTTGCAGATGCTATAACCAGGTTGTCCACACGTTGCTTTTACATTGTAATTGTTTGGAGGCCCCCCATATCCACAACAAGCCATCAATGGTTCTTCAAAACCTGTGTTTCATAGTGAAAAACCAACCAACAATATCATCCATTCTACATTGCTTTTAAAGAAGATTCTGCAAGACCATATATATATTTGTAAGTTTACCATATGTTTTGTACTTGGCAAAGAGATTGTACTTGACGCTGTACATATCCACATAGACAATGGTGGCATCTTTCAACTCTGATCTAATTTCTTTACAGATTGCACGCAGTCCTCTATTGAAAGCTTTTGCGACATCATTGTGCACGCGGAGACATCCTATTTTATCCAGATCCGTATTGTTATGGGGATGTAATGCAAGTTCTTTAGGTGCACAACCCAGTGGCCCGGTGTTGTGTATCCAGAACTTTCTGCCACCATATTGATGTATATTCTACATTTGGTTCAAACAACAAATTTCTATGACACAGATTAATGAGGAACCCAAGATTTTGAGAGAGATTTAGATAATAAAGCAGAGTAACCGTATACTCACTTGAATGGCTAATTTAATTTCTGCAAGAAAAGAAGGGATTTTTGCCACCACAGGCGCATAGGTAAGATTTGATGCATACAAGGCAAGTAGAAGATCATTCTCTCCGATATCGACCATGTAAAGCGCATTACGAAACCCATCTTCACCAATGAAGTCCCCTGGACCTGTTTGAAAGCAAGAACTAATTACTATTATAATGCTGCATGATGCACCTATGAATATGATTCTCTGCTACATTAAATCTTTGATGTCTCAAACAGAACAGTGTTTGACATGCAAAAGGATGCTCTGAACTAACCCTGTGATAACAGTTCAAGCGAACGATTTTTGAAGCGAATGAATTGGCGTACTTGAACATCTAGTGCAAAAGGGACGAATTGAGGTAGTGTGGTTGCTCCACTTACAGCAAAATTGACTCCGCTGCTAAAATTTGGTGCCAACGAGTCCAAATATGGACTCAAAAAAGTCAAGTTCAGGTATTCACCTGCAGGAGAATGGTACATCAGGAGTGAGACAAACTCAATAACCAAAATATAAGTCTAAGAACAGTTTCGGGAGTTCAAGAGGAGTACATCGCTCGTCCTGAATAAATTTATTTTTCTTTGTGATTCTGGGGGGGATTCAATCCCATAATGAGGGGAAAAGCGTGGGCCTTTTGGAGGCCACACAAATCCACCCAGACTGGCCCCTGGTGGTTTCTCTATCACTACTTCATTCCTGATAAACCATGTTATCTCCATAAAATTGCCGCCCAGAGTGTAAAGTTTGCATCAGGAGTTAACTCTTGGGCAAACAACTCCTGTGTCTAATCATAATCTACTTATTATAAGTTCATTGGGCGTGATTTCTTGATTTTGACTAGAATCGCTGTTCTTGCAAATGCAAATGAAATTGCTTGTGCATTTGTGCAACTTTTTTAATATGGTAGCAAACGGCGAGTGGTAAAGAAGCTTGATTTTGCTTCCACTACCTCTCTTTAGGATAAACCACATATGCAGACATTGACATTTTTTTTTATATGGCAGTTAGGTATTCATATTCCTACGGGGATTGTCATAGGAACGTGGATCTTAGTATAACCCTGTAATGACCCAGGGTCTTCTGGAGCTATAGCATTGAAGATGGCAATATTGAAAGTTGCTGAAAACGATTCAACCATAGGTCATTTGACAGGCAACTCGAACTATGATTTCATATGTTAATTCCTCTTCCACCCGTCCTCGGAAGCTTGCTCCCTTGATTAATGACATTGGGAAACAGTTGCTAATCTTCTGAAAATATTGAAGAATTCCAAAGTGCCAAGAAGGTTTAATGGTGCTGCACATGAAGTAGGTCAATGTGTCTGTTGGGTCAAGTTCAGAGGTTCCCCGCCACTAGAAAATGCACCACAGCAAACGGGACGGCAGTCATCCTTAACCATCATCCGGAGGACCCAGACAATTCTAACTAAGATGTTATGTTTCTACATCTAGTTTTGTGGTCTGTGTGCCTTATGCTTTACTTTATTTCCTAATGATGTAATTCTGTTTTGATATATTTATAATATTGAATCTCAGGGCAGCGAAAAAAGGTAGAAAAGGAATTGTAGCTGGGGATTTCATGGAACCAATCTGAGGGACTTGAAGATTAATAAAATAAGGTGGACAGAAGATTGACTCACAGAAGAAGTCGATCACAAGCCGGCCATCACCCAAACGGCCTGTGCCTCTGTGGAAATATGTGATGCCATGAGGAAGGCCAATGGGAAGTCCTGTGCCAGCTAGTATTCCTCCAGTATCAGAGTTGGAATCGCCAAAGTTGATGAGAAGCGGTCTCCCATGGTAGGATTTTGAAGGAAAGAAACTACCAAAAAAAACCCATATCCATACAAGCAATATGAGTCTGTAAGAAAATCTTCCATGACTCATATTGTGTTCCTCCCTTGTGTTCCTCCCTTCTAGAGTCATGTATCGATTTATCCACAATATAGTAACAGTAGGCACCGGCTCAAATATTTAATTAAGTCAACTTGCACTATTTTACTATCAGTAGATCTGCCTTCCTTTTTTTTTTTATAGACGTGCATACTATTATGCTAGAATGTAACTATAGAAGTCAAACTTATCTAATCAGCACCACATGCAAGATGAACCATATCACCATGTGCGTCCAGGTCCCCTCATTCACGAAATCGTCTCCTTGCAAATTCAACTCCACATGGCAGTTCACAGTTACAGTTCTTCCATAGTTGCTGATTTCTTCTCTTCTTTTTTTCATATGGAAGGTGTAAAGGGTAGAAATCGCTACGAATCTCATCCCTCTACTTGAAGGATTCCTGCTGACCTGGCGGCACCGAACCCCAGTAGCCTTTACCTCTCTTCACCAATAAGACCTTTTCCTAAGGCAATCCCACATCGGAAGAATCGTCGTCTTCCCTCTCATATAAGCTCTTGCACTCAAAGGAGGAGGTACCCACTAGTGACCTGATCAGGTGCCTAGTGGGTACCTCCTCCTTTGAGTGCAAGGACTTATATGCGAGGGGGGAAGACGACTCTCTTCCTATGTAGGATTGCCTTAGGAAAGGGTCCTATTGACGAAGAGAGGTAAAAGTTACTGGGACTCGGTGCCGCCAGGTCAGCCGGAATCCTTCAAGTGGAGGGATGAGATCCGTAATGATTTCTACCTCTTACAAAAAGGCGTCTCTTATGTTAGGGGTAGAAATCGCGCGTTTGGATCTCATCCCTGAACACCAAACCCCCAGGTCAGCCGGAATCCTTCAAGTAGAGGGATGAGATCCGTAGCGATTTCTACCCCTTATCCTTCAAGTAGAGGGATGAGATCCGTAGCGATTTCTACCCCTTACAAAAAGATGGTACCTCCTCCTTTGAGTGCAAGGGCTTATATGCAAGGGGGGAAGACGACTCTCTTCCAATGTGAGATTGTAAGAGGGTACCTCCTCTTTTGAGTGCAAGGGCTTATATGCGAGGGGGGAAGACGACTCTCTTCCAATGTGGGATTGCCTTAGGAAATGGTTCTATTGGAGAAGAGAGGTAAAGGCTACTGGGGCTCGGTGCCGCCAGGTCAGCCTGAATCCTTCAAGTGGAGGGATGAGATCCGTAGCGATTTCTACCTTTTACAAAAAAGGCGTCCTTTTGTAAAATAGGGTAGTTTTTACCTCCATCCCACATCGGGTAAGAGTCGTCTCCCCCCTGTCATATAAGTGAACACTTACTATAGAGGAGGTACCCACTAGCGACCTGATCAGGTGTCTAGTGGGTACCCCCTCCATAGGAAGTGTTCACTTATATGACAGGAGGGAGACGACTCCTACCCGATGTGGGATGGAGGTAAAGACTACTGTATTGCCTTAGGAAAAGGTGCAGGCCAGCCAGAATTTTTGATGTTCAGAAATGAGATCCGAATACGCAATTTCTACCCCTAACAAAAGTTATAGATCCAACTATCAAAACAGTCTCATAGCAACATATAATGAAAAGATCACCAAGAAGAAGCAGGCTATTATTCCATACCATGATTTGGTCTTAACCTTGTAAGTAGAACTGCCAATCAGGAAATTCACAAACACTACCAACCATAAAGCTTTCCGCCATTGATTTCAATCACATTTTGACCCTCCAACCTCTAATTTTGGAGTAAAAAAATTGCCTTGCCAAATATAGAATGACAATAAAATAAGCAAGCGGTTCCCTTCATTCACATGTCTACTTTGTCTGAGTGTAATTTACCAGAAGAAAAATCAACAAAAAGATTAGGTATTACAAAAAGTATTCAAACTTAATTGGAGGTGTAGAGTAATTTGCAGAGAGTATTTTGGAGGCAACAAATGCATTGGCAGCCTCTGTATAGTGAACTCCATCCCAGCTAATGTATCGAGAGGCTTTCGCAGACTTCGTAACCAAATTGGCCACATTTAATGTTGGGATTGTAGTTATATGGCAGCCCACCATGGCCACAACATGCCATTAAAGGATTCTCAAAACCTGTCAATGAAACCATTAATCAATAGGGATAACATAACAGCATTTGTAGGCACACATCTCAGTATCTTGACTTTTTTTTGAACCAATCATATCTTAGACTCAATGTAAACTCAATTGATTGTTACCTTGTTAACACTAGGTCCATAGGAAACTTTGTACATCTAAAAAGTTCAGAGATATGAAAAAGAGCATTAAAATAAATTGGAACTCATTTACAAATTGTTAGATCAATGGCTGGAAATTCTGTGCCAACAATCTTTATGTCCAAACCCTCCTATGATCATTATGGTCTAGCAATGCAGTCTCTCACTCCAAAAACCAGTAATGCTGTGTGTTAATCTTCTCTACTTTTGCTTAATGTTTTCGTGGTACTACATATTTGCTTCAAGTTCTTCTTTTTATTGCAAAAGAAAACACTTCACAAACAGAATATTGACAAGAATTTTAATATAGAATGAGGTGGCATAACATTTTTATATATAGCATGAAACTAATGGTCCTTTCTTTTTTAAATGAAAGGAGACTAATAGTTCAAAAAAACTCTTTATGGCATTACTACCAGTGTTGTGTAGCATTTCTTAAAGTAAAAATAATAATTTTTTCAAAACTCACCATATATAGCGGAATTGGCAATGAGGTCATACTTAATGGCATAAACATCCATGTACGCAATAGTAGCATTCTTCATTGCAGATCTCAGTCCTTCACATAGTGCTCTTAGTTTTTCATTGAATACTCTTGCACCTTCATTAAGACGATGAAGGCATCCATACGGATTCAAACCACTTACATTTTTGCTACTTGTGGCAAATTTTTGAGGCAAACAACCCAATGGACCAGTATTGTAAACCCAGAAATTTTTCACGCCTTGTTGATAGAGACTCTACATTTGAAATGAAGAAAAATAAAAAGTACATGACTACTTGAATGATCAGTGGGGAAATTTCCTTTAAGTGAACACTCACCCGGATAGCATCTTCAATTTCAGAGATAAAGGAAGGCACTTTTTCTGTAACTTGCACATAGGAAAGATGCCCAAATGCTACAGACAGATCGTTTTGACTGATGTCAATCGTGTACAGGGCATTTCTGAAGTCCTCATCATCTCCAACCAAATATTTTATTTTTATTTCAACTTTGGATAAGTTAAAGTTTCCTGAAGAAAGTTTCTTCAATATCTCTCAAAATCATACCTTTGGATTGTGGAATCTTCTGAACTGAAGAATTTGAACATCCAAACTAAATAGAACAGATCTAGGAAGAGTATATGAACCACTTATTGCAAAATTAGCCCCGTTTGTGAAGTTTGGTCCCAAAGATTCCAGATAAGGAGTCAAATAATTGGTATTTAAACTTTCGCCTGTGAAGAAACAGAAAAATTATCATGAGATCACAGAGGAACAACTGAAAATGTTCATTTCGTCAACATTTATGCTACCTTTCCCTTGGAATTTTGTATTGAAGAATTTACAAAATTTTCAGGTTATTCAGTTCAGATCACAAAAAAGAAAACATGTATCTCTAGATCATTGGAATGACAATGCACGTGGAATCTATCTCTCAAAAGAGACCAAGGGAAGTAAATAGGGTAGCTGACCCTACAACAAAGTAGCCATTACCAAGGCATTAATATTAAGGGCATGGACCCAGCATTTACTGGATTGCCTGAAAGGTCCTGAAAGAAGTAAACATAAGAATGGTGGGGGGAAAGTTGGGATAGGAATTCAAACTCAACTGCACTGGATTTTGCATGAATAGGTCCATGTATATACATGCTTCAACCAATCTATTGGCTATACCATGTTCCTGGGGACTAGTTCGTAAAACAAATAAACTTAGATCCCACCACTATCACTTATTTACAGGATCCTCTAAAATTCTGGTGTTAGTTTCAGTAAACATCATAATTCACTCAAGAACAATCAAAAGCTAACACCTAAAACAAACAGGAAACAGATAGTATATGCCCATGCACATCAGTAATAATATTATGTGCTACCATGACAATACATAAACATTGACCATAGTGAGAATGACTTGTTGAATGGTTTAGACGATTTCTAAATATCATATCCGAGAATTGTCAACCCATACTTTGCACAAACATATTCCAAGGTGATGTATATAGGCCATAACCATAACTTTAATTGACGTAGCGAAAAATATTGGTGCAGTGGATGCCGAGACATTATAGCTTCGACACACTTTGTGTGCAACTTTACAATCCTCATACCTTAGAAACCTGTTAAACGTGGGAGGGAATAAATCAATATTTGGCTAATAAACTTACAAAAGTAATCAATTTCTAGTCGACCATCACACCATCGTCCTTCTGAGTGATGGAAGAAATTACACCCTTCTGGAGGTCCAAAGTTAAGTCCATGTGCAACAGCATAACCTCCAGTGCCAAAGTTGGAGTCCCCAAAATTGAATGACTGGATTTCTATTACACTGGGAATGAACAAACAGGGGGAAGGAAGGATAAAGAAATATATGAAATGTGAAGCAAGGAAGAGGAGAGGCTCTTTCCTTCACATCCATGGTTATCCTGCTTTAATTTGATTCTATTCAGTGAGATCACTATTTATATAACAGCAAGAAAGCAATAAGGACAATAGGAGAAACAAAGCCTACATGCACATAATATTAATTTGTATCTTTTGAGAGTAATGATGACAAATGAGAAATATTTCAACATTGATTATCACCATTTACTGCAATTGCGTTATTTTACTTCAGAACTACCTTACTAGGAGCCACGAGGCCATACAAAATCACAAAACAAACCCATATCTAGGACGAATGCATCACAATTCTTTCAAAAATAACAAGTAGGATCTTTCTGGATCTTGATAGATGTGGCATCGGTTGATTGACTTTGTCTCAAATTAAGGTTCCCCATACAAGGATTAGCGATATTGATGTGACATTGAAAGCTTACCACATAACGACAGTCTATCCATGCAGCTTTGGCAACATATCAGTTTTTTAAATTGTGCATATCATTGCAGAAAATAGGTATGGAGTATGGACATCCTTCATGTTGGATTGGCTGAGCTCTTAATCCTCCACTAAATAGTTCTGCCAAGGCACACACAGTGTTCAGAATCAGTAGCAGTTTTGCTTCTTGTAGCAAAGTTTCACAGAAAAAGCAAATGGACATGCTTTTGTGTAACATGAAATTTTTCCTTATCATAATTTTTGGAAGAATGTCACAGGAAGGCCAAGCACATTAGGCAGGTATAATGTATTATCTTCCAATTGACTCATAAACTACCATAGCAACAAACGAAAATTGAAGTGAGAACTCCTTAAAATAGGAGATCAATAATGTGCAGGTGAAAATGGGAAAAGTTAGCTGATGAAGTGCACCAGCCAGATTGTTTAGTTTGATGTTGATTGTGTAAACTACAATTCTTTTAAGTAATCATCCCCGACCCAATTGGAAATTAGATACTCAACTCAACTCAATTGAAGAAAGCCTTAAATTTAAAATTCGGCTTTCTTTAGTCAAATTCATGTGTTATTCCATCAAAAGAAAAGAAAAGAAAAAAAAAAAAGAAAAGCTAAAGCTAAAGCAATATTCACAATTTTAAAGTCTTTTTGACATAAAATTGAGAGACTACAAGGTACAATCAAATAAATAGTCAAGAACATGAGCCCCCTGGGAACCAAAAGAATCTCCAAATTTGAAATTAATAACAAAGAATTATACACAACGTAGAACATCAAACAGATAGTATCCGTAGTTCGACCTATGAGAAAGAAAACAAACATATAACTAGCAGGCAGCTTGAGAAAGGGGAAAAAGAAAAGAAACAGGCAAGCAAATTACTTGATGGAAAGAAAACACTCACAATACCCTCTTTGAAAATATAGGAGCCCAAAATCCGGTATAGTGCATGAGATGATGGTTTGGTTCCAAAACTCGCAAGGAGCAAAATTAAGAGCATCTGCCATTACCATAGTCAGTAACTGTGAGGGTCGGGGAAAGGAAAGAAAGTGTGAGTTAAAAGTTTTGGACTGGAGGATTCTTACTACTATTCCTCAATTGAAACCGTTCTCTGGCAATTAACATTCAGAGTAAACCGTTCTTCCTTCATCCTCTCCGCTCCACGGATTCAGCCTGGACCGCAATCATGGTTTCATAATGCGTCCTGCAAGTTACCATGCTTCCAAACTTGGATCTTTTATCTGACAACGCGAGAGGTCTATTATTTTACTTTGTCCCTCAAATATTAAAATTTTATATTATTTTTTCAATTACTTAAATTATTTTACACTAAATATAAATACAGGTTATTTTTTTTTTTTTTGAAAGAAAATTGTCAATGTTTCAGATCATAATGAAAAAAATCACATAGTTAGGATGTAAAATAAAATATTTTTTTATAAAATTAACAACAGGTAAAACTAATCACACAATGATTAAATATAAAAATAATGACAGTTAAAGGATAATATTAAAAAAAATTATAGTTGAGAGGATCAAAATATAATTTATCTAAAAATTGAACTGATGTAAAATTACTTTATTCTAATATATATATATTTTTTATAATCAATACCACTAAAGACCTTTCTGCCATGTTATTGAATTTTTTTTGAATAAAATTAATTTTTTATGGTCTGAAAGGTTTTTTTTATTTGTCATAAACACACATATGAAAATACATATATATTTAAATATATTTTACCCAAAATTATACAAGAGCTTCAAAAAAAAAAAAAAGATAAGATAATGGTCTTCTTTTGGGCTCATGGTTTAACGAATTTGTACATGAGCTGATTCGGTAAGGCCCAAAGCCATGTGGTGAGTAATGGGTAATAGGTATATGATATGTCGTGTCCTCCGGGACCGGGCGTCGAGCAAGGGGGTGCTACAAGACAAAAGAGTAGCGATCGACGCAGAACGATGGCAGCAATGGAAGGAGGAGTGAATGAACGTGAAGAAGAGTACGTGTATAGAATCAGCACTGTCGAAGAGTGGGAGGCGCTTCAGAAAACTGGCACTACTTTCGGTGGAGATCTTGACAAGTCCACTGGTTGTATCCATCTCAGCAAGCTCCATCAGGTTTTCTCTCTTACTAGTTACTACCCCGTCTCTCTCTTCTACCTCCCATCACTGCTTAGTCCTTCTCTCTTTGTCCCATAATTCAACTGTGTTTTTTTATTTTGGAATTGATAGCTGAATCCCCTGTTCAATATTAAGAATTTATGATGCCTGTTAATCTCAATCAATCTGTATAATTATATACCATTATTTGCCTGACCAGATCAAAATGAACATAACTATGCTCCATAGAAGATAGAACCTACTGATTTTTTTGTTACTATGCATAATTCACACTATTTTGAGTAAATCAGTAATCGCACATCATACCTCTAACATAATAAAATATGAATTACAGATTTGGATCTGATTTATCTCTCTACATTCGTATTTTGATCGTACTTTACCGAACAGATTTCTCAATTCCCCCCGATGTTGGATCACCATTAATTCACGCTCCTCAAATCCACTGTGAGTGAGTTATAGGAGTAAAATGAAGGAAAGTGGATTGGAGTAGATCCAAAAAAATTATGAAAAAATAGTAAACATAGCAACAGCTGTCCACTGAAATTTTATTACTTGGGCTTGGCCAGCCTCAAAATAAAAGCTGAGGAGGAGAAAAAAAGGAATTTCTGATGAGAAACAGCAGGATAATGTGTCTGATTTCATATATTCATGTTCGAAAAAGTGAATTGTTGGATATTATATGGAAGGAAGTCTTTTCATTCACAGGTACTGTGGTGGTGGCATACACAACCGGCCCAACTAATAACTATGAGAATGTACAATGCTCATAAATCTAATTTTATATAAATGTCCATGCTAATTTACCAACCAACAAGTGCAGTCATAGTCAAAACCTCCTTCATTGGGGTTTTGCACTGTGAGTGTGGTTTTTCTTGCTCGATATTGATGATTGACAGGCAGAATTGGATAGGAAGACTATTGAGGTACTCTCAGATATTTCCTTTTGGAATATTTATGATTGATTTCATTCCACCTATGTAATGCACGATTGGTTTCCAATGTCCCTTCTTAAGAGGTCTTACTGACAGTGCTTAGGATTGCATGGGATTTCTTTCTTTCCTTTGAGGCCTGAAGCTAACATGAATAGCACTTATTTTGCAGGTAGAGTCAACTTTGCAAAATTTTTTCCTGAACACTAAGAGCGATCTCTACTTGCTCAAATTTGATGCTAAAAAGGTAATGGAATAAATTACGAAGCCATCTTTCTTCATCAGAGCATGGTAATCACTAGAAGTTACCCGCTATGACCTGAGACAAGATATGGGTATATTTGATCCATTGTTTGCTACTGTTGATAATGTACCAATGTCCAAGTATGAAGTGGAAATACACTTTGATTAATTGGACATCATTCTTGCATACTCTAAATGTGTTGCAAAAACCTTGTATGACACCTATTCTAATGTCATGATGGCATGCACTTTGTTGCAGCTCGGGGATGGATTGGTTTATGAAGCTGTGGATAACTCCAATGTGTTTCCCCATTTCTATGGGCCATCTCACAGTTTCAGTCCTCTTCCCTTGGATGCAGTTGTAAAAGCAGAGAAGCTAGTTCTATCAGCTGGTAAATTTAGTTGTAGCTTGCTAAATTAAATATGTACACTCTGGTTGTTTCAGAGTTGGCCTTAACTGCGCCGGTGTTTTGCTATCTAGTGGTTCTCCAATTTGGGAAACTTGTGATTTTTTGTTCATTGTGTTGTTCAATATGACCCCACGCTTATCAAAGATTCCATGAAGCAGTTGCTTATCTTTTGCCAATTATGATGTCAAGGTCTATCGAAGCTTCTTTCAGTTGTCGACTGTTACATTCTGACTTAGCAATATAGCAGTTGGATTTGTTATGGAAATGAAATCGATCAATCACGTTAGTTTCTAATTCAACAATCTTGAGCTCGTCTGTCTTATCAAATATCAATGCCAATTGGCGGGTAATGTAAAAGTTGAAACATAGGCAACCCTCATGTGATTGAGCCTTGGTTGGGCTGGTTGGCCAGATTACTAAGTCAAGTTGGACGANTGAGGTACTCTCAGATATTTCCTTTTGGAATATTTATGATTGATTTCATTCCACCTATGTAATGCACGATTGGTTTCCAATGTCCCTTCTTAAGAGGTCTTACTGACAGTGCTTAGGATTGCATGGGATTTCTTTCTTTCCTTTGAGGCCTGAAGCTAACATGAATAGCACTTATTTTGCAGGTAGAGTCAACTTTGCAAAATTTTTTCCTGAACACTAAGAGCGATCTCTACTTGCTCAAATTTGATGCTAAAAAGGTAATGGAATAAATTACGAAGCCATCTTTCTTCATCAGAGCATGGTAATCACTAGAAGTTACCCGCTATGACCTGAGACAAGATATGGGTATATTTGATCCATTGTTTGCTACTGTTGATAATGTACCAATGTCCAAGTATGAAGTGGAAATACACTTTGATTAATTGGACATCATTCTTGCATACTCTAAATGTGTTGCAAAAACCTTGTATGACACCTATTCTAATGTCATGATGGCATGCACTTTGTTGCAGCTCGGGGATGGATTGGTTTATGAAGCTGTGGATAACTCCAATGTGTTTCCCCATTTCTATGGGCCATCTCACAGTTTCAGTCCTCTTCCCTTGGATGCAGTTGTAAAAGCAGAGAAGCTAGTTCTATCAGCTGGTAAATTTAGTTGTAGCTTGCTAAATTAAATATGTACACTCTGGTTGTTTCAGAGTTGGCCTTAACTGCGCCGGTGTTTTGCTATCTAGTGGTTCTCCAATTTGGGAAACTTGTGATTTTTTGTTCATTGTGTTGTTCAATATGACCCCACGCTTATCAAAGATTCCATGAAGCAGTTGCTTATCTTTTGCCAATTATGATGTCAAGGTCTATCGAAGCTTCTTTCAGTTGTCGACTGTTACATTCTGACTTAGCAATATAGCAGTTGGATTTGTTATGGAAATGAAATCGATCAATCACGTTAGTTTCTAATTCAACAATCTTGAGCTCGTCTGTCTTATCAAATATCAATGCCAATTGGCGGGTAATGTAAAAGTTGAAACATAGGCAACCCTCATGTGATTGAGCCTTGGTTGGGCTGGTTGGCCAGATTACTAAGTCAAGTTGGACGAGTTAGGGGGACCAAAAAAGCTTATCTGAACTTATTAATTGATTTTTTTTTTTGTAAAATAAACAACGGTCTATTTCAAACAACCATGAAAGCAATATTAGTCCTTATTTTTTTTTAAAAAAAATTAAATTTTAATTTAGGTTGAAAAATCCGAAATTTTTTTTTTTAATGTTGTACTAAAATTTATGTCAAATTAAGGAAGATTCAAATTTTTACTTAAATTAAGAAAAATTTAAACCCTTATTTAAATCATTAATGATTAAATTTCATTTTCCTTTAAAGATTTAATAATTATATTTTACTTTACTTTAGCTTTAGATTTAGATTTGTCCTTATTTAAATTTGAGTTTATTTTCTTTTAACTATGAATTTCTCCATTTGAATGTTTTGTATCAAATTAAACTTTTTACTTGAATTATCCATGTTGTGTGAACCCTATATCCTTATTTTTGTTTTTTCTGATTTTTCAGATCTAATATTCACGTGGATTGTGCGGATCTCACTCTCAATCTTCTTCTCTCACATTTCTATGCTTAGCCCTCATAAAACTCTCCCCCTCTCTATCTGTTAAAAAATATATATATGAAAAAGCTCTATAGAAAATAGTCCAAATAATGCCCAACTCCAAAAATCTATTCTGCCTGCTCCAACAAGGAGAGTTATAGTAGTTTCAATTTTGAAGTTAGAGTCGAAAGAAAAAATTCAGTCCGGCTAAAATTGGTATCAAAGGTGGGACACATGCTTTTCGACTCTGTCGAAGTTGAAGTTGGACCCTACGTAGGAAAAGAGAAAGACCGGAAGGATGAGAAGTCAAGATATTTTCATTATTGTAGCTGTAGTCGCAATAATTAAACAACTCTAATTAGTAATTACACATTGCAGGTAAGGAAAAATTGAAAGAAAATTGCACTTAATCTATTTAAAGGCACTCACCCAGAAAAACAAAGTATCAGTAAAACAATTAAAATTAAAAAAAGAAAAAACTAAAATAGTGTGTGTGAATGAAGAAGATCCAAAGCATCCATCCAAATGAGAGAGAGGGCTTTCTTCGTCTCCCCACTACAAGCGTCGTTCATGCGCGATGCGTCGTGACACGCGCTGCTCCTATTTAAACGCACAGCGTTAACAACGAAGTTCACTGCTGCAGCTTCACCTCTCAACTTCTCACTCAAAACCTAAACTCCCATGGCTTCTTCAATGGCGAAACCAGGTTTCCTTACTCCCCTCTACTCAGGCCTCAAAGAATTCCCTCCCATTCGCCCCACTTCAATCACTCCCAAGTTCAATGACTCCCATTTCTCTCCGTCTCAGCTGAGTGTGACTGTCAAACGCGCAAAAAATGCGTCTCTTCTTCCTATAATCAGTGCCCAGAGCTCTCCAGGTAATCAACAAGCATTTTGCTCTCATTCTTTCCAGTATTTATCAATCGATTTTGAATTGCCTTCCAAAACAAATTTAGCTGGGGTATCTCAAATTCTATTGTTGTTTTTTATTTTGTTGCATGCAGATTACATTCCAGATGCGAAATTTTACAAAGTGGAAGCCATTCTAAGGTGCTGCGATATGTATTTATGGCTTTGTACATTTCTTAGTTAATCTTCTTGTATTTTATTCCTTTTTTTCTCTCTCTCTTTTTTAGCTAGTTTTTGGCATTTTATTTTTCCTTTCTATCTCATACAATTGTTTCAGTTTATGTAAGAACTAAACCACTGAGCTTTTGTTTTGAATTATTTTGTTGTTTCTCATGTTCTACTGCTTATATTGGAACGAGATAGGCCCTGGCGGATCCCACTGGTGTCTTCGGTAAGAATGGCTGAATTATTTGCTCTATCATTTTGAAATCAAATTTCACGTAGATTTATTGTATTCGATATGGCTTCATGCATGTAATCTGTTGTTGCAAAACGAAAAGGAACTCTAAAGGTGTAATCATTGCAATTGCACACTATTAACATCTGTTTAAACCCTAATAGAAAGCTTCAGCAACATTTTCTCGAAATGGCCTTTAATTTCTCACCTACAATTTGCCAATTTTTTAATTTTTGATCTGTTATATTGTCAACTTGATTCGTGCAAAAGTAATTTTTAGCAATATGTATCTAATTTCGCACAGATCTGTATTAAAATATTTGTAGTACTTAGCAAAATGAAAGTTCATAAATTGCCGGGAGTTTCTAGCTTAATTCTTAAATGCATTTCCATGAAAAATAATTCCAAACTTTTTACACATTTAACAGAGAAGATTATCCATATAAGACTCACTGGCGATCATATTTGTGGTTTTTGACACTTTTTGGACGATTTCGTTCTGTGATAGCCACCATATCATATGTCCAGAGGATGTTGTAAACTTGATGCATTGGGAAGAGGCCATGAGTTTCGATACCAGTTATTGTGGACATACTGGGAGCATAAAGAATGTCCCTGGAATCAAGCGCCTTCCACAATATTTAAATTTCCCAAAAATTAAATTAACACATGCTGACGAGGTATTCAATTTATTAGGAACCTGACACAGAATATGTTTATGGAAGGGTTCAAGCCACATAAGTGCCAAATGGTGCGAAAACGACAAAGTATCTGGAAGGAATATGGCTGAGTATCAGAATTGTCCGGATCGATATCATTGTAAGGGTTGAGTTGCTGGGATCAAGGTGTCATGCATAACAGCATTGAACAAGTCTGGAGAAATATAGAATGGATGAAGCAAATTTATAACATGTATATGAGCGTATGTTGTATTGACATGGGAATAGCCATTATGTCCCCAAACCCTTCCACACCAGTCTAAACAACATTAGTACCATTAATGTCACCAACACATGTTATAACGGCATTCTTGGTGAACACATTATAAAGACAGTTCTCCACATAATTTCTTGAAATTTTAGGATCTTATGCTTTTAGCATTCAACGTTTTATAAGCTATATTATCACTACTACCAATATTTAGTGCCATGCTTCTCTATATACCATCTAGCTCGACTCTTTAGGAGGTAGGTCTGGTTTTTATGTATATGTCAACATTATGATCATAATTAGTGTAAATATAATAATGTCAAATAAAAAGGGAAGTAGGATTTCAAAGTATTGGTGGTATCAATTGCACATACCATGTGAGCTTTTATGCATTGACACTAGTTGGACCATTTTGGATATGGAAACGTCACAAACCCGCGTATATTGTTCCAAATGGTGCCAACGGGACAAAGACAAACACTCAACACGACTTGTTATAACCACAATCATTCATGATTCTGTATTGTTAGTTTGTCGATCTTTAAATTGTCGTCATGCACAAGATACTGATTCATTCAACTCCATATATGCCATACCTTTACCTACTCTGGTCACTAAATTTGGCTATGTCTTGGATATTGGACACGAGGACACCTTTTGTTGTCACCACTTTGCCTTTCAAGAATGACGTGTAGCACATTGGTTATTTGGATAACTATTCATGAGGCAAGTATCGATTTTCCTTGGATTTTCTTCCCTAAATCGGAAGAATTACATTGTAGTTTATTTGGAAATAGATACAATTAAAGAAATTAAAAGTGCAAAATCTATTGTTCAGATTTTAATCATATCTCTTATCAACAAATGAATGCCCAAATCAGTAAAAAAATTCCTAACTGTTCAGTCTAAAATCTTTGCATATTTCTCTGTTTTTTGTTTTCACAATAATCTTATACTCCCATGTGAAAATTTCGCAAAATAGACAACGATTGTGAACCTGACATTGAAAAAAACACAGGAGAGAGTTTGATCCTCAGGAATGGAAGTTACTAGGTGGGGTGAATTAAGTACAACTACAAGTATAAGCTTTGACATCATTTTACGCAGAGTGGTTGCACTCACATTCGAACCCACAACCTTATGATTGTTGGCCTGAGCATTTACCTCTGCACTAGGCAATGGCCCCATATGCACCTTTATGCCACTTGTCCTTACTTTCTCAAAATATCACTGAATGCTCTGTGATGTCTGAACACTTTGTACATCTAGTACAAAGGAACAGGAAAGAGGTATTTAGGATAAAAATATTGATTTTTTAATCCTGCTGCCACTTTCTGGTCCTAACTTCTTGTATTCTCTGTGAAATCCAAAGGCACTGCTGAAAATGGGCATTCGAGGTGTGACGGTTTCTGATGTCCGAGGCTTTGGTGCCCAAGGTGGTTTGAGAGAAAGGCAGGCTGGTAAGTGCTTGTTTTTGTGAGATTGAAACCAGAGTTTATCTGATATCATGACAACATTTTTGTTTTTTCCCCTTCTTTTCTTGGAAGGGCGCAGCAGGTAATTGAGCTAGTGCACCTCATATTTTGTCTTAATGTTGCATTGCATAATTAAACGTTGCTATTGTGAGCGATCTGGATAATTAAATGCTTCCAAGACTCTCATTTATTCTGATGTTGTCTGCCCTCCATAGGCTCTGAATTTTATGAAGACAAGTTTTTAGCTAAAGTTAAGATGGAGATTGTGGTGAGCAAAGACCAGGTATTGAAAATTTAGAGGCTATAAGAATATTTTCTTCAAGTTCTTGATGAACTTAAAATTGTAGTTGTCTTATTCTTGTTTTCTATCTTATAGATACGATGGTGTCTAAACTATCAGCTGCTTGGAATAAACATATTCTTGTTATGTTGATTACGAAGTATCACTTGTCTAATCCCTCCCTTTGTGCTTAGGTGGAAGCAGTGATAGACAAGATAATTGAAGGGGCAAGGACTGGAGAGATTGGTGATGGCAAGATTTTCTGTAAGATTCCGGACTGTCCTTTTGCTTTTTTGGTATCACCCTGATTTTATTTTCTGTGATGCTTTAGGGTGGAATTGATTATTGCAGTTTTGGATTTGTTGCTTTTTTTTCACCTTCTGTTATATATTTCTCAAAAGGCTGTCTGCTTTTAGGTAGTACTAGACACGATACTGTTACACACTAGTCATATTTTCAGCTTAACAAAATTATTATTGCATTAGGATGGTAATGGTGGCTCTCATAATAAATGCAAGTTGCATTGGTCTTTTGAAATGTAAGAAATAGAAAAAAATTGTGACACAGCTTTTTCAGATTTTCACTGGCTGTCTGGGTCTCATTAACTTATAAATGTATGTTAAGTTGTTAACAATAGCATATAGAAACTTCACACTACAATACACAATCCTATCAGTGGCAAGGTTTCCAGTTTGTCCAAGATCACCGTTTCCTTTGAAGCAAAACCTTTGTGGTATTCACAATTATAAGGGAAAAAAGAAAGCATTGGAGAATGATTAACTATGGCTTGCATCCTATAAAAATCTTGTTCTTTAGCTTTGTCATAGGTGTGCATAATTCTGGTCGCCCTTCAAATTCCAAGTTGATTTCAGTCAATAGAAGATAATGGCCTTAGCAACTAGAAGCGTATAGGGGAAGGCAATTTTTCAATACTAAAAACTATATTTAACACATTTCTTTTTTTCACCTATGGTTCATTTTATAGTTTTTCAAGAAGCCCCACATTTGTCATTGGGATTCATTGATGTTGCAATTCAATTCTAACTCCCCAAACGTTACTAAAAGTTACTTTCTTAATCAACTTAACAAAGTGTTGTCCAGCTACAAAAATGGGAATAGACTGTGCTGATAATGTGTCAAGGGATATTGGTGATGATTGTTGGGAAATGTTGATCTATAAAATTATGGGTCAGTTAAAATGAAATGATACGATTTCATCCATGGGGTAAAGTCTGGCCTGATAGAGAACTTAGAGCTATCGCATATACTTATGAACATGAAAAAATGTCATATTAATATTCGTCCTGTGGCATTTTTTCTCAACGGTCTTTTTGCATCTTAACCAAGAAACTGCAGCCATTATAATAAATAACAGAAATTAATGAGTATATCAAGTGAACGATGGTAAATAAGATTGGAGTGACTCCGTTTAGAGTAGAAATCCACTCCCATTATCTGATTGTTGTATTTTAATTCAATGGCAAGATATATTATTTACGTCACTTACAAAAGTTGGGCAACCTTTTGACGTTATTTCTATTGATCTTGCAGTGTTGCCTGTGACAGATATAATCAGAGTGCGCACTGGTAAAATATCATATTCAGCTTAAGCAACATATTTTGGCTAATGTTTTTGTACATCTGTATGACAGAGAAACACATCAGTAATATTTCCTAATAAATAACCTGCACCGGTAGCCCACCGGAGAGTTATATCTGGGACAAAAGGTTCACCTGATGCCCTAGATTTGACTCTCGCTGGTATCTCCCTAGTCAATCTGGTACCTGTAATTAGTGGGTGATTGCAGGTACTCGGAGTTTACTCTGCAGTGATGGGGCTACGTCAAATGTGGCCCTCCCTAGGAGATGTTTTGCATTACCAAAAAAATTTTCCTAATCAATCTTCAATGTTTTACTTTGTAGGTGAGCGGGGTGAGATGGCTGAGAGGATGATGGGAGGGCAGGCTGACGTGTCCTCTGTGTTGCCACCTGCTTAAGTTGTGACATGGTGCTCTGCATTTGCATCTGCTCTCTTAGGTACATTGGAAAATGATAGACTTCCTGGTCTTTATATGTACTCAAAGCTAAGGTGGATACTTTTTTTTAATGTCTGGTGGGTTGAAAAATAAAGTAAGGACTGATCGTGTAATCTCCTGTTTTGTTGGACTTAATTGCAATAAATTTCAAATGTAGTTGCTCTAATTGCTACTGCCGTTTCACATAATTAGTACATACATGCAACTTAAGCCCCCCACCAAAAAGGAAAAGGAAAAGAACAACACACAAACACACACACGAAAGGATTTACAGCTTACCCTTTAGATGGATTTTCTGACTTTTACCTTGATGAAGAAATAAGCAATTAATTGGATCATTGTTATCAAACAGTGTTCCCTTCCAGCCGTTCCAATCTAGTTGGTGGCACATGATTAATTTGTACGAGTCTCATGGTTCTTGGCATGGTATCACTTAGTTGGGACTAAATTCGAAGCCAATGTGTTTTGGTTGAGATATCTGAATAAACAGGTGATTTCTTGCTCATTCTATGCTTGCAGAAAGTTGCTTGCTTGTGTACATGTACTTTCAGCAATAATGGTAACTATGATCCATTGCCACAACATAGACTTGTGTTGAAGATCTGTTTTAATAAGGATTTCTGCGACCAGACCTAGTACGTATCTGGTCTGGAAATCAGAAATTGTGGTTTTTTGGGTTTTATGGTAAGACCTCGAAATGGAAACGTAATTGCATTCTAGTTTCAAAATGTGTGCCTTTTTGGGTCTGAATGTTTCTGTAAACACTCCTGTACTGTACTTGTCTATTTTGCTGAGCTCCATGTGATAATTGCAAACTGCCTCTTCCTTGAGTTGGGGATGGACCAAGTTTATGAACCTTTAAGAAGCCCGATGGCACCAATAGCAAGGATTGTAGTATGAATTAGGACTTGTCGCTCGTGTTTTAGTAGGGAGACATACAACATAATAGAAAGAAAAATGTATTTGGTATATGAATTTGGAAAATCTAAGTCGATCAAGTTCAGGTATTAGACTTGGAGAGTGAGTCACAAGGCAAACAACACGACATCGTGTTACTCACAGGCCCCTAGCGAGAGTTACGATTGCTTTTGGCTTGAATTATTCAATTGAGAATCTTTTAAAGGCAACAAAAATTTATTCTTAAAGAAGACGGAAATGCAAACCCCTGGTTAAGTAAACAGTTATTCTTAAAAGAGAAAGAAAAAAAAATCATTTGTTTTAGATGGTTGGTTGATACCAACGCATTGCCATTTTTTGGGGGAGAGGTCGAGAATACATTGCCAATTAGATTTGTCATTTTATGTGTGACATTCAGAATACATTGATTTTATCAAGTGACAAAAAGACAAATATGTCTAATTTCAACTGAACTAGTGTGATGATGATCTTTTACTATTGAATTACTAAAAATGTTTGGATATATCCCAGGTCAAAAAGGAGGAGGATTGAAAAAAATAGGTGCATTAGATAGATATATAATAATAATAATAATGCAATAAGCGTGAATTGGGGTTGGGGAAACCCCAGTGACGGTGGAGGGGAATTTATTTTTTATTTTTTAAGAGATGGGAGTAAAAGAGAGCATCTAGCGTTCAGAGATCACACCCGATAAATTTTTATTGGTGAAATTATGAGACGCTTAATCATATCTGTTATTCTTTTGAAATGAGTCTAACTAGATATATCAGTTAACTATCGAGTCTTAATATAGATTTAAAGACTTTAAATTTTAACTTTAAGATTAGAATTTCGACTGATAGCTAAGATAGAGTGGGGGGAAAATGCTGCCATATGCCTATATATGCAAGAGAAGTGCTGGCGACATTCACAGCACAAAGCAGAGCACCAAAACTAACAGCCGTTTGCCAGGATGCCACCTACAATAATACACTAGTAATACATTACTTAATTGCCTGAGTCTGGTCATATAACGCATAATACTAATAAAAAAAAAAATGGAGAAGAGAGAGTCATCGTCTGGAAAAAATATTCTTATAATGGTGATACTACGTGACAAAAGAATGTAATATCACCAATCAATAATACTAAAACAAATAATTTTCTATCCTTTTATCATATAAGTTCAAGTGAGATTCACCTTTGTCATTTGAGGTTTCATAAATGGTATCACAGTTACATTTAATATTTATTTCCCGATTTATTTAGCGGAAACTGTATTTTTCGATCTCATTATAAATAAATAAAATTAATATTATTTAAATTTATTTTATTAACCTAATTTAGTACTATAATCTCATTAAACAGTGACCTTATCCGTTAATCCAACGATACCATTACTCAATAAATAAATACTAGTCCCATCCCATCCCATCCCACATTCTTCGCTCGGGGAGGACGGCTTTTTAGAGAGCATAGATCTTTCGTCTCTGCTTCTTTTGCTCTCGCCATCGCTGTTTCCTCAGGTAATATAACATAACCTATTCTCTTTCTCTCTGGTTCATTTTCTTGAATCCCGATTAGTTGTTGGAATTCGAAAGCCCTTGTTAGATATGGATGGATCTCTGTATTCCAGATAGTTCGCAAGATTCACAACTTTTGACGATTTCTTGTCATTTGAGATCCAATTTTAAGTTATTGATACCTTCTTTTGGGTGTACGGTATAGATCTGTGCCACTGAGAGGTTTGCCTCATCGATCCCTTTCGCATTTTTGTCCATTTTTCATTTCATCTAATTTGTGCCAAGATCTACATCGGCCTTGTGAATTAGCTACCTTGACGCAATGATGCTCTATACCAGATGCTGGATTAATTTGCTTCTCGGATTTTCCTATGATTGATTTATGGGTCGGTGGATCTTGTTTCTTTCTGTGTAATACCCTTCTTCTGAATGGTTTAATGGATATATAATTAGATCATGGTCCGAGACTAGTAATATATATTCCTGCCATTTTTTTTTATCATCCCTGTTCATAGCCATATGCTAGATCAAGTAACAAAGATCGATCATTTTGAAAGGGTTTATCGCACGCTTGTTCTTCTTTTTTTTTTTTTCNATGCTGCCATATGCCTATATATGCAAGAGAAGTGCTGGCGACATTCACAGCACAAAGCAGAGCACCAAAACTAACAGCCGTTTGCCAGGATGCCACCTACAATAATACACTAGTAATACATTACTTAATTGCCTGAGTCTGGTCATATAACGCATAATACTAATAAAAAAAAAAATGGAGAAGAGAGAGTCATCGTCTGGAAAAAATATTCTTATAATGGTGATACTACGTGACAAAAGAATGTAATATCACCAATCAATAATACTAAAACAAATAATTTTCTATCCTTTTATCATATAAGTTCAAGTGAGATTCACCTTTGTCATTTGAGGTTTCATAAATGGTATCACAGTTACATTTAATATTTATTTCCCGATTTATTTAGCGGAAACTGTATTTTTCGATCTCATTATAAATAAATAAAATTAATATTATTTAAATTTATTTTATTAACCTAATTTAGTACTATAATCTCATTAAACAGTGACCTTATCCGTTAATCCAACGATACCATTACTCAATAAATAAATACTAGTCCCATCCCATCCCATCCCACATTCTTCGCTCGGGGAGGACGGCTTTTTAGAGAGCATAGATCTTTCGTCTCTGCTTCTTTTGCTCTCGCCATCGCTGTTTCCTCAGGTAATATAACATAACCTATTCTCTTTCTCTCTGGTTCATTTTCTTGAATCCCGATTAGTTGTTGGAATTCGAAAGCCCTTGTTAGATATGGATGGATCTCTGTATTCCAGATAGTTCGCAAGATTCACAACTTTTGACGATTTCTTGTCATTTGAGATCCAATTTTAAGTTATTGATACCTTCTTTTGGGTGTACGGTATAGATCTGTGCCACTGAGAGGTTTGCCTCATCGATCCCTTTCGCATTTTTGTCCATTTTTCATTTCATCTAATTTGTGCCAAGATCTACATCGGCCTTGTGAATTAGCTACCTTGACGCAATGATGCTCTATACCAGATGCTGGATTAATTTGCTTCTCGGATTTTCCTATGATTGATTTATGGGTCGGTGGATCTTGTTTCTTTCTGTGTAATACCCTTCTTCTGAATGGTTTAATGGATATATAATTAGATCATGGTCCGAGACTAGTAATATATATTCCTGCCATTTTTTTTTATCATCCCTGTTCATAGCCATATGCTAGATCAAGTAACAAAGATCGATCATTTTGAAAGGGTTTATCGCACGCTTGTTCTTCTTTTTTTTTTTTTCGCATCTAAGGGGTAGGTTGCCCATGCTTGTACCCTGGTGTCCAATTTTATCATTTTCTTTTTCTTTGTTTGTTGACTTTCAATGCTGAAATCCAATGTATTCATGATATTATTATATTACATGGGAAGATTTGATTACATTGAGTTATTTAAAAATTTGGGTGCTGAAGATTTGAAAACTGCACTGCTGGTTCTCTGAACAAACATTTCATACGTTGCTTTTTCTTTCCAAATTCTTTGGTTCAAACAATTTTATGACTTCATTCTGGATGGTTGGGCTTAGCAGACACAAAGATGGGGCTGTCTTTCACCAAGCTCTTTAGTCGGCTTTTTGCAAAGAAAGAGATGCGCATATTGATGGTTGGTCTTGATGCTGCTGGTAAAACAACCATTCTGTACAAGCTCAAGCTGGGAGAAATAGTGACTACAATCCCCACCATTGGTAATTTTGTGGAAATATATTTTTTTGTTTCTTACTAGTTTTTGTAGAATGTACATTGCCATTTTTGGCTGGATGAACTCAGTGTTTTAAGTGTGTATGCCTTCTCCCAAATTTATTTTGGTGCTCTAAATTTTCTCTTTTTTATTTATATAGGAATTTTATCTTCAGAATTCAAGCATTTTTATTTTTTATGCATTTCTGGTCCTTGTCTGCATTGTTGTTTCTGTATTGTAATGCAAAACATCCAAAAAAATTCTTAATCATACAAACTTACCTCCACTTGTGGGTTAGTCTTTCTGTTCATTGCATTGCTTAAAAGTAAATTTCAGTTTGGTAAAAATGCATTATTGCATTGAATAGTTATTCATGTTTGCTCTTCCAGTCATTTTATGGACTATGATATTGGATTTTTCAGTCATTACCCTAGGTGTGATGGTGCTGCTGTTTACATCGTTTTTGTCATTAAAATACTATTTTTTTTTCTTTGGAAGTGGATCAATATCTTTTTGCTTTGAGACTGATATTTGATTTGGTCAGGATTTAATGTGGAGACTGTGGAATATAAGAATATTAGCTTTACTGTTTGGGATGTTGGTGGCCAAGACAAGGTAAGCAAATTAATTGTTCATATGTAGTAGCTCCGTCCCTTTAATGAGTTTTGCTTCCAGTTTTGTGTCAAACTATTTTGGACTTTAATTTTACACTGCAGGCTTCAATCCCAATAATTATTTACCTTTCAAGATGTAAAATTATCTTTTTGTTCCATGGTATTTACTGCATCATATGCCTTGCACAAAATTCATTTGTTTATGATAGCTGCATCAAATGGTCAGGATAATTCTAAACAAATTGAACATATTGTGATCAGGATAATTAATATATCTATTTAGATGATATTTTGAAAACAAGTGGTTTTATGAGAATAGTTATAAGCCTGTTTTCTTCATGGTTGACATCTGATACCCATCCTTAACTAAATGGTGCTCTGCTGACCATGAGGCGGGTAAGAGGGCTCTGAGGTAATTGATGAAAAAAGGTAATTTGTCTGTATGAATGGCCCTCTTTTTGGCACTTCACCATCCAGGCAAGTTTTAATAGTGTGCAGAAGCATTTGGTGATGTCATTGAAGTTTGTATAGGAAAAACATGTCAAAAAAACGACACTCCAGTTGGAGCTTGTTTAGGGAGGCAGACTTGATAGTGGAGTTAGGTTGGAGAGTGTTGTGTTGGTGTCAGTCAGGTAGTGGCAAATCCCTTGATTCTCCAGATTCTATTGTTCTTTAGCCTTGCTTCAGTCAAGCCACTAGCAGGAAAAAAAAAATGGTTTTCCTTCACATGATGATGCTTGAGGCAAATGTGTATCTGAAGGAGATTTCATGAATTAATCTTTTTGGCCAGGCAATTCTATGATTGAGAACTGCATTTCCGTGGTTCCTTTATTTAACTAACGAGAATTATATTTTCTTATTTCAAGTGAAGTATTTTTTGGAGAGCGAGCAGTGAAGAAATGGGAGTTTCCAAGATTTCTTTGGAATACCATGTCTTGTAGCCCATACCAATGCTGAGGATCTGGTGCCAGTTTGGCATTCCTCAGTATTAAACAACATCATAAGCTAAAATCCATTTATGTAAAGAATGTATCTGTGTAGGCTGGCATTCTGATATAACATACATAAGACATAGAGACACATAATGCAGTGCCATTGACACATAAGATTTAACTACAAAAATGTCCATTTATGTTGTAAGTGGGAATATTTTCCTCTGTTTATACATTACTTTTTAGGACAAAAAATGTGGACTGATACCCTTGCTGTTATATGGTTTGATTCGACTCTTGTAAAGTTGTGACTAAATTTCTTCTTTGTTTCTAATTATAAATGCTTATGAAGATAGGATTCCTAATAGTGAACATTTGATCGCTTGATTGCTCAAACGCATGATCTCTTATGGATTTTGTTTATCCAGATCCGACCTTTGTGGAGGCATTACTTTCAAAACACTCAGGGTCTCATCTTTGTGGTTGATAGCAATGACCGAGATCGTGTGGTTGAAGCAAGGGATGAGCTTCACAGAATGTTGAATGAGGTAATAGAACGCCCTGAACCTTTTGGCATGCACTAGTCGAATATGGTTATTTTCCTCTTCTCGTATCTTGTCTTAAACGAAAAGAGGAAAAAAATGGAATAATCTTATACTCCCTTTGAAATGCACACATCTTCGAAGATTCTTTCACCTGCATTTTGATCAGTGCATCTTATGGTGTTCTTTCAATGATTGAAGAGTTTGTTGTCCTTGCCAGGATGAATTAAGGGATGCTGTGCTGCTAGTATTTGCGAACAAGCAAGATCTTCCAAATGCAATGAATGCTGCTGAGATAACCGACAAGCTTGGTCTTCACTCTCTTCGCCAACGCCATTGGTCTCTCTCTCTCGCACACACACACACATACATTCAAGGATTTGCTGGTCGCCAGCACTTGTCATGCTGGACCTAACTGAGACTTGTCATGCTGGACCTAACTGAGTTTCTATATACATCCATTACAGGTACATCCAAAGCACATGTGCTACCTCTGGTGAAGGTCTCTACGAGGGGCTGGACTGGCTTTCAAACAACATTGCAAACAAGGTGGGCAATGCAGATAATAAACATTACATATCTAAGTGTTAAGCTTCTTGAAGATTAGTGCCTTTATTTTTATTTATTTATTTATTTTTGGGGGATGATTTTGATTCTATGCTGTTCATGTTGTCTGATGTTTGTGTTACTGTAATTGCAGGCATAGACAGCTTGTTTTGAGGCTGTATTGTGACCACAGTGTAACAGTCTTTAACCTTTCCTTATTGTTTTGGGCAATGTTCCCGGTTGATGTGTTTGTTTCTTTACCATGTTTTGAGATTTCTTTAGCAGACAGACAGTACCATTTGTTTCCTGTAGTTTCTGAATAAGTTTCAATTTTCTTTTCTTTTTTTTATTATCCATGAATCTTCTTTTCTTATATGATTATGAGACTTTCATTTGAAATAATCCTTTGTTAAATAGTGTATATGATTGATCTCGAAACATTGCACTTAAAATTTGGATTGATAGTCTATCTCTATCCTCTCTGGTTTTTTTCTATTGTTAGCAATGGGGTTTTTGGTTCTCTTAAATCAAAACCAGTTCCTAGTGGACTAGCGCAATTCTCGTGTCTCTGTTTATGTGGTTAATGAAGGTCAATTGTAAAACATCAGTAACTCAATAAAAAGTTGGGCTAATCTATAAAATAAAGTAGTTTATAATTTAAATTTTAAAAGATAAATAAAATAATTTTTATTTTTTGCGGTTTAAATCGTTTTAAATTTTATTTTAAAGTTAATCTAACGGATTATATTATCACCTTAAATTTAATAAGAAGAAAATAGGTCTCTAAGGGTGTGTTTGAAATGATTTTTTAAAAGTACTTCTAAGAATTATTTCTCATAAGTATTTTTTAAAAAAAAAAAATTAGAATCGTCTCACCATTACCTCTACCACCATCATCCCCACCACCACTACCTCTACCACCACCACCACTGCCATCATAGTCTTTGATACTCACTACAATCATCACCGTCTTCTACCACCGTTACTGTCGCCCATCACCTCTCACCTCCACTTTAACCGATGCTTAAATTTATTTATCACTCTTCTATATTTATGATTTTATTTTAGATATGAATACAAATATGTTTACTGTTTATCATTTTTTATTATGTGTCTTCAGGCACAGACAATAATTAGTATATATATATTAACCAAATTTATGTTTCATCTGGTACGATGGAACAATAAAATGATAAAAAGTTTGAGAGATGAATAAAATATCATATTTGATAGAAAAAAGTAGATGGATGAGTTTTTTTCTTTTAACTCATCAAAATTAATTCTTTCAAAATTGAGAGAAAAAGCGGATGAAAATTCAATTATGTGGATCGAAAGATATGTTATTTGTCTATATATTATTTGATATGTACAAATATCATATATATCAATTACATATTATCTATATATTAATTTCATATATAGGCATAATGATAAAATATGTATTTATATAAAAAAAATAAAAATATAAAAAATACTTTTTTCATTTTATCAAATATTTGTCATCCCTCTTACCAAATGTAAAAGAGAGAAGGAAGAATTTTTCCTTTGAATTTAAAGGATAGAAAATGTATCCACTTTCACTTTTTATTCTTTTATTGTTTCATTTACCCTATCGGACCGTAAGGGCTACATGAGAAAGGGAGTACAATCTTTCATTGCCTAACCCACTCTAATTCTACCAGCCAAAAAAAAACCACACTCCCACACTCCTGTGATTAAGAGGTTTCAATGTTAGGCCTATTTTGTAGACATAGAGACCCGCACTACATTTTAACCAAAACGCACAAATAGTACATTCAATCTGATTAGTCATGGTGTGCATTTTTCTTTAAAAAAACGTTGGCATTTTAAAGAAAATTAGAACAGAAATAGAAGGTGATTTTAACTTCTTGTGAAAACTGTTATTTGGAAATTTAGTGAATCCCATAATAATTGAAGGAAGTGACGTACTATTGACCTTAATTAGTCCCGAATTACAACATTTTAGTGCACATTCGCTTGCCCCGTCCGTGCTATCTATCTATCGTCTGTGTATTACAGACAGAAAATGTTACACCTTGGTACCTTTTCCTCACCCTCCAGACTCTGTGCGATGTTGTGTGGGGTACCATTCAGAACGAACGAATTCTGGCCTCTAGAGAAGCAAAATCAGATGGAATACAGCTATGCTGCACTCTCTCTCTCTCTCTCACGGGGTTGTATTGGCTTGCAGCCTGTACCACATCAGAATATGTCTAGTAGAGTTGGGGGACACCTATCTATACATACCTATTCAAGTATTGGGAGAACCACTTGTAGTTGTAGTGATTTATCCCGCCAATGCCCCCTTTTCTGGGTCTGGGCCCTTCGTAACACACAGTACACAAATAAAGGTCTAGTGGGCCTAATCAATCATTTTTGGTATTTCTGTCAGTCAACCTCTTCCATTTAATTGGCACAAACAAAATTGATCCAAGTTAATATGATATTTTTGTAATTTCGTAACCTCAAAGTCATTAATGCCCAAGGAGCTACAAGGATATTTTCGTAAATTCAATTAGAGAGACTGCCAGCATCCTTACTACCCTCGTCCAATATCGATCTTAATTATCTCATGCAACTTCACTATTTTAGCACTCTCACCATCACATTCAGGTCTCTGTCCATCCATGGCTTCCAAAACCCATCTCCAGCTACTTGTCTTCGTCTTCCCTCTTTCCAGTCTGTCTTTGACGTTCTGTTCACCGAGGCTAGAGGTAGAGAGAAATATTAATGAATACCAAAAATGGGTGCGGTGGAATGTCAAAAATTACCAGATGAAGAAAACTAGTTTGGAAGCAGAATCAATTATCAGACAAGCTGCGGGGGGCACCAGCATGAAGCATTTAGATGCAAAACTGAGTTTTGCTGAGATGAACAAAGTGACAATAAGAGTGAGTCAAGATGGGTCTGGTGATTTCAAGACCATCGGAGAAGCCATTGATAGCATCCCTTTATTCAATACTAGAAGAGTGATTCTGGAGATTAAACTAGGAGTCTACAGGTATACATATTGCACTTACCTTAGAATATGGGTTATTAATTATCCATATTATACTCTTTAGTCAGTGATGAGTTTCATATAGCAGGAAACTAACTAGCAACATTTCCAGGGAAAAGATTGTTATCCCCAGAACTTTGCCATTTATTAAATTTTCAGGAGGAGATGGCAGCGACCCACCAATTATCACTGGCAATGACACCGCTTCGATGTCTGGACGAGATGGGATGCCTTTAAAGACGTTACAGAGTGCCACTGTTGCCATTGATGCAAATTATTTTGTGGCTGTTAACATGAAATTTGAGGCAAGTATACAATAATTTTTTTAAAAAAATTGTCAATGACAAGGTCGTACATGGTTCACATAAAGAAGCACAATTGAAAGTCCGAATGGTGGGGTGCTACAAAAAGCACAAGATGAGAGATTATTGTAATGCCCAGCCAAAATGTGTTGTCCAGCATACTTGGACATAAAGTGCCTGCCTTGCTTGCAATTTCTTGCTTCACCAAACAGCCTCTTACTAATGGACTATAACCCAACAACAACATCAACGTACGTAAAGTGCATGATAATTACAATCATATATATTTTAGTAATTATTATTATAAATATGTGCTAGCTAGTGCAGAACACAGCCCCACATGTGGTTGGATCAATTGGTGGACAAGCAGTGGCACTTCGAATTTCAGGGACAAAGGCTGCATTCTATAACTGCAGCTTCTATGGAAGTCAAGACACCCTTTATGATCACAAAGGCCTCCACTACTTCAATAACTGTTTCATCCAGGGCTCGGTTGATTTCATCTTCGGCTATGGCAGATCCCTTTACGAGGTAAGCCACAACTTCATATACAGGTATCTCTGTGATTTTGTTCTTGGATTGTTGGCTGCATGTGTTTCAGCAACTGTTAGACGAAGATTAGATTTACAGAGTCTTAGAAAAATGTATAACTTTCAGTTTGAGTTTAGAGGAGGAATGACTAGGCCCTTGATATATTGGAGGAATGATTAGGCCTCAATAAATAAAAATATGACTAGACCTCTTAAGTAATGAAATGGCTATTTTGCTTGGCTAATTAAGAATGATAGGACAATGTACATGAACAACAGTACTGGCTTTCTCTGAATGCATGTGTAGAATTGCTATTTGAACTCCACGGCGAAGAAGGTGGCCTCCCTAACTGCTCAAAAGCGAACTAATTCCTCTATGTCCAGTGGATTCTCCTTCAAAGATAGCAAGGTATCAGGGAGTGGGCAGGTATACCTTGGAAGAGCATGGGGTGATTATTCCAGGGTAGTGTTCTCTTACACATTCATGGACAAGATTGTTCTTCCCCAAGGATGGAGCGATTGGGGCAAACCTGGCCGCAACTTGTAAGTTACAACCCAATAACTTTATTTTGAGACTCGTCTTTATTGTTTTGGATTATTCATCATAGGACTTGAAACAAATATCATCCTGACTTAATTGAAAGTATGCAGTGGCTATATTGTGTTATCTGTAGAAGGATAAAACATAGAATTGGCTGACATGTTTGTTTGTTTTGCTCTAAATTTTCCTTTCAACAGAAGTGTATATTATGGAGAATACAAGTGCAGCGGACCAGGAGCCAACTTGAGTGGAAGAGTGCCTTGGTCACGGGCACTCTCAGATGAAGAGGCCATGCCATTTATGGGGACTTATTATGTTGATGGTGACACCTGGCTTATCAGACATTAAGAATCAACTATTCATTCATTTTCGATTATAGTAAAATCAGCAAGATGAAGCAAGGCCTTCAAATTGAATCCTGTTTGTTACCAAAACAAAAACAATTCATCTTGTCATAGTAGATGTACCAGGTGATCATGATAAAATAAAATCTCCTCGTTGCAACTTTTTTGAGGGAATATTTGAATGAAACATATGTCTTTTGTCATCAAGGTGAGATGCCACCATCCATGTAAAGCATTACATAAAGTGGTGATAGAAAACCGGTAATATATATATAGATATATATCATTTCCTGATATATGTACACTTGGAAAGACAAATTCAAGGAGGAATTATAGCATACATGCAGCCGGGTTTTAAAGCCAAATGCAACCCTCAGCTATCTTCCAGGTCTGGAGATTGTCATCTATACTTTCAACAGTACTCCAATTCCAAACACAGTGGTGATAGTGCTTGCTAGAGCTCACCTCATCAGTAGTCCATTGCCTTTTCATCAAATTTTCACAGGTGACATGCTCTATCTCCTTCCACTTCTCCCCTGGCAGTGGCACTGCCAAATCATGAATGTCTTGGCAATATCTCATCAGAGCTTCCAGCAGCAACATTAAAGAAGCCATATATGCTTCAAGCCTACCAAGAGCTATATATATTAGACAGACAGACACACACACACTGTTAATCAATTGAATAAGAATAGGACTTTCTTCTTCTTCATTGCTCTTTCTCATTTATTAATTATTATAACATATTACCACCTCAACTACCGTTTTGAGTTCACGAAAAGCATCTCCCCACCCCCCAAAAGAAATCTATCTGTTCTTTTCTCCAGTACTAATAGAGTTTAATTTCGAGACTACCCTCGTCAATTTCTAAATTGCCCAATTTGTTTTAAGTTTTTCTTGTGTAATAGATCCCGGAACTGTAGTTAATTTTTGACCCCAAAGGCCAGAATTGGAATATTGAGAAAAGTTGAGGAATTAGCTTCTTCATGCAGCATAGACTTCGGATCATATATGTCAAAGATTATTTGGAACCTGATCATTTTTCATGCAAACCATGCTGTGTGTAAGTTTTCTATGGAGTTGGCCATCCAAGCTCTCTTTATATGAGTCATGAGTCAATGAGCGTTCAACAATATTTGTGTGAGAGAGAGAGAGAGTTGGCCACTGCATAGTTCTCGAATAATGGATTTTGGTCTTTGGTTGGTAAACACGATATATATATCTCAAGAGTTATATGATAAGAAAGTCGAACTAATTAGGGCGGATATCGTGTGGTTCGATCATATCAGCTATGAGTAATTACATAATAAGAATATCATACAATTTAGGGAGAAATACCAACAAATCCCAAAATAAAATTCTTCAAAGTGAAAACCCCCAAAAAAAGAATTAATAATATCAAAACTCCCAATCGTTAAATCTGTTGTAAACACTTTGTTTGGACTAGAGGGACTTTAATTGTAAGAAATAATCATGACGAGAGCCCAATGAGTCTTTTTCAATCTTAGTTGTAATTATGGTAATAATTTGAATGGAAGTAGTCATTTTAGTGGAAATGTGTTTTTGACAATGTTGAGGATAGACTTGGGCACCCCTTTGGTATTATTAGCATTTTTTTAAGTTGCATCACATACTTTCTGTTTAAAAGAGACGGGAAAAAAAATCATGTTAATCACAATACACAATAAACTGTACCCATATGAAAGCATTACCCTGATTTTATTCAAAATATTAATTTACCAAATAAAAAAATAATCGTGATGAAATGACTTCAAGACTAGCTTTTCTTCATCCTACTTACTTCTTCCTTGAGCACTCCTAGACCTTCCCAAAAAAAAAAAAAAAGACACTAGGAATGCTCTTAAAGGAAAAACTCCCCATTTAAATGCAATACAATCGTCCTTCATCCATTATATGCAACTGATGGACCATATTTTGCATCAAAGGAGGAGACACCACATCACATAAGTATATCATAAGAGGACCCATAATTTATCTTCTCAAGACAAACAAAAAGTTGCCAACTTTGTTGATTGACCAATTAGTGTCGAGTACAATTTTTAATACCTTCAAAAACACAAATCTCAATTTATTCAAGGAATATGACCTCTCCACGGTAAGTGGTTCTCCACTTTGTCTATAAAGATGGGTGAATACCCAAAGGTAGGAGGACTCAAGTATAAGCACATCGGCTCCATACTCCACACACACACCTATATTATTTTCTTAGTTTTGTACATTAGCCTATTGATGTGTTGATCGTAATACTGACTTAGGCATCGGAGGGGCCTCCCCTGACGCTATGCTGGGGTCTCTTTAACCTCTCTCTGATTTTATAATTCATGGATTAGATAATATTCGAATATCCATGTGATAATATTCGATGAATGAGGGATAGGGATCCCGGTAAATAGCTTTCCATTTTCTTCCTAAATGTGGCATGGACTGGATGAGTGAGTGGTCTTATTTTTGCTTTTTGATTTGATTTGATTGGAAAGTTATTGATTTGTTCTTGACTTTTGTGTTACTCTCAATACCTTTGTTCTCAATTATTCAAAAAAAAACTTTGGATATCGTAAAATTTTTCATCTTTTTATGATAACGAATAATATTTTTCTAATTCAACTTCACAATCACATATTTTACTCTTTTTATTTCAAGGTTCTATCAAATATGTGCAAAGGAAAAAATAAGGTGAACTTCCAAACAGCTGTGAAAAAAATGAATACATCTCACTCACTTAGCATACATATGAAAACCTTAATGTTCCGTTTTGTAAGAATGATGGAAAGTAAAAGGGATACATTTTCTATTCTTCAAGGAAGAAAAATAGAAATGATATATTTTCCTTCCTTTATGTTTGATTGGATTGATAGAAAATAAAAATGACTAATTTTTTTTTTTTCTACTAGCTAAGATTAGGGTGACAATCGAGTCATATCGTGTCAGATTTGTATTGAGTCATTACGGGTTTATGTCGAACATTAATGACACCTAACTCAACTCATTTAATTAATTGTGTCATGTCGAGTTACGAGTTGACCTGTTTATTTTTGTGTTCAAATTAATCAAGTTCGTGTCATAAAATTTGTATCGAATTCAAGTTGTGTCATCGTGTTGAGTCAAAAATTTTCACCCCTAGTTAAGATGGAAAAAAATATTTTTTTAATTTAAAATTTATTTTTTAAAAAAATATATATATAAATACATATTTTATTATTGTATTTTTATATGAAATTAATATATACATAATATATATAGACAAATAAGATATATCTCAACACTAATAATTAACTTTCCATCCACTTTCCTTCTGATTTTGGAGGGATTGATTTGGGTGAATTGAAATGAAAATTAATTCATCTACTTTTTCATTATTCATATTTTTCTTCCTTACCAAACTTAATGTTTTATTTTTCTCTCTAACTTTTCATCATTTCAACTTTTTATCCTTTTATTTTTTCATCATACCAAACGGAGTATTAGTCTTTGCATCAACATTGTAGCCTTTATAATAAACATATAACGTACATTAGTTAATACCCGAAAAATTGCACCCAAAACTTGGGAAGAGAGAGAGAGAGAGAGATTAACACACATGACATGTTATAGAAAGGAGATTGATGCCATTTATATACGAGTTATACATAAATACTTGAACTTTGTTGGGTCCTTGGAGATAAATTTGGATGTTTCCGAAATAAAAAGCGAGTTGGCTTGAAGGATAAGATACTCAACCGCCCCCATAACGCCATTGAAGCCAATATTATTGCAACCATAACTGAACGGACTTGCCGGTCCAGCTCGTGCTTGTTGCTTCTCACAAGTTGATTTAGCGAAAAAAGTATGACCCCTCCTTTTCCATTCTCCCAATTATCTCTTTGGAAACACCATGGTTAACCACTTTGAAGAATCCAAATTCTTTGCATGCGTTTACAATTAGCTGTGACAAGTGAGACCTCTCGATAGAAAGATCAATGGTTGGAACTCCAAATTTTCTCGACTTTGTACTTCCTAGTGGTGGTGGAGAAGGCACAACCATCATGGTTTTTTTGCCAAATATATGTAGAATGAGACATATTAGAAAGCTTATTGAAGGTGAAACAAACAATTTTTATTCAGTAATGTTAGACTGACCAAATTTTGGGACCAAATTTAGAGCTCAAATGACATGACAGTTGATTTGGATTTTTTTTGATTTGTGTCATGTCATTTGGACCCCAATAAAAATTTTAAATTATCAACTGCCATGTCATTTGGACTCTAAATTTGGTCCCAAAATTTGATCAGTCTAACATTACTCATTTTTATTTTGAGCTTTTGAGGTTGAAAGGGCTGATCAAGGTGGAGGTTGTGATATTAAATACATGAGAGAGAGAGAGAGAGAGAGAGAGAGTATACCACCCTCTATTATTATTAAGGGAACTGAATTTTTTTTTTAACAATGTTATGTAACTCAAATTTGTATTCCAATTTAATAAAGACCATTAGATCAATACTTCCCATTTTAAAAAGTTGATGAGACTCATTAATCTAATTGTCCTCGTTCATTTGCGATGCAAATTTGGGTTACATAGTATTCTCTTTTTTTTATTCCTAAAAAAAAATTGAAAAAAGAAATTAAACGAAAGATTGAGTTACATATAAGAGTATTAGTTATTTCTCGTGCCTGAAGGCATGAAGTAATAAAAACAAAGTCAATAATAAACATATTTGTATTCATACCCAAAATTAAGTCACAAACAAAGAGGATAAAAAAAAATTTTAAACACTAGTGGTGCTAAACGGTGGCAATGATGGTTGGCAGCAGTGGTGGTGATGGGAAATGACGATGATTGTGGTGGGTGATGACGACCGTGGTGATGGTGGCATTCGTGAGTCACAACGGTGATAATTGTGGTGAATTTTGGGTGACGATGGTGGCAGTGGCAACCATGAGTAGCGATATTTGTGGTGGTGGGGTGTGGGTGGTGGTGATAGGCGACGATAATGGTGATTGACAATGGTGGTGATGGGTGACGGTGATGATGGTTGGCATTGACGGTGGTGGGGCAACGGCGGTGGAGGTGGTGGTGGGCGGTAACGATGGTGGTGATGGACGACGATGGGTGTTTTTGGGTGACAATGTGATAGGTGGTGGCGAATGGCAGTGGTGGTGGTGGTGGTAGATGTGATGGGAGTGGATGACAGCAGTGGTCAACAATGACGGGGTGGTGGTAGATGTCGTGGGTGTTGGTAATAGTAGTTGGTAGTGATGGTGGGCAACAATGATGGTGGTGAGTGCTAACGGTGGTCAACGATGGTAGTGAGATAATGGTAGTAGTTGTAATAAATACAAGAATGAGATGACGATGATGGTTGGTGGTGGCAGTGAATAACAGTGGTAGCAATCGATGGTAGGTGATGATGTTGATGGTGGTGGTGGGGGGGGGGGGAAAGGGTGGTGATGAC
>CAUOFW020001469.1:523617-569710 GCA_963454935.2 Ilex paraguariensis | reverse complement strand
GGGGGGGGGGGTAAGGGTGGTGGTGACGATGGAAGTAGTGGGGGTGGTGGGATGGTGGAGTGGCGATGGTAGGGGAAGTGGTGGTGGAGCGTTGATGGTAGTAGTGAAAAGGGCGATAGTGGAACAATGACGGTGATGGTGGTTGTTGTGGAAGAGGTGGTAGCGGGGTGGCAACAGTGGTGGTGGTAGTAGTGGTTGTGGTATTGGTTGTGGTAATGGTGGTGCGGGCGGTGGGGGTGGTGATGGTGAAGGTGGGGCGATAAGTGTGGTGGTGGTGGTTGTGGCAGTGGTGGTGGTGGGACAGTTCCAAACAGTACTTTTTTTTTTAAGTATTTATAAAAAATTATAAGTTTTAGTAGCACTTTTAAAAAGGTACTCAACATACATCCTTATAGACCTATTTTTCTTATTAAATTTGGAGTGTTAATATTAGCCGTCAAATTAATTTTAAAGTAAAATTTAAAGAGATCTCCACGATGAAAAACAAAAGTTACCTTTTAATATTTGAATTGTATTGTATTTTGTTCTATATATTTGATAAAAAAAAATGAAGCAGAAAAGGGAGTATGACAATTAATCTAATACAACCTGCACCATTTATCAATTAGCATCAAAGGCTTATAAAAAAGGATGGATTGTGTTAGTTTAAGAGTGATTGTGTGTGATAGAGTTCAACTAATAGAATTTATCTATAATATAAATCATAACAACTTTCAATAAAATTATTTGACGATCTCAAATAAACTCATCTATCGACCATCAATATCTCTTAAAACTAAAAGAAATAAAAGGCGTCACACATTAGGTGAGAAAGATGAGGCGGCAGGTACCAATGTGCATACTTTTTTGTGTTGATTTTCTTTGGATTTACTTTTTTTTTTGGGGGGGTAAAACTTAAAGCATGTATATATCATTAAAGCTTTCTCTATGTTGTAGTCACCATTAGTGTTATTTTGCATGCAATTGATTTTGAGAGAGGACTAATTGATGTTGAAAAATCGTTTGTTTAGAGGAAGAATGGTAGAAAATGTAAGAAAGATAAAATTTTTAAAATATTAATGTGTTTGGTAAGAATGAAAAGAAAAATGACAGAAAAAATAATTTTCTTTCATGCTTAAATTTTTTCACAAATAACTAACTTTTTTTTCTTGTAAAAAACACAAGGAAATGGAAGAAAGTTGTGATTTATAGTTAACTTTCCATTTTACCCTTATTTTTTAAAAATATTTTATTAGTTATTAATTTTAAAATATTTTGGTATGAATTTGATTAATTATATAATTTGGCCCAAAAACCTTGTGGTAATGATTGTTTTAGAATTAGGTTTCGAGCCACTTTTTAAAAAAAAAAAATTAACGTTCAATTGTAATTGTATATATTTTTCTTTTTAGACCAATTTAATATAATTAAGGGTAATTTAGATAATTATAAAAAATTTCTTATAACTTTACTTTCTTTCAAACAATAAAAAAAAAAATTTTAAAAAATTTCTATAAATTTTTCATTCTAATCAAATATATGTATGAAAATATATTTTTTATTATTTTTTTCTTAATTTCTTCAATTTCTATTATTTTTATTTTTCATCATTTTTTTTCTACCTAACCAAACCAACTAAGTGTTTGCGGTGTTACCGGTAAAAATCTTAATCAGGTACATGTGTATGGCAGTTTCTTTCGTGTTTTAAAGGAAGATTTCATGCGTGTTGTGGGATGGCCAAGGAAAAAAGTGTGTTGTTTGTAACAAACTCGCCAAACCGGACGGTTTAGGCCAACCGACATTTAACTCAAATGGAATAAAAAGCAGGTTCAAGGGTATCTTTGCCCAAATTTCAGTTCACCGTTGTTCTGTTTGCCTTTGCCCTCCTCTGCTTTTCCTCGACGCCGACTGGTCCTCACAGGTTGCTCATCTCTCTCTCGCGCGCGCTCACTCGCTGGTCGCTGCACTCAGCAACTCAGCACAATAGTACATCACTCAATCGAAGACTCCAACTACTCAGATTCTCAGATCTTCGACTCACACAGATCTTCATCTTCTTCATCCTTAAGTATATATTAAAACTGTGTACCTTTTTTTTCCTTCCCAAAAAAAAAACCCTAATTTTTTAGCCGGCGCTGGGTGATGTAGAGGTCGTTTTTGATCCGTAAACCTACAGACAAGAAGAAAAACCCTAATTTGTGGTGGATATCAGATGGATGCGAAGGACATCTTGGGTTTGCCCAAAACTCCGTTGTCCATTCCACAAGAAAAGAAGTCCAGACCTCAGAAAGAACCTCAGAGAAAACCGGATGGCATTTCGCGCGAGGTTTTGCTCACTACATCCCATTAGATTTTCTAGTTGTCGTATTGCTTGTATATGTTCTGATTCCCTTGAACTTTTGACCTACTGGTGGAACTATAGGTATATGCGCTTACAGGTGGTTTGGCTCCTCTCATGCCCTCGATTGATGTCAATCAATTGAAACGGCGATTTCAATCAGAGAACGAGAAGGTCAGTTATTGTAAAGGCCCTCCAAACTTTATCAATTCTTTGCGAGACTGTTTTGAATTAGCAGATAACTTAGGGTTAAGAATTGCATGAAGGCGGTTTTGGTTAAATTAGGTTTTAGGACAGTTAAAGTTCCATTCCCTTTTGGCTTAACATTTCAAAAGATTGTGCAAAACTAGAGGTTTTTTACAATATTTAGTGTTGCTTTGTAAACAAATATCTGCAACCTTAGTTTGAGCTATCTTTCCTTATGACTTGTTATCAATTATTTGCTGTGAATGAATGAACCTCTTTTTTTTTTCCTACCTAACTATCTGTATGTAAAGAACCTGGTTAAACTGATATTTTGGAGACTCCCCATGCAGATTACCTGGCAATGGCTTCCTTTTACAAATTCTGCTCGAAAAGATAACTTACAACTTTACCACTGGGTATGTTTCCCCACCTTTGCATGGTATACTTACAGTACTTATTGGGAATCTCTAAAGAATTTTTGTGACTCATATGCTTTGTAGGTCAGAGTGGTAAATGGTGTTCCGCCAACGGGTGACTACTCCTTTGCCAAGTATAACAAGGTATACTTTAATTTCTGTCTAGTTTACATGGACCATGATTTTTTTGCTTGAAATATATTTTTTTTCATGTCCCCCACCTAATTGTACTCCTCTAACTATTGTTTCTGTTTCATTTATATGTCATTGTTGTTCACTTTGATTATTCATATAACTGAATGTATTTATCAATGCCATGCAGTCTGTTGATGTGATCAAGTACTCTGATGAGGAGTATGAAAAATATCTGATTGATCCTGTAGGTATCAACTTTTTATTTTGTTCTGTTTTTCTTTTTTCATTTTTTGAGAATTTAACTGCAGGTAGACTTCTGAGATAGTCATGATTGCCCTGGTCTGCTGGGAAATGTATGAAAAATAGTGTTTTTTAATATACGCAAGAAACAATAGGGTTCAAAACTATTGCTAATGTATGCTTTATTGTATTTCATAGTTATTAGTATTGTACGATACATATCAGGTGTAGTACGATACATCACGATACACTTAAAAAACGATACGTATTGTATCTCTGTATTATTTTTGCACCTATCGTACAATACGTGAATATTTTGTTGTTGTTTTTTTTTGGTTTTTTGGGGGTAAAATGACATCATTTCACCTCAAGACTTATTTTCAAATCACTAGCCAGTGAAACAACATCGTTTCAGTGGTTTTGGTTTTAAAAAAAATAAAGTATGCTATTAATGTTGTTAAATTAAATCAAAATTCCTGATTAATGTGAAGGTTGTTCAAGCAGTTGATATTAGAAGCTTGAATTAGAGGTTTTTGCATATTGATATTACTCAACTATGTTGAGAATTTGAGTAGTTGGTGAAATATTAATGCAATGTTATGTTATTATAAGTTTATGACTTTTTTACAAAGGTATATATATATTTTATTAATAATTATTTAAAATTGCGCGTATCTTACGATATACGATATAATACACTATTTTTGAAAAATGATATACCTTCCGATATGAAATTTGACAACTATGTCGTATTCCTAGTGATTGCATCAACCAATTTCAAATATGACATTAGTTAAACATGGAAGGATGTTATTAGAAATTTGATGCTGTTTAACATAGTTTATCTTACATAAAAGTTTTGAATCTCCGTTTGGCTTGGTCTCATGAGCCTATATGTCTCCTCTATCTTTGTCTTTCATTTTTGTTAGGTGTGGACTAAGGAAGAGACAGATCAACTGTTTGCTTTGTGTGAACGGTTCGATCTCCGATTCATTATTATTGCTGATAGGTTTCCATCATCTCGAAGTGTTGAGGAGCTTAAAAACCGTTATTATAGTGGTACATTATCTATCTTTTTGTTGCTAAATCTTGTCTTCTCATTTGTGTTGTTAACAATTTTCTTGTGGTAGAAATGCTCAGTTTATCAAATGTGTGTAATAGACAGTCGAGGTTGGACAGTTTATGATTGTTGTCCTGATTAATCTGGCCTTCTTTATGTGTAGTTTCAAGAGCTGTCTTGAATGCAAGGGCTTCATCACCTGGTGATGTTTCTGGGCATCCTCTTCTTAAGGTGTGGTGTCATTACAAGTGAAATTTTGTGTTAATATACCCCATCCTCTGGCTCTATTTGCTAGTCTTTAAATCTTTTAAATAATCATGTACTAGCTACCCCCCTTTCTGGTCAGGAAATTAATTGTTGTGCCCTTAACCTTTTTTTTGTTCAAAATTTTTTACCTTCATTTAGGAACCATATAACATGTCACAAGAGATTGAACGCAAGCGCGCATTGTCCATGGTTCTCTCTCAGACAAAGCAGCAAGAGCGCAGAGATGCTGAGGTTAGAACTGTGCTTTTATATCTCTCAGTAAACAAGGCATTCTGATATCTTCTTGCATTTCTGTTTCATGTAATTTCTGGTTTCTCCAGGTTCTTGCTGAAGCAAAGAGAATATCCGAGTCTCGGATGGCTGCAAGGGTAAGTTTTGTATTGGATAGGCTGGTTTTTTTTATTACATCCGCATTTTGTTAGATAATTTGGGCCATTCTCAATTACAGATTTAAGGAGAGATGTGCTTGTGTGGATTATATACGATTCTGTTTTCTATCATCCAATGGCTCTGCAGTAACAGCCTATGAGCTTTCATTAAAGGGAACTATTGCCATTTTTTGGCATCTGCTATCACTCCTTTTGTCAATTATTTCTGTCAGCACTCCATGCATTGGATTGTAGGATATTGAGGATCATAGTTGCTGGATGCATCCTAGAGTATGGGAGCATGAATTGTGGTGTTTTGCTTTTAGTAGAGTTGCAATTGTACAGTTTACTATTTTAAATCACCTATTTGTGTTATTTTTTTTTGTGAAAACGCATTTTGCAATTATCATAATCTCACATTTATTTTGTCGAGCAAAAAAACTGACACCAGACTTTTGGACTGGTTTATTTATGCTGTGTGTAAGTGTTTCCATTTCAACATTCAGTACGCTGATGCACCCAATTCACTATTTATTTTCAGTTGATTATCTGTACTCTTGCTTCGTGCTTCTGCTTCCAATGGACATCATCGCTCCATTCTTTGCCTTGCAATTATGATCTGGATCAGATTGTTTTTGCTGCTTGATCATTTATGGCTTTTGTGGGACTGAAATTTCTAATATTGCTGTCAAAGGTCTCACTTGTTGTGGTATGCACCTATCTACACGAGAAATTTCCTGTTGATTGATTGGATAACTGATTGGGAAGAGAGGTCTATTGTCTATCATAGTCCAACAGCACATTGATGATATATGATTTAACTACGGTGTCACAAAAATTCTGAAGTGAAGCATTGCGTTTGGGTAGAGTTTCCATAAGACCTTGATATTGTTGTCAACCTCAGTTTTATTTATTATTATTATTATTTTTTTGGTTTTTTTCTGGTAGGATTGATTTGCTGGAGATAGAAATATCCATGTAGTTGTGGAGCCATTTTTTCTAAATTAAGCTGTTGTAGAGAACTACATCTTTTAGGAATTTTTTCAAGAAGTTAATGGGATCTGCTTTTCACTAATCTGTCTCTTGCATAATTGGGGAATGAATGGTTTTTTTGTTTCAGTTAGCTGTTTCTTAGTTGGTATATATGCGTGTATTTATGTCATACTTTTAAAATGTATGTTAGGTCCTTTATTTTCTATTTGTCAGGCTGCTGAAGAGCCCGAGTTGCCAATCACGCCAAATGTTGGTCCAGAAGGTGATGAGAGGGCTATAATTCCAGTTGATTTTGTATCACCATCTTCCAATCTTCCATTTCCCTCTGCAATTGTTGCAGAGAGTGCCTCTACTTCAGCTTCTCTTCGCATGGTAGGTTCAATAACCGACATTCTTTACAGTTTTAATGCCCCAGAACAAATTTGCTGCCATCGGTTTCCTCGCATTTTTGCTTCTTTTTTTTTTTATATGATTTGCGTTTTTCCTTCCTAATTTTGGGTATGTTGACTAGGCTCAAGTCATTTGAAGCTATTTGTTTTGAATGTGTATAGCCCTGTCTTTCCATGTGTAGTATTTGCACATTCAGATGGTGATAGTCTTCCTCCTGAATGTTATTAGTATAATAACACGGTAATATAATTGGTCTAAGAATTTTTAGTTTCCTTACTAACCGAGTTAGTTTTCAGCTTCGTGTATACTTGAGGACATATGCACTTGAGCAAATGGTGCAAGCTGCAAGCTCATCGGCTGGACTCCGGACTATCAAGAGGGTTGAGCAAACTTTACAGGATCTTGGGGTTTGTTTTTTCTCCCTCAACTATTGATGCAATGTTATATACTCTTCTGATGGCATGCTAAAATTGCAATTTCCTAGTCTTTTTCCTATATGTGCTTAATGTCTATAACACCATAACAATAAGCTATCCTTATGAGTTAAGCAAGAATGGATCCAGAAAGTAGCCTATGCGGGACAAAATTATGTAGGAGGTTGTTTCCAAAATTTCGAAAAAATCTAGGGGGTGAACCTTTATAGCTTGGGGGAATTATAGCTAATACTGTACAATATGGGGAATTTTTCAGATCTTTGGGTTTCAAATTCAATTTATCTTAAAATGTCATCTCGGGCTCTTTAGCACCATGAAGACTTTTTAACAATATGTTATTTGTGGCATTATAGTTCACCTAGGAGGCACGGATACTTCCCACGGGGTGCTATGGTAGTATCTGACACACGTGTCCGACACGGATACGGCTAGGACACGGCCGGACACGTGGCCGACATGGTTAGAAATGTCCTAAATAGTGAACTCAATCGGACACGAACAAGACGAGGCCAGGATATGTCTAGAATACGATCAGGACATGACCAATAATTTTTTTATTAAAAAAAAAAACTTTTAACTAATAAAAATTTACTTTTTGTAATATATTTTTGTTAAGTAACTTATATATTATGAATGTTAATAGATTCAATGATGTTTGATGAAAATAGTGGATATTTAATTTGATCTATTTCAATTTTAATCAAAAAAATAATAGTTGCTAGGTCTTATTATTAATATTGTTATAATATATGCTTTATTTTTAATATATTACAACTCTATTATTATTTAAAAAATATATTATATTATTTTAATAGCCGTATCCTTGCCGTACCCGTATCTCATATTTTTTAACTTTGTCGTATTCCCGTGTCCGTATTGTATCGGATACAACACCTGTGTCCGTATCCGTGCTTCCTAGTGGTAGTTCACTTACTGAGCAGTCAATTCAACTGACATTCAATGGAACCAAGATGGTACACGAAGCAATTGAGGGAGAGTATATTGGAATAAATTTTTGCCTTTAATTTCTACGTTGGCATACATAGATCTATGATTTTTGGAAGTATGCTGTCCAAAGAAGATGTTTTTACATTTAAGAAAATGGTGTTCACTGGAGCTTCTAAATTACTTTCTTCACGTATACATTTATTTCCATAAGTTCTAAGATAGAGTGAAGAGCCATGACCTTTTACAGGTTAATTTGAAGCCGAAGGTTCCAACTAAAGCTGTTTGTGCAGAGCATCTTGAGCTGAGAAAAGAAATACTCACTCTACTGAATCTCCAGAAACAGGTAGTTTTGTTTAAGATTTATTTTCAATTTTTTATCACTTCCATCTATCTGTACTTTGCATTTTATGTCTACTTGAGATTTCATTTGCTGGGCAAAAATGTCACAGTTTTCTGTATACTATTTTTAAAAGAAGTTTGATTATGTAGTTTTTTTTTTATCATAGATTATGTAGTTTATATTGTCTTTGCATTTACACAATGCCAAAAAACTGTAGTATTTTACCATCTCTTTAAATTTCTCTTCTTTTTATTTCAAGTATTTGGTTGTGAAGTATCTGCAGTTTGATTATAATATCATACTGACTGATAAATACATTATATATGCTTTGCCAGTGAGACTGGCTTTTTTGGGAGTTACCTTTCAGGGCATGGTTAGCTAATGTGGTGACGTGCCCTCAATTGTGTTGCTAAAGTTTATGTTATGTCTCACAAGCGTTCCCAGAAACCAATTAGTCCTTTTGTGAAGTCATTGACATATTTCAACCTGGAATTTTTTTTTTTTTTATAAGAAACAAACACTTCATTACTAAGAATCTGTACATCAATCAAAAGAGGGTGGACAAGAAGTCCAACCTAATTAAGACAAAATACAATAAACAATGAATAAATGCAAAGTCTAAGGGTTGTCAACTGGGGATATCCAAGACTACAAATCACAAGTAGCTCTCCATCCAACCAAGATACAAAAAAAGTGGAGTGCCTTGAAAATCTATAGTGATTGCGGCCCAAAAAGATGCCAAAAAGAAGATATGGTTCCATAAACCTTTAACCACCTCCCTCTTATCTTAAAAAAGCTGAGCATTTCTTTCCAACCAAATAACCCAAACCGTATCGAAAATTACGCAATTCCAAAGTGTGATTCCTTTATTGTGTTTCCTGAGCCCCTTAAAATTTTCAACAAGGTAGAAGAGGACCAGGGATAACATGAATAATATAAGTTCATCTTTTAATTTGCTGTATCCTAATTGAAATGTGGAGCAAATTTGGTCAAGTCTTGATAGAGAGCATTCATGGGCATGCCAACTTTATAATTTATTATTTCGTCATATCCCTGTGTATGAGGTTAGCCCGGCTTAATATAAAGCCGTCGCTCCTTTCCACTTTTCTCTTGGAATAAAAGAAATATGTGAATAATGCATTTATGGGTGTGAAGTGTGATTAGATCTACAATGTTAGTTGTCATGCAAATTTGCAATTTCTCGTATTTTGTGCAAAATATAGAAACAGAAATAGCCAGTCGGACAAGAATTAGAATAGCATGTATTAGGAATTTTCTGTGGAATAAAGACAAGATTTTGCTGCTTCATCTGGACAAAAAACTAGTACGTGTGCCATATTCAGTTGCCAATGGAAAAACTGGCCACGTAACAATTAATGTTAGCTAGAGGCTTCTAATTGTTTTAACTGTGGAATATTTTTGACATGTTCTCATGGTTGTTGTATGTTTGATAATCAGTTGCAATATAAGGAGGCTGAAGGTTCATCTTATCGTGATGGTTCGTATGCTGAAACACCAGGCACACCCAAGGTAAGGTGTTTAACTAAATATTTTGTACATACTATATAACATTGAAATTTTTGTATGAAATGTGTTTCATGGCCTCCCTACTCGCCTTTTATGCACATAAAAGTCTGGTGCTTATTTTTTGGCAGCGTGCACAGCGTGGCATGGATCAGGATCGAACATTCATTCCTGACTCCTTAAGTTTTGGAGGTAATAAGTGATAATGAATGTTTAAATGTTGCCTTCCATTTATTATATCCAGTTTTAGGGTGACATTTGCCAGCCTTTATGTTTCACTGAGATTTTATGTTTAACTGGAAATTCAGGGGACAGAGTTGGTAAAAGAGACCAGAAGCGCAAGGTAAAAGCCATTGCTTGCGTTGGTTACGTCGTTGTCAGAATCATTATTTGTTGATTTACTTTTCCACAGACCCTTATAGTGGTGTTTTTCTCTCTTTATGATCTTGGCTGTCAAGGTACCTGGAAGATTACCAGATGCTCCATCATCACCAGCTCAATCTAATAAAAGGCCTCGAAAGCTTAAGGCTTCAGATGGATAAATTGGTGGGTAATCATCCTGATTAAACCTAGCATGAAATTTTCTTTAAAAAACAAACTAATATGATCTTAAAACTTGTGTTACCCAAACCCATTACTCAGATTACAAGTCTGATGCTTTGGATGATTGATTTTTATTACGAACCGAGTATGAGTAATTTATGTAATTAAAGCACGTTTTTTGTTTTCTTTGTGGCACTAGCTGCAGGTTGCTATCCAGATTTCGAGGCCTTGTTGTGGGCTCAATTAAATAGCAGGCTGAGGGTATCTTAATTCATCATAGTCTTAGGTCTCTTAAGGATGTTACAATTAATAGAAGATGAGGCTCCTATGCGTGGATCCACTGTTAGAATTGTAATCCTGGGTATCAATATCTCTAGTGGCGTGCTCTGATGAATTTGTTGTAGGAAGAAGCACCAGAACTGGAGAGCCGTAATTTTTCCACCTTCTAAATCTGGCTCAGATGCTGGGTTCCTGTTTGTACAAGGAAAATGTATTTGGGGTGGAGGTGTTTGTTGCTGATGTACGATGGGTCTATGGGTCTGGGTCATCTAATGTAAATACTAGCCTTATTAATATCATATTTCTGAGAGTATCTGGACGAATAATTCTGAAAGTAAGATTCAAGCTGTGGCGGCAAGAATGAAACAAATGGAGAAGGGAAGGGATAAGCTCCTCTTCTGCTTGCAGAGGAAACGTTCCACAAAACTAGTAGAGTTGTTCTACAAAATAATACTGTTTTACAAAGACAACAAATTTATCTGTAAAACGACGTTGTTTAAAACCAGGCCTATGAATGAGAGGCATCAGCTGAATGGAAAAAGAGAGGAGAAATACACATCATTGTGTAGTTATTCTGTTGAACATGTGGGAAAACAGCCGTCACTAAAGCTCGGATGCACTTTTGTGGTTGAGGATTGGCGAGGAAGTGATTTTATTATTGTGTAAATTACATCTAAGGTTTAGTCAAATAATAATTATATCCCCTCTTGTTTGAATAATAACGCTGTACTCCTTCAGTTTTAGGTAAAAAATTCCCCCTCCCGTTATTATTCCATCAAAAAATAGTTAACTTCTGATGAAATAATCAATTTATATTCTCAAAATACCATTTTTACCCTTTAACATACTACATATATTTCCAAACATAAAATTTTCACCTTAGATTCAGATTAAGCTAGTTTTTAAACAAAAATCATTAATTTATCCCCATTGTATCAACACCCATCGTGGCTTTAGTGTCTCTCTAGTCGCCAATGCCTTCTCCTTTATCTCTATTTTTTTCTCTCTCTCTCTCCCTCTCACACGCACACAAGAACCTCCCCTGCCGTCGCCACTGTCTCTTCCTTTACCACCATAACTATTATTGCCTACTCTTTGACTAAACCACCTTGGCACCCATCATCAAACTCCCACAATAGAGCCCAATCCCCAGCTTCTCTCTCTCTCTCTCTCTCCTATAATCAAAATCTAAGACCTAAAGGCTAAATCGCAACCCCTACCATCGATGGAAACCACAACTATCATTGTCGACGTTTGTGATTTTTCCATTTCAACAGAAATTAGATAGAGGATACAAAGACATGGTGATTTTTGCTTTCACAGCTCGTATGCCTTTATGTGATTTTGTTGTGATGGTTTTTTGACTATGTGTCTTGCTACAAGGAAAAATTGTCCAAAAATTTGATGCAGAAGTGGCTAGGTTGGCAGTGGTGTTGTGTTGGCAGTGGCGTCGTTGGCACTATTTGTGTTCTTGAAATAGAGCAAAAAAAACAAGGTGATGATATGGTATTTTGAGATTGGTTTATAGTGGAATTAACAAAAATTAACCCTACAACATGAAACATATATTTTTTTAACTAAAGGGTATTTTTGTCGTTCATAACTTCTATTAGACTAAGACGGAAGTGACTGACAGGTGAGGTCGGTGTTATTTTCCTAACAAGAGGGAGTCTAATTGTTATTTGACCAAACTTAAGGGAGGTGGATGTAATTTACCCTTTTATTATTTTACACTGCACAAAATACAGTCTTCAATCAACCGATGCTTCCTAACCTAACTGTATTGATAAATTCAGATGACTTGAGATGTGAGGAGTTGGGTCTTCCAGGTAAAAAACATGCAAACTCTTGCTCAATTGGTCTCCTTCCGATTTCTGAATCCCAATTCCCCTCGCCTTCCCAACTTTAAACAAGGTGTCTCCAAACCATATTGCTGTCTAAGAAAGCAGAGCAAAGCAAGTCTCAGAAACACTTGGCCATCGATCTCTCTCTCACTTCTTGCCTCTGGTTTCTTCTTGGGTCCCCTTATTGATGGACTTCATTCCAGGGTAAATCTTGTGGTATACCAAAATGGGGCAATTGATATCGGTCCTCTTCACACGAATATCTGGGTGAGATATATTTCCTTGTTACCATTCCCGGCTCCTCGTGAAGTGTGTTCCTCATTTCTTAGGTGAATTGTGGTTTTTTGCTTGACTTGAGGTAGTTATTGAATCTTGATATTGATATTGGTAGGTTCCTCCCTTGCTTGCATTGTTTTACTGCACTGTTGGATTGCTGCAACTCTTTTTGGATGAAAAGGTCTCTTCCAATGTTCCCCAGGGAAGCCCAGAGAAAACTGCCGCATCACTAATGTGAGTATCCAAAGAAGTCACAACACCTAAAACAAACTAACGCACAATGAAACCATTAGTTCCATGAAATGTGCTGAATTTCTAAAGAAAATCATGGACGGACGACACTAACAATGCTGGAACATTCACAATGTAACAGTTTCTTCCTATTAATAGGCATGTTCTGACTTGTATAGTTTCATGTAACTCAGAGCATTGGTGCTATTTATTCAATTAAGTGCTGCATTGTACCAAGCTGGAGTACCATACAACATTGAAGCCTACATATTGTTTGCTGGGGCTGAATTCATATGGTTGTTACTGGATAGAACCTGGTTCGGTTTTGCACTAGCTAGTGCCATAGGCCTTGGTTGCCCACTGGCTGAGATTCCAATAATGAAGTAAGGCAGTCTCGACTCTCTTCTTCCTTAATGAAATCGGAAACAATCATTTAATTGAAGAAATCATAGGTGTCAGTTGATCTTTCTCATTTTCATATTCAGGTTTTTCCATCTATGGTACTATCCCCAAGCTAACATTGAGATCTTTGGCCAGGTGACTTACAAAAACAGCACCAAGAACCTCTATCTTGAAGCTATTTGTTGGTCTTTTCAGAGAAATCTGAGTGTTTTTTGTTGCATGCAGGGATTTGTCACTTGGACGATTACCTGTTATTTTGTTTACACGCCATTCTTGATTAATTTGTCACGTTGGATCAAAGACTTTGTCACTGCTGCAGCTACTGATGGGAAGTCTGCCTAGACATATGTCAGAAGTGATTCTATAACTCAAGTGGAAGTTTGATGAATTGACTCAATCTAAACGAATTCTCGATGTACCTAGTTGAGTTTTATCAACATGATGCATTATAAATAGAACAACCATAGTGGTAGCGGCCTCTACATGAGTTGTTCAAAGTTCTAACATTTGCAGACACTCAAGGCCAATAGTTGGAATATCATAAAGTCAGCAGGTTGAAAGTTACCCAAATTACTCGCGAAATGCTTATATAATTTGATCATTTCAGTCAGAAGTAGCCGTTGGGGTAATGACTGCTTATCAAGATGCTAACAGTTTATAATCTTCTGAGATGAATCTCTCACAAAAGACTATATAAAGTAACATCATTTATCGAATAAAGGGAATCAAAGATCACATTGGCAATTCAGAACATACATATATACACTTCAGCATACGTTTAAAGTGATTGTACTAAAATTTTGGGTTTTAAGCTTCATCATATGTCAAATGAAAATCTCCTTCTCATTTGAATTGCCAGAGAATCCCTCCTAGCCAGTAAACAAAACATTCACAATGTCTGGGAACTTCTCCTTGATTGCTGCTTTAATTCCTGTTCCAATAGACTCGGGTCCAACATACTTTACACGGCAATCACCACCCTCAACAGATAATACTTCCACGCCTCCACCATAGTTCTTAATGGCTGGTCTCAATATGTCAAGATGACTGTTCACTGCCTGCAGTTGTACAGAACTTTACCATCATCATCAACCCTCAAACAAACTAAAGTCACTTTAAATTGTTTATCATTTCCTTAACAGCTCATGTTAGTAGAAAACTAACCTCAACAGTTGTCTCACTAATGCCATCATCGTATACTTGGCGAATATCCTTTACTGCGTCCCCAAATTTTTCCTTCAGTACTCTTTCAATGCCCATCTTCATGGTGGTGGTCGAGCTAGGACAGCTCCCACATGCTCCTGGTTATCCATCCAATAACAGTGATGCCTCAGGATGATGAAACAGTATAATGAGTGTGTGCAACGAAAATTGGAAACACAGGTAAAAAAAAAAACGAAGAGACTTCTCTAATTTTGGTTGTCTTAACTAAAGTTACTAATTTTGTTGATGTTCAGGGAATGGACCAAGCTCCATGAAAAGGTGGGGGAAAGGAACTTAGAACTGGTAGTCTAAAAGTTTTAGCTTGTGTTCACATGCATTTATGCATCATGTATCTATTTGTGTATATAAGTATGCAATGAATAATCCTTCATCCCAAACACTCCATAAAGGAATGCAGGTGACAATTATCCAGCACAAGAACTAGACTTACACACTTTTTTCTCTTCAGATTTTTCCTATATTTCAATAGTTTTCACTTTCATGTAGTAACCAGAGAATAGCAATTATCTTTGCCATTGCAGGCGAAGTATGGGAAGAGAGTGAAAAACTTCATATAGGCTAACCTTGCTGGTCATCTATGTTTATCACAGAAACGTACCTGACTGATAAACTCGCCATCTAAATGAAGTTTGGATTCCTTGGCTGCAAGATATGATTTTTCCAGAGGTAGTTGGAAAATAGAACTCGAAATCTTATGTAGTCATACTAATAAGTGCTCTTCTTCCTACTCATGTTCTACATTGGACAAGCCGTCTAGGGTTGAGAAACACCAGATCATTCATGTTTATGTCCACGATATGTTACAATTCCCAAGACTTAAGATATTTAATGTATATGCACTCACATTCACATACCGACTTCAAAACATTCAAAATCAGAATTGAGAGACAACGAAGTTTCAACTTCCATTCCAAGAAGCTATTGTAATTGGTTTGAATAGCTAGGATTTAGAATTTTGTCATGGGCAGCTAATGCACATCAGAATGACAAAAAAAAAAAAAGAGTAGCCATATTGTACTTTACTTTCTCTCCTATCCATCCTTTTTAAATGCATAAGACAGCAAAACCCGGCTACAAAAATACTTCCGTTCCGTCAATCAAACCAACACACAAGTTTCGTTTTCACTGCAAAATTCAACCTGCCATTTTTCATGGAAGACAAAGAACCGTCTTCACCAATTACCCGGATAAAGATATATGCGGGTGAAGACATTTATGTAATTGTGAATGAAGGAAAGAAAAAACCCAAATTAAACCTGTCAATTCTTGGTAAAGGGAAGGGAATAATCGATTTGATGCAATTAAGAGTACAAAGGAGGAAGAGCCAAAGAAACAGACATACCTTGAAGCTTGAGGGAGATAACACCGCTTTCAACAGATACAACGTCGACGTTTCCACCATCGGAGATCAGGTAAGGTCGAACGTCTTCTAGTACATAATCGACGTTCTCGGGTGTGAGCTCGAATTTCTGGGCAGAGTAGAGTCCCGGAGACCCACTGGCCGAGGCTTTAACAACCACAACGGTCAATTTCTGAGGAACCAATCTTCTGTGTTCTTGGAAGAATACGAATGATGGAGATTTGTGGGATTTGTTTGGGATTTTTGGGAAGTATGAGTATGGGTTTTTGGACAAGCCGGTTGTTGTCAAGGACGCCATAGTTACTCTGTTGTTAGAGATGAATATCGGACTACGAGCGTCCAAGGTCGATAAGGATATAAAGAGGAAGAGTCGGATTGGTTATTTGGGAAAATTCAGGGGCGTCTGGGAATGAATAATGGAAATTTGAAGGGGCGTCTGGTATTTTTGAAAAATGATCATGAAAGAGTCGGAGCATATGATCTTGACCTTAAATTTACATCACTTGAAGGTCCAAATCCAATAATAGTAAGCCTGTCGGCTGTCACCTACCTCATCTCAAATCTATTGCTAGGAGGCCCTTGCTTGAGACTTCTCAAGAGATGAGCGAAAGGTGAGTCTATATAAAGTCAGCAAACAAAGTTTCCTTTGACTCTTCAATCAAATGTTGTGATGTAGGAACCCGTGACGCTTCTTTTTTCCAATTCATGAACTCGCTCATCTATTTTATCCTGATTCAAGTAAAAATTGTCAAATATATTATTATTCAGATATATATTTATAAAAAAAAAGTGGCCCTTAACCATATATATAAAAATTAGTGACCTAATATACACTAATACAATTCATGCTTGCCTACGCTTAGTGTTTTTTTCCAATCTTTCAAGTACATGTTGAACTCTTGCTGTCTACCATAAGAAGAAGTATTGTATCCAATGAGATATAATGATTATCATGTTGCAAAATACCTTTACCCAAATGTTAAAAGACTGATATTAGTTATAGGCAAAGAAACCTTTCAAACTCGTAAAATTGTGTTGTTCTAAGGAGTAGTCGTTTGCTTGAGAGTTGCTACATCTTTATGGTGATTGTCAAAGCTTTTTACATTCCTCTTACTCCATGCAAACCGAGCTTGACTGCTTAGTTCTTAATAATCTTCCAGTCCACTCCCCTAAGATCCTTGGGCTTAAATTGGCCAACGAATAGGATGTTAATTTCCTCCAAATCCATGAACCTTTTTTCTAGTATGCATGTTGTCTCCCCAAACATTGAACAACATCAATAGTAATTTAAAACGACTATCAACAAATAATTTTTTTTTCCTTCTTGATTGACAAACAATGAGAATTAGCCACTAACTCCATCCTTTTACGTTTTACATTACATCAACGATGTTTTTATGAGAAACTCAAAAACATTATAGCAAACTATTGTGAAGAAATTAGAGCAAAAAAAAAATTGAAGATTAAGAATATTATGTTGTATATAGTGTGCGAATTATTCGCACAGAAAAATATTTAAACTAACTAAAAAGTAATAATATTTGATAAATTATTTTAATCAATATCATTTCTCAACGGGATAACATTACTCTCATAATCAGACACATATAAAAATTGAAAATAATGATTGATGGATTGAAAACATAGATAATAAGTCTTATCTTTCTCAACTTCCACCTTTAATAGCAAAAACCTATCCATCCCCGCCCCCTCCCAAAGAAAAGGTTATTCCTGAAGGGAGAGATAGGCACAAAATCAGTTTAACTGAAGTCTATTGAAATCTCATGTACCTATGCTTAATGTATTCGCTATAATATCTAAAATTGTCCACAAAAAAACAAAAGCTAATGTTATTTGCTATGGAAATTATGAAAACGCAACATAGAATGAGGCATCATTGACAATATTATTGATACATATGCTACCAAGAAATTAAACAACCAAAATGTTGACCAACTACTGGTGCAAACGTGTCCAATATGATTTGAACACAAATGCCAAATCAGCCAGTTGAAAGATTAGAAGCATTCCACAAAAATGGGTTCACCTATAGGATTACCAGGGCTGGGGAAAACTTCCATTCTAGAGAATACACTGAAATACTTGATAAAAAGACAAACCAAAATCCAGAAGGCAATATTGTAAATTCAAGTTCAAGCATAAATCCCTACCACAGAGCATGAAAGCAAGTGTTGTTGCACAAAATGTAGAGAACAGATGAGCAAAAAAGTCACATAATCAGACGCAAATATTTGAGTAAGAAAAGAGTAGTAAGCAAGAGACGGCGAAGTGAGATCTTGACCCAAAACATGGAGGGTGAGAAAATAACCAAGAGGGAAAGAACATGAGACCTTATATAAGCACACAATATATAGCATTCTGTTTCACCTATAAGGATCATTTTGTTAAAAAAAAATTACTGTCTTGGATGGTATCTCATGATGGAAATTACTCACAGCCCGCGTCTTATGCACAAATATCCTCCTAACAACATTATCTTCACAAGCCTAAAACTTAATCACCATGTTATTGATGAAGGCCAACCCTCTACATAAATGAATTGCATATAGGGTGGCAAAGAAATCTAAGGCCTTTTTTGCCTCTCCAATTCAATAAAGTAAACTACCGATTCTGATCCCAAAAAAATAAAATAAAATAAAGAACAGTTCAACATTGTTTTTAATAAATTATTTATTTTGAAACCATTTATATACTAACATAGTGGTAGTCTGAATCTCACTAACAAAGAATCAAGTTATATATGCAACCGATGTATTTTCTGTGAACTTCATTTTTAGGTATTTCGTCTTTGACTTTAATGAATAATTGTAAATTTGTGATCATAAAACCCATAATTAACACCTAAAGTTTAACTCATACATACCTACACGATTTTTTATTTTAGTTCAATCTCAACAAATGACAATAATATGTGGTTGTTGTTATAGAACTAAAACCAAATCTGAATTTCATGCACCCTTACAAAATAGATTAACATCAAATAAAGATCTCACCAATAAATTTGAGTAAAAAATGCAAGGAACTTCATAATTATTATTACAAAACAACGAACAATTAACGTCAAATATATATATATATATTCTAATAATTGAATGAAACTTGGAAACCTTTTCGTCACAAGAGTAGGAAAGAGCAGTCTCGTTTACCGGCCAAGAAAGAATCATGATTGTGCTATCCTCGCAAAGTGTACAATATCTCTCTATATTTCATTTCCCCCTTTTGTGCTCTGACAAAGTCTTCATTCATAGCTGGATTTAAAGGCAATTGCGAAAGATAAGAAGCTTTGGAAAATAGGTGAAGAAGTAGAACAGATAACCCCCAAAACTTTATATTCTCGATAAAAATAATAAAGAAATTCTTTAAATGAATTACAGGGTTGGCGGCTTAAGAAAGCATGGTGAAACAATCTATATTTATAAAACAAAACCTATTTTGAATCCCCCAACTTAGCCTAGCACAACAACGGTCTAGATCAATTTTAATTTCATCTAATGACACATAACTCAAACCCAAAAAAATGTTCCCACCCAAATCAAAAAGAGGTGGTTAGTGCATCAAAGTAACATGTTTAAGAACTGATATGTTTACTACAATAATTTTGGAAAAAAACCTATCGAATGATTTTTTATTAGAAAGTTTAATAACATGAGAATGATTTTGATAGAATCAAAGTACGATATAGAAAATATAGCTTTTATGTTTTTCGGAAAATAATATGTGAACCCGTCACAATAAAGCATAGAATGAGAGAGAACCAGTGAACTGACTGGCATGAAGAGATAGTGCAGAAGAGATAGTGCAGAGAGTTATTTCTCTGGACTACTACCTGGGCAAATAGTTTGTTTCTGAAGTAAAGTAGCAAGATGATACCAGAGCAGCGATAATTGAAAAATTAAGGGGGAGCAACTCATTTTTAGGCCAAGTGCATAATTGTAAAACTTCTTTATATTGAGTTTTTGTGTGGTATTAAACATCTCAAATCTAAAATCATGTCGGAGAAAAACTAATCAGATGAGTTTATTTATGATTTTAGTAAAGATGCATGCATCCAATCATCAAGAATGGGAGTGTGTTTGTTAGTGAGATAGATGGAAACAGATAAAGATGGAGTGACAGATAGGAAAGTAAATAAGAAATGTGAATTGAAATTAATTGGAGCAATCAAGTTAATCTTGTTTTCTAAACTTGTTGAATTGAGAATTTCTTGCAAAATGGATATTTTCTAAACGGAGTGATAACCTATGGACAATGCAATTCTTGAAGCAACTGCCTGTGATGGCATGTTTTAAGGAAAAATACTTGAAAATATGTGATGCTACAACAAAACGACAGTTCCTCACCGTATAAGGAGTGCCCTGCAAAATCCCTATGCACCATTGCAAAGGGATTATCACTCCACTTCACTATTTGATTTGACCCGATTGATGTAATCCAATCCCGCCCGCCCACTATACTAAGAAAAAGCACATAAAATTTCAATCGCAATTATTGCAAGGGAACCAACAGTTGTGCATTGGGCAACAAACACTTGGACACAAAAGGCTCGATAAACACAAAACAAAAAGAAGTCACTTTTAATAATTGTCAAACCCACCTGAGAGATACTGAGATCACACGAATAACGGTCTGAAAAATCAATCAATTGGTTCTCACAGAAGAAGCATGAATCTTTTAGAAAAAGGAATCAAAGAGATGATGGTGGTGGTGGTGGTGGTGGTGGTGGTGGTGGAGGAGAGTCAGAGTATGAAAAACTCGGGCAAGTGATACAACGTTTTTCCAAAGAGGTTTGTTTGACAGTTACACTGCTCTGCCTCTTTAGCTTCTCAATAACAGCCAGGTAGCTCTTTAGCTTCTCAATAACTTATGGCGGTAATGAAAGGTGTGAATGACTGACAATCATATGTGAAGCGGGCGTCGTTTAAGTTTAAATAGTAACAAAACGCAATAGCCAACCTACTTAATTTCCATTTAAGGAATTAAAAATCATCTATTAAAAATAAGTATGGGGATTAGTCATTTTATTAGGATTATTTGAGTCAAGCAAAAGTTTTAATGACCCATTTGTATGATTAATGTCACAAGTATTTGGCATTTCCAATTCTAATGATGATCTTGACATTTTCAAAATTTTAAAGGATAAAAGAGTCCAAATAAAGTTTTTCATGTATCTTGACATTTTAAAGTAATATAGATATAAAAATACATTAAACTTTGTTATCATATTGTAAAAGAAAATATTATAAATATGTGACAAAAATATTATCCTTTATAGTCTAATATTTAGTTAGACACTGAGTTAAGATTGAAATAATAGGCTAATAAAGTACTAAATTTATATTGACAAATAAAATATCAAGTTAATATAGTTATTCGTGTTTTTGGATGACATAATAGTAAATGTATAACATAATACGCTTTAACTGAATTATAATACTGTATTTTTAGATGGTAATATAATTGGCTCGCGAGTATGGATATGACATATTATTAAAAACATATACAAAATGAATATAGACTATATATAATACGAAGTGTTTTTTCCATTCAAATGCTACAACCAAATGTGGACTATGTTAGGCTAACCACCCACTTACTAATATTGATATAGGGTTAACTATTGACCTTTCTATGCAATAATCCATTAGTTGTCAAAGAGACAACCATCGTACGCACAAGAGTTTTATAGAAACTATTTTTTACTAGTCAAGTGATGTAATAACCCTATCTTATCTTATAGTCCCGCGTGGTGGTCGCCTCTTAAAATTAATGGATAGAAAAATTATGTTATCTTCCTTAATATATTCAGATTATATACAATATCAGATTGGGTGAGGAAGATGAGAGATATGAGAGTTTTTTTTTAGTAAATAATTTAAAATTAAAAAACAGTTCATTAGTACTTGGGAGGAATATTTTCCAAGCCACGCCTCATTTAAATTGACTCTTACATGTATAAAATAATTACTTTTTATATCCTCATAATTTGGTCTAAATAATTTTACCTCCCTAACATTTGATGGAAATAACAACAATATACTTTTGTGATTCAAATGAGGAATTCAACCCATATTTTTATTTTTATTTTTTATAAAATTATTATAATTTAATAAAAAAGTTAAAAAATTATAGTATACTAATTTTTTTTTAAATTAAGATAACGTGGTCATTTATCCCGTTACAACAAATCAGATTAGAGATGTTTAAAATTGTTATTATTGTTATTTTTTTTGAAAAATGAAGGAAGCACATAGATATCATTTTTGATTTTTTATTATTATAAAAAAGAGAGGCGATTAAGTTTGAATCCGGAGAATAAATACTAAATAGTCTTAGACCAATCATTGAAATTTAACTAACTATAAAAATTCGATTTAAAGAAGACGAAATGCTGTACAACCATCAGCGTGACGTAATATGCGCAGGAAAGGAAGAAAAAAAAAAAGGAAAAGGAAAATGAAAATGGAAAGAAAAAAATAAGGAGCTAGGGTTTGGTATTGGTAACATATGGGCTAAAGTAAAGAGGCACCAAAATGGGTGGTGGTGGTGCTGCTGCTGCTGATACGAGTAGTTCCAATTTGGGACTTCAGGTGTTACAGATATTCACCAAAGGCTCACAAGTCGAAGTTACCAGCAACGAAGAAGGTTTCAGGGGTGCCTGGTACGTCGCCACCATCCTTGACCCGCCTTCTAGATCCAATTCCAAGAAAAAGAACCAAAATTTCACCAAAGTCTATTTGGAGTACCACAGTCTTTTAGCAGACGAAGATGGGTCAAAGCCTTTGAGAGAGCATGTGAATGTGTCCTTTATTCGTCCGTTGCCTCCTCCAGAGACTGCTGCGACTAGATCTTTCGAGCTCAACGACGTTGTTGACGCTTTTTACAGAGATGGTTGGTGGACCGGTGTCATCACTATGGTGTTCCGGAACAGTAGGTTTTTGGTGACATTTCAGAACCCACCGGACGAAATCGAATTTGGAGCGTCTGATTTAAGGGTCCACCAGGAATGGGTAAATGGTAAATGGTTTCGACCCCAGAAGCAGGTATAATCTTTGTCCTTGGTCCGGGTCAGTCGTATTTCTTCTGTTTTTGGTATTTCTTCTGTTTTGGGGTATTTCTATTTATGCTCTACACAAATAGGTACTCTATTTGTGTTTTCGCATTCAAATCAAAGTGAGTATTCTTAATACTCTTAACTGATTATATTTCTTCATTAACTTGTGATGGATGCATTGATTCCTAATGTACGGATAGTGTCTTTTAATTTTTCTTAAGCATTATCTTAGTGTAAGTTCTGAGAAATCATTCATTTCAGGAATTACAAGAAATACCCGTCTTCTTTTCTATGAAAATCTAGTGAAAGAGAAGCAGTGTACTTTTTTATTTGGATAACTCGTTTGGGACAACTGATATATTTGTCAATGACCTGCAATCCAGGAACCACAATATATAAAATCATATGCGAGGGCAATCAGATATAGAGGCTACATTAGCAACATAAACATGCAAAACCACCATACACAATAACCATGAAGAGACAGAGAGCGTGTGAAATTTGAGGTAGGAAGAAAAAGGCATAAATAAATTTGGAAGATAGATAAAACGAAACCCACCTCTGTTCCTGTGAAAAACTAATAAAAGAGAACTTCCACAAAAAATGAGACATAAGTCCAAAGATTTTAGTTAGGGGAAGTGGGTTAGTAGATAGTTATTAGTTTTGAGAAAAAGGGAAAGAGAAAGACGTGCGGAGAGAAACCCAGGGAAATGAAAGTGGCATGTACTGGAAAGGGGGAAGGGAGAGAAAAGAAGGATGAGGTTATCTGGTTAAAACAGTTATCAGATTAATGAAATTTAGTGGCCCCATAAGTGATAAAAGGGACCAATAAATGTACAAATTGAGGAAATGGGGTTTGGAGGCTTGGGAGGAATTGTGGGGGTATTTTCTGTGACTACCATCTGGCTGCGCTCAGGAGAAGGGTTCTGGTTTCTTAGCAAAAAGTGCTACCTTTTTGCTTGAAGAAGCAATTTTTTTTCTTGATAACTGCAACCAAACAATGCTTATCATATTCTTATGACCAACCTACCATTCTCACCTAGGAAGCACGGACACTTCATTTTGGTCAGAGTGTCGGACACGTTAAAATGAGTGCCCTATTTTTTTATTATTAAATTTTTTTTAGGACACGTTGGGACACGTGGCCGACACGTTCAGGACACGTTGGGACACGCTGGAAGACAGGTTTTGAGATTTATTTTCAATTTTTTTGAGAACTTTTCAGATAATTTTATAATTAGGAATTATTTTTATAATTTTAAAGGGATATGAGTCACAATCATAATATAAAAAAAGTTATAATAATTACATTGAACATAGGACATGAATATAATATAATTTTGGATATGAATACGAACTTATATACAAATGGAATAGTCTTTTAATATAAAAGTAATGTGAGAAAAAATGAGATTACAAAATTGGAGCTCTTGGAATTTGATGAAAATTAGTATTACGAAATGAAATATTTTTAAAGTAAAAGATGTAGAAGTCGTTGATTATTGAATTATGGATGTTAATATTGTATATGTATTAATATATTTTATATTATACTTTTCATACAATGATATCATGATGTAAATTTTTAGAATTAGAAAAATAATGAATTAAAAGATTATTATGATAATATTTTTATTTTATCACATGATTTTATATATATATATATATAAAATACATATTATTTAACGTATCGCTAATGTGTCCGTGTCCTACTTTTTTGAAAAATTTCGTGTTGGCGTGTCCGTGTCCGTGCTTCTTAGATTCTCACAGTGGGAACATCTGAACAACCCCCCCAAAAAAAAAAAAAAAAAACACAAAAAACAAAGACAAAAAAAATAATAATAATAAAAAAACCACCAAAAGTAAAAAAGAAGGAAGAATCAGAGGAGAACTGTCATTTGTTCTGTTGTTTTTTCTTTAACATAATGTCCATTTCACGAATAACTGCATAACACGCATTCAATTTAATAATCTTCAAGCTTGTAGATTAATTTTTTATTGCAGTAATTCACTTATTGAGCTGATGATAGCATTGTATGCTAATTCATGACTATTATTTTATCTGGTTTTTGGAAATTCTCAAAAGAGAACGACTGGATTGATGTTTAGCCCGGGGAAAAAGGTCGAAGTGTCTTTAAACCGAGAAGATTATCGTGATGTGTGGTTCCCTGCAATCGTCCTTGAAGACTTTGGGAATGGCTCTTTCTTGGTGGAGTACCAGAGCTCAGGGATGGTTAATAGGGCTGCATTTCTGAAAATAACTGTTGATTACCTTCATATCCGACCCTCCCCTCCTCTTCTTAAGGATAAGAATTTTGTTTTGTTGGAGAAAGTGGATGCTTTCTTTGATTTTGGCTGGTGGAATGGAGTAATTACCAGAGAACTTGCTGATAGTAGGTACGTGGTCTTCTTTAAGCATACAAACAAGGCAAATGTACTCAGTGAATCAGAGTTAAGACCTCACATGGAATGGAAGGCTGGAAAATGGTTTAGTGCGTCCCAGGTATGGCCATTTTCTTTTATTGGGATTCAGGTTTTGTGCAATTTATGAGTTAAATGGTCATTTTATTTTGGTGATTGGTAGTGGTTTATCGTCGGTTGACAATCGCCTTCTTCGTTTTGCGCTAAAAGTTATTTTTTGCTGAAGTTCACTGATTGCTGATATGGTTATCTGCATGTAGTTTTAAAGAAGTTTCCTGTTGTTTTTTGTATGATCTAGCGGAAAATACTCTCACCAGAGGAAGGTGACAGAAGGATTATGTCCTTCCTATCTACGTTGTGCATGCAACACAAGGCAAGTATAATCTTAGTTAAAGAATGACCTGAATGGATTACACAAAATCAATTTTCTTTTCCAGCCACGAGAAAACTAGGGCATATGATTATAAATAACTCTGTCTGGTGTCTTTTGAAGTTATAGTTGACAGAATTTTATGTTTGGCCTCTTTCAACACATTCAAAGTAAATATTGTTATTTTAAATTTTGTACTCATGCCTAAACTTTTTGTATTAGTACTATTGAAGAGTCAATAGAACCTTGTGAGTCATGGTAATGACTTCATATCTTGGTGAGCACTGCAGGATGGAATTTTCGACAGCTTATAACCTAGAATTAGGTTCACTTTCAATGTCAAGCTACTGCCAAATGTTTAATGCGTGAGTGGGAAGTGAATTGACCTTTGTTTAAGAGAAAAATATAATTTGGCTTGACTATTATTCTCAAACAAAATCATTATAATACATAGATTGATAGTGAGTTTTGCTCCCCACCCCCAATATGTCTTCATGGATTGAAATGTTGTTGTTTTGTAACTTTTGACATGGATTGAAAAGTTTGACTGTGTTTGGACATAATTTTATCGTGTTCCATTGAGTTGCTTATAGAGAGTTTATATAGGCTCTTTGTTGCATCAGTACTAGTTATATTTGCACAATTATGCTCTTGTCATTATGATCAATAGTATTTTCTTGTAATTAAAATGTGTAATTGATTATAATTGTTGCTGTAAGAATGTAAGGTGGTTAATGTATGATATGACATTCATGTTGATTGATGGCTTAGGGGTGGGCCAAGGGAATTTGCTTGGTCATAGTTGTGGATTGCTTAGGTGATCAAATAATAGTAACCTAATTCATTCAAGAGGGATTTTGCGTTTGTGATTTTGGATTTGGGCAAGTCAATGAACATTTAAGTTTAGTTTACTTCTGGATGTCAACCGTTGGATATTTCTCTTTCAGGAAGTTTTAGTCCCACCAGATTTTGAAGAGCATATAGTCCATGGCTGCAAGAAGGCCAGTGACACTAAAATGGCATCTCCACTTGGCAGCTCAGGCGTTACAAATGGAAACTCTGAAAAGAAAACACCTTCTTCCATAAATTCAAAAGAGAATCAGACCGAGCAGTCAACTTCCAACAATAAGAAACATTTGATTATAAAGACCTCACTGAAAAAGACAACAGATCAGACACCCTCACACTGTGATGGTACACATTTACAACCTTTCAAGAAGTTAAAGGAAGGAAATGTAGCTGAGTGCCCATCTCTTACGTCATGTCAATCACATGCAGTGCCAATGTTGTCAGCCCATAAAGGAATGAAAAGTGGTTTTGCCAGCCCAATCTTTAGAAATGCTGGAACTAATGTCTCAAGTCAACCCGAGTCAGGTGATCAACCTCCATCTAAAAGTGATAGCCGTTCTCTGGGAAAGAGAGTTGTGAGTCAAATCTCGCCTATTTATTTTTCTGTTAGTTTTGTGAATGCCCTATATGGTTATACTATGAACAAGTGAAACAAGCTAATATGACACAACTGAACTATCAACCGAAGGGTGCAAGTTCATGACATTGTGTTTCTTGTCGATTATCACCTTAAGGTTTAAATCCTGGTTGAATTGGAAAGGTCACTAATTCCTGTGCCATCCAAGTCCATGGGTGGACAAAGCAGATTGCCATGGAATTTATTTGTTTATGGATAAAATTTATGTACCTGTTTGAAATTTATAATACATAGGCCTATAACCTTTGATGAGTTTTTTGTTTTGTTCTAAACTGAGGGTCTGGTAAAGAGGTTTCATGTTATTTCCTAGAAATCAAGGTTACCAAGTAAGCACTGCTTTATCACTTATCAGTAGTCTGGTTTACCGACTCATGCCTTATGAGAGAAAAGAAATCTAGAAAATGAACTAATAATATAATCCCACTCTTTTCCTTGTAGATTTTTTTGTTTTATCACCATGCTCATGATCAGGAGTGTTACTTCCACTTCATACAGGGGAGTGCAGGACCAAAAGTTGGTGAACCAGACAACCATACAACGGGTCCTGCAAAAAAGAAGAGAAGACCTGCAGAATCCCCAGTTAATAGCTCGCCACATTCTTCTGAAGGTATGTAATGTGTGCTATATACATACATAATGGGTCAGAATTTAAAAAAAAAAAGAAAATATTAAGCACCAAAATGGAAATTGTTTACCAGGTAAGGAGGGCTATGGAGTGGGAAATGCTGCTAGAGACATTGTTGAGAAGGGGTGTGCAACAGAAGCAATGGAGCTTCCTGTCATCATAGGATTAGAGTGTAATGGGATGAGGACAGCAAGAACTAAAAAATCTCCTCAATTCATCAGTGAGGAATCTGTGAAGCTAACGACAGATCAGAAGCAGCAATTAGATGATCCAGCTACACCCATAAACAAGGTCAGAATATAATAAGAGTATAGATACCAGAAATAGGGAGTTAAGAAATTAGGTAAACGTAAAATTTTTGAAAGAAATTTTCTATATATCACAATCAGATAAATGATTTTTGATAAAGAGAAAAAAAAGTTTTTTTATTACATGGGAGGGGCACGGTTACAGCCATAGGGTAATTTTAGCCTTGTCTAGAACCGAACTTATATCAATCCATGATCATTCAGTGCCCATTATTGTTGTCGTAGGTAGAAAGCATTTTTGATCACTTTATGGTTGGCATATCCAGCACCTTGTGTTGATGTCAATCAAGGATCAAAATTTCGTTTTGAAATTTTTGAAACGTTTTCGTTTCCAAGGAGGCCGAAACAAATCAGTGATGGAATTGAAATTTTAATATTTCGAGGTATTCTATAATGTTTCAAGATGTTTTGTAATATTTCAATGCACTTGAACAATTGTTTCGGAATGTTTCAAGGTGCTTTGATATATTTCGACTAATGTTTTTTCCTATTCTTAAATTTTTCATTTTTTTTCGTTATGTTTTCGAAATATGTAGAAACGTTTCCGTTTCCTAAGTTACTAAAACAAAACACCGAAATAAAATTTTGATCCTTGATGCCAATATATTTTAATCTAATCTTGTTTCTTGATACGTTGATTGTTGATTCTTGTAGACATGACACAAGATGGTCAAAATTAGCTTTGACCTGCTTTGTCAGACATAAGAATTTCCGTGGAGAAACATGTTTTCCTACAGGCTGTTCTTCTGAGATGCCATGGACAAGGAAATTCTGATATTTATATGAGAACTCCATTGACTTGTTTGGAACATTATCATATGTTGCTTGAATGGACGTGATTATGATTGATTTTCCTTACCTTGAACCACAAATGAATCAGATAGTGGATGATGGGCATGCTAATTTTCAAAATTTGTCAATTTAGAAAAATAACATCTAAGAGAAAGAATCAAAGTACTTTTTGTCGAGATTATATAGAGATTGTAGATCTAAATATCCAACACTTTTGTTCTGTTTCTAGAATTTCATAAAGGGTAAATTGTAGTAATGGTCCTTGAGATTTAACGTTCATCGCAGCTTGGTACTTAAAGTTTTAATTTTGTCAATTTCATCTCCAACGTTTAAACATTGAGTCAATGTGGTCCTTGGCACTAACTGTCGTTAAAAAAAGAGATGGAAGATACCATGTGCGGATTATTTTTAGGAAAAATAAAAGGGCACGTGTTAGTGGAAAATAAAATTAGATAGCAAATCAAAGGGAAAATTTGGAAACTAAAAAGCTACCTCCCCCCCCCCTCTCTCTCAAAACTCAGAAGCCTCACCTTGACTCTAATACATCCGCTGCAACTCCCTATGTCAAAAGTCGGTTGCCACCACAAAAAATCTGTTCTCTACCACCTTCACCGCAAGCCAACCTGATTTCAACTAACAATAACCCTTCTCCTTTATTATGTGTAAGTCCACTACCAATTACACTCGCACCAAACCACCAACTACCACAACAAAACAAACATGAAATTTTGATTTTCTGCACTAAATTCGGAGAACGAATTAAAGAATCGATAGAGCGAGAGAGAGAGAGAGAGATAGATAAACAAAGAATTAGAAAGAGGGATTCACATCCCAATCGATAATTCTTCATCAATCTAACTCTAGGGGTGTGATACTGAGTTTGGTTGGTGAGCAAATTGAAAGGTGATGAGATGATTGGGAGTTGATTGCCCATGGTGGTCTCGAAAAATCAAGTTGTGCATTTGTGGGTTTGTGTTGTGCGTGTTCGTGTGGTTAGAGAGGATGGTTGTGTCGGGTTTGAGGGTAGGAGACGTAGAAACTGGAGAGAGAGAGAGAGAGGGGGGGGAAGAAAAGTTCCATAAGGGGGATTTTGATTAAGACAGATCTTGACATGGTAGTATTGTAGGAGATAGAGAGAGGTTGTAGATAAAAGAATTGTGCCTAGTATTTGGGGTGTTAGGTTTAAGGATTGGGCTTTTTTACCTTTATGTGGTAAATCAGGAGGATTGCCATTATTTGGGATTTGAGAACGGTGTCTGAAATAGAGGTGGTGTCTGGGACTTACTCTCTTTTGGTTCATTTTAGGATGAATGATGGACGTTAGAGTGGTGGTTGTTGTCACCATGATACGCTCCATGTTTCCTTATTTAGTTAGAATCTGTATATAGACATATGTTCCTTTTGTATAGAAAGATTTAATAGCTGTAATTTAGGCTTGATTCTAGCCTGATATATTGCATAGTTGTGCCTATATAATAAGAGGAAATCCTCACAGAGGAGACATTGAATCCAATTGATATGGTATCAGAGCAAGGTTCCCAAGGTACGAACCCTTCTCGTGTGGTTTTTGTTTTTTTTCTGTTCGGTGCCTTTGGGTCACGTTGGGCTCCCTCATCGGCGTTGTCTAGAGTCGTTTTTGGGGCTCCTTGGTATTTTCAACATTGTTTGAGTGTCCCTTGGGGCATTTTGGCTCATTCTGGGTGGGTTTTCTTGGTGGTGCACCTTCGGTCCTAAGTTTGTCGACAGTTTCTGGTGCTTTGTTGAGTGTATCGGCAATCTCTGGTGATTCCTTGGTGGTGGTCGATCTTCTCTGGGTAGTTGTCAATGATCCTTGGTTCGGGGTCTTCAACTTTTGGGGTGCCGATCTTTGCACGTTTCTGGGCAGGTATCATTACCAATTATTTTCTGAAATTGTTTATTTTGTTTGAGGTGTCTATTTTTTCGGATTGTTCTTGGGCTGGTTATTGGCAATCTCTTTGTTGTTTAATTTGGGCCTTTTATTGGCCTTGTTGCTGTTTTGCGGTGCGAGTTGGGATTCTTTGTTTAAATTTGGCCATCATGTCTTCTGATTTTTTTGTGGTGAAATTCACGGGTAAGAATTATTCCGCCAGGGAATTTCAATTTCGTTTATTTGTTATGAGGAAAGAGTTATGGGGTCACATTGATGGGAGTGATCAGGCTCCAACTGATGTTCCTAAACTGGCTCAGTGGCAGACCAAAGATGCTCGGGTGATGACATGGATTTTAGGGTCAGTGGATCCTCTTATTGTTCTTAATCTGAGGCCATATAAGACTGCTAAATCTATATGGGAATACTTAAAAAAAGTATATAATCAAGACAATACAACGCGACGTTCTCAATTAGAGTACGAGATTGCTAGTTATACTCAGGGCGATCTTTCCATTTAGGATTATTTTTCTGGATTTAATAATCTCTGGGGAGAATTTATTGACATTATTTATGCCAAGGTACCAGAAGAATATCTCTCAGTTGTGCAGGAAATTCACGCGCAAAGCAAGCGTGATCAATTTTTAATGAAGTTACGACCTGAATTTGAAGCCACTAGTTCTAATTTGATGAATCGTAATCCCGTGCCATCTTTGGATGTTTGTTTTGGGGAGTTAATTCGTTAGGAGCAGCGACTTGCCACCCAGGCCACTTATCAGCACGACAAAATGATACCCAATGCAGTGGCTTATGCTGCTTAAGGAAAAGGCAAGGGACGAGACATGCGAAAAGTTCAATGCTTCAGATGCAAGGAATACAGACATATTGCTACCAACTGTACACGAAAATCTTGTAACTACTGTAAGAAGCCGGGGCATATTATCAAAGAGTGTCCTACTCACCCCCAGAATCGTCAGGCTAATGCTTTTCAGGCTACTGTGGATTCTGTTTCTTCTGCTCCTACTACTGAGAAGGTACAACAGATGATTATTTTTGCATTTTCAGCCTTAGGACTGCAAGGTAACGGTTCCTTTTCCCCTTCATGGATTATTGATTCGGGTGCATCTAATCACATGACTAGTTCTTCTGATACTCTTAGCAATGTTCGAACTTATATTGGCTTGACACATTCAGATTGCTAACGGTAGTCAATTACCTATTCATGCTATTGGGGATGTTGATTCCACTATTAGAGATGTTTTTGTATCTCCTCAGCTTTCTACCAGTCTTATTTCAATTGGGCAATTGGTTGATAATAAATGTGATGTTCGTTTTTCTCGTGATGATTGTCTTGTGCAGGATCGGGTGTCGGGCAAGATACTTGCGAAGGGGCTTAAAGTTGGATGTTTATTTTCTATGCATTTTTCCATTCCTGCTGTTATTTCGTTAGTTTGTAACACTGTGAACAATAAGTGTGAAGTATGGCACAAACGGTTGGGTCATCCTAATTCTGTTATTTTATCTCATGTAATAAACTTTGGTTTGTTGGGCAATAAAGATCAATTTTTTTCTCCTCTCTCTTTTGATTGTTCCACATGCTAATTAGGTAAAAGTAAGTCTCTTTCTATTCCTTCTCATGGTAGTCAAGCTGAACATTGTTTTGATTTGATTCATAGTGATGTGTGGGGAATTTCCCCTGTTATCTCACATACAAATTATAAATACTTTGTTACATTCATCGATGATTGTACAAAGTATACCTGGATCTATTTTCTTCGTGCTAAATCTGAGGTCTTATCTATTTTTCAACAATTCACTGCCTATGTTGAGACTCAATTTTTTATTGGCATTAAAATTCTGAGGTCTGATTCAGGTGGTGAATACATGTCTCGTGGGTTTCATGATTTTCTCCAACAAAAAGGCATCATTTCTCAGCGTTCTTGTCCATATACACCTCAACAAAATGGTATTACTGAACGTAAAAATAGACATTTTTTGGATGTTGTCTGTACTCTATTGCTTCAATCATCAGTTCCACCTAAATTCTGGGTTGAAGCATTATCTACGACGGTTTATTTAATTAATAGATTGCCGTCCAGTGTATTAAATTTTGAAACTCCTTACTTTTGTCTTTATCATCAGCATCCTAGATATCTTGACATGCATATTTTTGGTTGTGTTTGTTTTGTTCATTTGCCTTCTCATGAACGACATAAGTTATCTGCTCAATCTGTTAGATGCGCATTTATGGTTTATAGTACTTCACACAAAGGCTATGTTTGCTATGATCCATGCTCTAACCGACTTTGTATTTCCCGTCATGTTGTGTTCTTTGAAAATCAGTCATTCTTTCCTTCTCATGATGAGTCTTTGCTTGAGATGCATGTTTTGCCTCATTTTGATGACTTGACTCCCTCTATTGACCGATTCAAATCTGGACTTGTATATGAAAGATGGCGACCTACTTTGCCCCTTCCTGAGCCTGGTCCGTCATCTGAGTATGTTCAGACTGAATCCTCTATGGGTGATTCGGATATTACCTCAGTTCCTCGCCGTTCGACCAGAGTGTCTCGTCCGCCAGACCGGTATGGTTTCTCTCATACCTCTTTTCATGTTACTCTGTCCTCTATTCCCATTCTATCAGTTATTTTGAGACAGCTAAACATGCCTGTTGGCATGCGGAAATGGCCGAGGAACTTCGGGCTCTTCAGGATAATTATACATGGGATGTTGTCCCTTGTCCTCCTTAGGTGAAAGCTATTGGTTGCAAATGGGTCTATTCTATCAAGCTACGTTCTGATGGAACTCTAGATCGGTATAAGGCCCGGTTGGTTGCACTTGGTAATAGACAAGAATATGGGGTAGACTATGAGGAGACTTTTGCTCCAGTTGCCAAGATGACCACGGTGCGGACTGTCCTGTCTATTGCTGCAACCCAAGGTTGGCCTCTTCATCAGATGGATGTCAAAAATGTCTTTCTTCATGGTGATCTTAAAGAAGAGATATACATGACCATTCCGCCTGGTTTGTCCTCCTCTTCTTCCTCGGATGTCTGTAAGTTGAAACGATCTTTGTATGGGCTGAAACAAGCTCCCCGGGCCTGGTTTGATAAATTTTGCTCTACTTTGCTCCAATTTTCGTTTCAGCAGAGTGCATATGATTCTTCTTTATTTTTCTGCAAGACATCTCTTGGCATTGTCCTTTTTCTAGTTTATGTTGATGATATTGTTATTACTGGAACGGACTCTAGCTTGATCACCCGACTGCAGCAGCATCTTCAAGCCTCATTTCATATGAAGGACCTTGGTCCTCTTACATACTTCTTAGGCTTGGAAGTTTATACTGATTCCTCTGGCATGTTTTTGAATCAACATAAATATACTCATGATCTGATTGCATTGGCTGGTCTTCAGGATACTTTTTCTGTGGATACTCCTATGGAAGTAAACACGAAGTATCGTCGGGAAGAGGGTGATCTCCTTTTTGACCCTACTATGTATCGACAGTTAGTAGGGAGCTTGAACTACTTAACCATTACTCGCCCTGATATTTCTTTTGCAGTACAACAAGTTAGCTCGTTCATGCAGGCTCCACGTCATCTACATTTAGCTGCCGTTCGTCGTATCATTCGATATTTTCGAGGTTCTCCTAGTCGTGGCCTATTATTTCCTACTGGGACTCCTCTTCAGCTTGTGGGTTACAGTGATGCAGATTGGGCAGGTTGTCCTGATACACGATGATCTGTTACAGGTTGGTGCATGTTTCTTGGTGACTCTTTCATATCTTGGAAGAGTAAGAAACAAGATCGCGTCTCCAAATCTTCCACCGAATCGGAATACCGTGCGATGTCTGCTGCTTGTTTTGAGATTCTTTGGCTTCGTGGACTCCTTGCTGAGATTGGTTTTGTTTAGTCGGATCCTACTCCTCTACATGTTGACAACACTAGTGTCATTCAGATTGCTGCCAATCCCGTCTTTCATGAGCGTACCAAACACATTGAGGTGGACTGTCATTCAATTCGGGAAGTATTGGACACTCAAATCATTTCTCTTCCTCATATTTCTACTAACCTCCAGATTGCAGATGTGTTTACAAAGGCCATGACGCGACGACGTCATCAGTTTCTTGTGGGCAAATTGAAGCTTCTTGACTGACCAACATCAATTTGAGGGGGGATGTCACCATGATACGCTCCATGTTTCCTTATTTAGTTAGAATCTGTATATAGACATAGGTTCCTTTTGTATAGAAAGATTTAATAGCTGTAATTTAGGCTTGATTCTATCATGATATATTGCACATTTGTGCCTATATAATAAGAGGAAATCCTCACAGAGGAGACATTGAATCCAATTGATAGTTGTCAGGTATCTACAGTCCAAATAATTCTAGGTTAAGAAGAGATTTTTGGGAAAAATTACTAGGGTTATATGGTTTATGTGGAGCTAGATGGTGTTTGGGGGGAGACTTCAATGTGGTAAGATTTGTATCGGAGAAATCCACAAAGGGAAAAAGAACTAAAAGTATATATGATTTTAATCACTTTATAAGTGAAACTAGCTTGAGAGATCCACCTTGAGTAATGTTTCATGTACTTGGACTAATTTGAGGGAGAATATTGTGTGTTGTAGATTGGATATGTGGTTGTTCACGCCTAAATGGGAGGAGTGCTTTCCAAATGTAAGACAAGAATCTTTAGTTAGGGTTGTATCAGATCATTTTCCTATTATTCTTGATTTCAGTGCGTTTAAGTGAGGTTCGAGCCCTTTTAGGTTTGAGAATATGTGGTTGGATCATAATAGCTTTAAACAAAATTTTGAAAGCTGGTGGAAAAAGTGTGGTTCAAGGTTGGAAGAGATTTAAATTCATGAAGATGTTAGAAATGGTCAAGCAACCGATTGAGGTTTTGAATAAAGAAGTGTTTGCTGATGTACGATTGGAGAAGAGTATAATTATGAATCGTATTTTTGGCTTGATAGGTTGGACATGGTGGGAGATTTAAATGATCAATTGAGAAGGGAGAGATCAGAGTTATGGAGTAAGTCTGAGGAAGTGATGTTTGTAAGAGGAGATTAGTTGGAGGCAAAAGATTAAGGTTAGACGGCCAAAGAGGGAGATTGCAATTCAAAATTCTTTCATAGAGTTGCTAATAATAGATAGAAGGAAAAAGAACCTTATTAGTAAGATTGAAATTGGTAGTGGTTTGGTGATTGAGGATGAAAGGGTCATTTAGGAGGAGATCATTACATATTTTAAGAATCTTTATTCAGCTAAAGAGGAGTTGAGGCTGCAAATTGAGGGATTGGAGTGGTATACTATTGGGATTGATAAATCTAGCCGGTTAGAGAGGCCCTTTGAGGAGAAGGAAATGAAAGATGTAGTTTTTGAGTGCTCTAGAGATAAATCTCATGAGTCGGATGGTTTTATTATAATTTTGTTTCAAGATTGTTGGGATGTGTTGAGAGATGATCTAATGAAGGTTTTTAAGGAGTTTTATAGGAATGGTGTGGTGAATGTTAACACTAATGCAACTTATATTTGTTTGATCTCAAAAAAACACAATTCTTTGCAAATGAGGATTTTAGATCGATAATTTTGGTTACTAGTTTATATAAGACTGTTTCCAAGGTGTTGTTAATAAGATTAAGGGAGGTTTTAGGGGGATACAATTTCTTGAAATTAGAATGCATTTGTTGTGGGATGACATATTTTGGGTAGTGTTTTGGTGGCTAATGAAGTGGTTAAGGAGTATAGAGCAAAGGGTACGAAAGTGATTTTTTTAGGATTGACTTTGAAAAGACATGATCATGTGGATTGGGGAATTTGGATTTTGTCCTTAAAGCTAAGGGTTTTTGGAGCAGATGTAGAAAATGGATCGAGGGATGATTATCTTCTATGAACTTTTCAGCGATTGTTAATGGTAAACCAAAGGGAAGATTTAATGCTTCGAGGGGTTGAGGCAAGGTGATCCATTGTCACCTTTTCTTTTCACTTTGTTGTGGATGGGTTGAATAAATTGGTGGATAGAGGAATGGAGTATGATTTAGTGGAAGATTTTTTAGTAAGGAATGATGGGATTATTATGTCTCATCTTCAATTTACTAATAATACCATTTTTTACTTAGCGGGAGATGAACACAAATTTCTTAATTTGGTCGCCATTGTGAGTAGTTTTAGTTTGGTTTTGGGATTGAAAGTGAATATGTCTAATAGTTCTATTGTTGGTATTAGTGTGTCTAGAAGTAAAGTTGAAGGTTTGACGATGGGGTTGGGATGTGAGTTGCCATTAAAATATCTAGGATTTTAAATGGGAGTTAATTCTTTGTCTTTAAATTTTTGGAATCCAGTTGTGGGAGAGTGCAAAAAAGGTTATTTTTGGAATCCAATTGTGGGGAAGGTGCAAAAAAGGTTAGATGGTTGGAAGAAGAGATGTTTGTCAAGGGAAAAGAGGCTTTCTTTGATTCAAATAGTTTTGAGTTATCTTATGAGTCTTTTTATGTTGCCTAGGATGGTGTTAAAGATTTTGGAGAAAATGATGAAAGATTTTTCATGGGAAGGAAGTGAGAAAATGAGAAAAGATCATTTAGTAAGATGGGACGTGGTTTCAAAATATAAACCTAACAGGGGATTAACAACCGACAACTTGATTAAGAGGAATATAGCTTGGTTAGGAAAGTGGCTTCGGAGGTTTCCATTGAAAATTGAATCTTTGTGGCATCCTATTATCAAAAGAATTTTTTTTTATCAAAAAAAAAAAGGTGAGTATTGCTAGTGTGGGAGAGAGAAGGGGAAAAAATAAGGAAGATGGATGTTTGATTTCATGTTTAATTTGTGTGGTTTGGAGAATAATTGTGTTTGGATGTAATACCAATGCACGATGTGTGTTGCACATACATAAATTTAAAATATACTTTTTTATAGAAAACATGAAAATGTGTAATTAAATTAAATAATAAACTAAGTGTCGAATAATTAATTTGTATTTTAATTATTGCTAAATTTAATTATTAGTTTATTCTATAAGACTTTGAGTACTTAATTTGTTATTTATTTAGGTATTTTTCTAACTCCTTTAGGCATTTATACATCTAATTATATTATAGAATTATAAAGTTTTATAGAAAACGTGAAAATGTGTAGTTAAATTAAGTAATAAACTAATTGTCGAACAATTAATTTGTATTTTAATTATTGCTAAATCTAAGTATTATTTTATTCTATAAGACTTTGAGTATCTATTCTGTTATTTATTAAGATATCTTTCTAACCCCTTTAGGCATTTGTACATCTAATTATATTATAGAATTATTAATTGTATTTTGTTAAATAGATTGATTAGATTGCTTATAATATTATTATATTATTACATACCAAAAAATAAAATATAATATATATTTAACCGTAAAATTCAATTTAGTAACTTCATGTATATAATAATTTAACATATATAGGACTTTTCATATAGATATAGNTCTTAATTTGGTCGCCATTGTGAGTAGTTTTAGTTTGGTTTTGGGATTGAAAGTGAATATGTCTAATAGTTCTATTGTTGGTATTAGTGTGTCTAGAAGTAAAGTTGAAGGTTTGACGATGGGGTTGGGATGTGAGTTGCCATTAAAATATCTAGGATTTTAAATGGGAGTTAATTCTTTGTCTTTAAATTTTTGGAATCCAGTTGTGGGAGAGTGCAAAAAAGGTTATTTTTGGAATCCAATTGTGGGGAAGGTGCAAAAAAGGTTAGATGGTTGGAAGAAGAGATGTTTGTCAAGGGAAAAGAGGCTTTCTTTGATTCAAATAGTTTTGAGTTATCTTATGAGTCTTTTTATGTTGCCTAGGATGGTGTTAAAGATTTTGGAGAAAATGATGAAAGATTTTTCATGGGAAGGAAGTGAGAAAATGAGAAAAGATCATTTAGTAAGATGGGACGTGGTTTCAAAATATAAACCTAACAGGGGATTAACAACCGACAACTTGATTAAGAGGAATATAGCTTGGTTAGGAAAGTGGCTTCGGAGGTTTCCATTGAAAATTGAATCTTTGTGGCATCCTATTATCAAAAGAATTTTTTTTTATCAAAAAAAAAAAGGTGAGTATTGCTAGTGTGGGAGAGAGAAGGGGAAAAAATAAGGAAGATGGATGTTTGATTTCATGTTTAATTTGTGTGGTTTGGAGAATAATTGTGTTTGGATGTAATACCAATGCACGATGTGTGTTGCACATACATAAATTTAAAATATACTTTTTTATAGAAAACATGAAAATGTGTAATTAAATTAAATAATAAACTAAGTGTCGAATAATTAATTTGTATTTTAATTATTGCTAAATTTAATTATTAGTTTATTCTATAAGACTTTGAGTACTTAATTTGTTATTTATTTAGGTATTTTTCTAACTCCTTTAGGCATTTATACATCTAATTATATTATAGAATTATAAAGTTTTATAGAAAACGTGAAAATGTGTAGTTAAATTAAGTAATAAACTAATTGTCGAACAATTAATTTGTATTTTAATTATTGCTAAATCTAAGTATTATTTTATTCTATAAGACTTTGAGTATCTATTCTGTTATTTATTAAGATATCTTTCTAACCCCTTTAGGCATTTGTACATCTAATTATATTATAGAATTATTAATTGTATTTTGTTAAATAGATTGATTAGATTGCTTATAATATTATTATATTATTACATACCAAAAAATAAAATATAATATATATTTAACCGTAAAATTCAATTTAGTAACTTCATGTATATAATAATTTAACATATATAGGACTTTTCATATAGATATAGAAAATTGTATATAATTGTACTACTAATAAATGAGTTCAAAAGAATTTAGAAGTCCATATAAAAGAGTCAAAAATAAGTTGAAAGTCAAATAGGAGTAAAAAAACAGAAATTAGATTAAAGTATGTAGGTAGCTATAATTGACTTTATTATAATAATTAGGGATAAAATAAGAAATTAAAGTTTTTCACAGATGCTGTCATTTATAAGTACTATAGATAGATTGTTGTAAAATATCATAAATGCACATAGAGATCTACACGTGACACACACATGATATTTTCCTTCCTTTTTTGTAATGTTAGCTAGTGTCAAGTACCACATTGGCTCAGTATTTAAACTTTGAGGATAAAATTGACTAAATTTAAACTTTAAGGACCAAAGTAGAATGAGTGGTAAAGTTCAGGGACTATTGGTGCAATTTGCCCTTTCACAAAAGAGGAGGAATAAGAAAAGACAGCAGCAGCCAAGGATTTCGCATATGCACAGACATAATTTATTTTGATTGTGGATTAGGATGATATTAATTAGACTAGTACTATGCACAAAACTATCAATTATCATGTTTAGCTGCATTATTCTCTCAGAAAAAGTTTTTTACTTATAGTATTATTTCCAGCTATCAATTACCATTTTTACCCAACTGACTTAATCAGGGTTGTGTCAGCTTAACTCATTGGTGATTCACTTCTAATTAGTCTGTGGCTTTGTCCACACCTGTTACTATAAATTGGGAGGCCCCTATTTCTATTCGTTGGGGTTACTTGTTTTAAACTGAACAGCTCATGATGTTTGTTCTTCTTTGTGTAGGAGCTTGTTCAGTTAGAAGGTGGAGAGAGCACTCCAAAGAAAAAGAGGGGAAGACCACCTAAACTAAGGAATAGTCCCAAAGCTCCAATGACAGGTATATAATTTTACCCTATGAAGCACAGTCTCCTCTCCATAGTTTAGGGGACCTGTGTGGGGGCACTCCTAGGACATGGAGGCACTCGAACACTTGAAAAAGTGTCCGTTGTTTTTTGGAAACATTGGAGCACGATCAGTGCACAGCAGGGGCACATTCAGGATAATGTTTTTTGAATGAAAAATGTGGGTCACCTATGAAATAATAATACCTCTTTTAGTGGCCACTAAAGGGGGTTTAGGAGAAATGAACTGGGTATCCTACCTCAAGGTTACTGTGACGATTTTTAACCACTGAAATGGGGTAAAATATAAATCATAAGAATCCATATTTTTCCAAATAAAAACTAAATCAAATACTGGAAGATAAAAGAAGATAACGAGAAGAAGCCACCATCTTACAACCATTGTGAGATCAAAAACTTAGAAGTTTTATCTCCCACGATCATGACATGCCACAATACCTGTTGTCTTCCAGCCGCTCCAGTGATTTTCTAATGACCTAGTCATCATGCTACAAATCCTATTCCTTTTCATTAAAGTTTGTCTTCTTCGAATTCGATATCATGATTTTGTTATATTGGTCTTACAGTAATTTTGTAAAGATGAGTTGTGTTTGAAACTTCAGATAAATGGATCAATATTTTTTACTTGATTGTGATTGAATTATTAATACAAAAATCAACGTATCTTCACTCTGTCTATTTTTTGATCAATTTCATGTCGGGGTCTCCATGTTGTGTCGTGGAGTAACCATGTTCCAGATTTGTATTCATATCCGAGCTTCTCAGGCTATACCATTTGCTATCATGATTTTGTAATGTTGGTTTTATAGTAATTTTGTAATCATGAGTTATGTTTGTAACTTTAGATAAATGGATCAATATGTTGTACTTGATTATGATTGAATTGTTAATACAGAAATCATGTCCGCATTGTGTCTATTTTTTGAGAAATTTCATGTCGGGGTCTCCATGTCGTGTCGTAGAGTAACCGTGTTCCAGATCTGTATTCGTATCCGTGCTTCTTAGACTATACCATTTGATATCATGATTTTGTTATTTTGGTCTTACAATAATTTTGGAAAGATGACTTATATTTGAAACTTTAGACAAAATGGATCAATATTTTGTACTTGATTATGATTGAATTGTTAATACATAAATCAACGTGTCCTCATTGTGTCTATTTTTCGAGAAATTTCATATCGGGGTCTCCATGTCATGTCGTGGGGTAACTGTGTTCCAGATCTGTAGTCATATCCGTGCTTCTTAGACTATACCATTAGGTCATAATTATTGTCGTAATATTGAATTTTTAATTAAAAATTGAGCATTGATTTGTAGATAAGGAGAAAAATGGAGATGTTGCCATGGATGGAATGGTTTGCATGATCAATGAAGTTGATTTCTCCACCATCACAGGATTGGGACCACCAGTGCCCGGGAAGGAATGTATGAAGTTCGTTGGGGATGATGAGAAGCTAACAAATGGTCCACCTAATCAGAAAATTAACTCAACCAATATGATTAAAAAGCGTTCTGCGAAAAAAGATGAAGTGTCAAGGGAAAAAGTCTTGCAAGCTTCAAGGAAGCCACATAAGAAGCAGCCGTCAAAGAGAGGAAGAAGACGTTCCATAAATTCAAGTATTGGATCTCCAATCCAAGGTGGGCAATGCATTACTTTTCTACAATTGATACACAATGCTAGGGGATCATGAAGGTTGCTTAGTTGCATTGTCGTTCTTTTAACCTCTGGTTTGCATAACTCCTCTAGTTTATTCTGCATTTTAATAGCTTAGTCCGGAAATTTCATGACATCCATTTCATCCTTAACAAGTGGTAAGATAAGGATGTCTCATGGGATTGTTCCAGCAAAATGGACAATATGTCTTCTCTTCATTGTACAGAATACAGGAATGGCCTCTCCTGCACTATTTACATTTAGGGAATGAGTGAAAATTTCTGGCTAACAAAATTGGAATGAAAAAAAGTTGCCAATTGCATGAGCTCAATATCAAACTTTTGACATGATGGCCAAGTAAAACATGAATTTTCTTACTGCTTTAAAACTTCGCTGGTACAACTGAAATATAAGGTACAACTGAAATAAAAGAGATCTTGTAAGAGTAACGTCCTCCCTCCTCTCTTCTCCCTTAGTACACTGGGTCTTTGATGTCAGGATTTGATGTCTTTTGTGGCTTTCTGTAGATCCTCAAGAAGATGCATCTGGAGGAAAAACAACTGAAACGAATAGCAGAATGGCCAGTGATGAAGTACCAATCGGCGGTGTATCTGATGATCAACCTCTTTCAAAGTGGTTTGAAGGAATGCACACTCCGACTACTGTAGATAGCTCAAGTAAGCCATTAAACCTTTTTATGGCACTCCCTCTCTTGGTAGTTTTTGGGTTAATTACCATGACCTCCCTTTGTGATTTGTCCATGACTAGACCCCCTCATGTATGAACAAACTACCCCTTCTTGTATGTCGGTAATAGATTCTCCCAATCAGTGACTGTCAGTCAGAGAAGGTTAAGGATGTGATGATGTAAGTTTGATTTATTTTGGAAATACCAGTATTGCCCATATAAGGTCCCTGTTCATATCACTTGAGGATAAATTTGGCCAAACCTTAAGAAAGGCAATTGTTTATAACGTAATTTCAGAGTATTGAATCACAGAAATCTCTATCCTCTCAGTAAAACCAAAAATTTGGCCGCCACCCTCCACCGTTTCCTTCCACGACCACAAATAACCACATCTAAACATGCAAATACTCACAATTCTATACTTATGACCTCAGCTCAAACAAAATCCAAATCAATTGCCCAAGTTCTGAAAACTCTCCATCTGTTTTCAAGTTTAGTACCTAGAAATTCAAAATTTTTAATCAATTTCAATAAATTGATTAAACTGGAATCCCTTATGCCGCCTCCACCATCTTGCCAGGGGAACACAACGATCAACTTCTGTAACCCAGGACAACCATTGACACCCAGATCTGCACTCCCAAAACCAGTGTAACTCTCCTCTCTCTGCTCTCTCATCTTTCGGCCACCAAACTTCAGGAATACAATTACAAACCCAAGCTTGGTTGGCATTGCCTAAATCTTAGAAAATCCTGAGCACAATAAGCAATTGCTCGAGTTCACAAAGACATGGATGTGTAGAATGTATTTGTTTTGCCAACACACAGATGTATAAATTTATACTTGCATGTATGAGGAGAAGGAGATAATTAGGGTGGGTTTAGAGAGATCTTTTTGAAAGAATGAATTTAAAAGGGGAGAGAGAGAGAGTTTAAAGTGAATGGTCTGAGTGAGAAGAGTTACGAAGAGATACCGAGTGTGGAGGGAGAACTGTGACGTGGTTAGAGAGGAGTTGAGAGAGATTTTTAGAGAGAGATTGAGTTTAGGGCAGAGATAGTGGGAGATTATTTTTTTTAAATAAAAATTCTTTATTGGAATGTTTTGAATTATGGATTAGAATTAGAGCCCTCAAATAATTGTGTACTATCTGTTATCTTCATCCAGTCAATTCAAGGAATGTACCAGTAATTTGCCATGAGTGAGGGGTCTTGTCGTTAAATGGAGAAACCTCAGGGGAGGTCATGGTAATTATCCCTAGTTTGTTATATAAAATATTTTTTTTCCTGTCCAGGAGTTTTCCCGGGTTGGAGCGTGCAGCAAAGTGCCGAGGCAAATGAGATAGAAAAAGAAAATTTTAGTGTGTCTCCTGCTGTTGATGATAAAGGTAATACTGGGCAAGGTGGAAATGGAAGCTTGCCTTTTGTGAAGAACACACTACTTTGGCAAACAATTGAATCTATGGAAGTGTTTGAGAGAATGCCACAAAAGCCACATTTCCACCCGCTTGTCGACTGTAAAGAGAGTTCTCGTGAAGGATTAGCTATAGGTAGTATGGTAACCTTTTGCAGTGTGGTGGAGAGGACAGCCAGTTTGCGATTTGATGGTCCTAGAAGCTCCATTGAGGAGTGTTTGGAAACCCTGGTTGAATTGGAAAGTCATGGATTTGATGTTCAGGTGGTACGAGACCGTTTAACTGGACTTCTATTGATCAAGGATAAGCACGTACATCTTCAGGACCAGATAAAAGATGTTGAGAGTGAGATGGTTGATCATAATGTTGAGAAAACTAAAATTGTTGAGGAGATTGGTGAGATTGAAAAGCAGATAGAGGAATTACAGGAAAAGCGTGCAAGGGCCATTTCAATGAAGGAGGTGAAGGATTCTGAGATTGCTACTTTGCAGTCGAGATCGGATGAGCTCAATGAAGGCATAAGGAAGGCCCAAGGTGAATTTGAGGGCTCAGCTTCTGCCCCTTGGTAAGTTGCGAGTATCTTGTATGCAGGTCCTTTGGTTGTGTGGAGTACAACCTGCTTGTCTCTACATTTTGATAGACCTGCTTGTCCATGTAGTGATTGATGGGCTATGAAAGTTTGTAGATTGTAATCAATTATAGTGGCAGTGTATTTAGCTTTGGTGGACGTTAGATTTTTATGTTTCTTTAGTGGGTTTGAACTGTAAAATTCAGTTTATCTTACTACTCTTGTTGTAACTCGTCTTTGGGAACCAGAGGTGGATAGTATTCTGACGTAAATGCATGCACCTTAAGTTACAATGGTGGATCCTGTAGTAATGGTTGGGTAATAAGAAGATCGACCTGGTGGGGTGGGGTGGGGTGGGGTGGGGGTGTGGTGAGGTGAGGCTAGGTTGGCTGAAATGCATGTGGCCATCCAAACTGATAAATCTTTTGGTTGTGTTGTAGTAAAATTATTGTTCTTATGACAAGAATTTGTTGAGTTGCGTGAATATGACAGACGGACAGGCGGGCACGCTCACACACTGGTGCTCGCTGATAAATCTCTTGGTCGTATTGTGTTGTAGTAAAATTATTTTTCTTATGATAAGACTTTGTTGAGTTGTGTGAATTTGATAGACAAGCAGGCAGGCAGGCACACCGGTGCTTGAAATCTATTTCTCAACTGTTGGTAATTTACTTTACTGCCTAATATTTGTCATGGGATGGGACACTATGTGTATATATATATATATATAGAGAGAGAGAGAGAATTAGAGAGTGCATGGTTGGTTTCTGAAGCTTACCTAATACTTGAGGCAGAGGAAAGTGCTTGTAGTTTTGTTCCACTCTTTCTATTTTTGGTTTCAAATGACAATAAAACTTATATAAATTTAAGACCTTGGATTTGTAATTGGAGTATGGTTTTGTTTATTTATTTCGTCCTCCCCCACACTTTCTATTTTTTTAAAATGATGTCAATGGAGGAAGGTGTAATGACTTTATCATATATATATATATATAATTGCAATCGAAAATAAGTATTTATTTTGTCATTTGGATAAATCTACTGTACCGACAGGATAACTGAAATGTTATTCAATAATGACAAAATATGTTTTTATATTTTTTCAAAAAATAAAAATAAAAAAAACATTTTTTCTATTTTACTAAACATAAAAAGAATTAATGTTTCTTACTTTTCATCTTTTTTACTTACGAAATACAAATAGTATGTAATTTTATATATGAAATTAATGAATATAAAACATGTAATTGATAATTATGTTATATAAAGGATATATAAACAAATAATATATATTTTAATACATATA
>CAUOFW020001469.1:492555-523144 GCA_963454935.2 Ilex paraguariensis | reverse complement strand
GGGGGTGTGGTGAGGTGAGGCTAGGTTGGCTGAAATGCATGTGGCCATCCAAACTGATAAATCTTTTGGTTGTGTTGTAGTAAAATTATTGTTCTTATGACAAGAATTTGTTGAGTTGCGTGAATATGACAGACGGACAGGCGGGCACGCTCACACACTGGTGCTCGCTGATAAATCTCTTGGTCGTATTGTGTTGTAGTAAAATTATTTTTCTTATGATAAGACTTTGTTGAGTTGTGTGAATTTGATAGACAAGCAGGCAGGCAGGCACACCGGTGCTTGAAATCTATTTCTCAACTGTTGGTAATTTACTTTACTGCCTAATATTTGTCATGGGATGGGACACTATGTGTATATATATATATATATAGAGAGAGAGAGAGAATTAGAGAGTGCATGGTTGGTTTCTGAAGCTTACCTAATACTTGAGGCAGAGGAAAGTGCTTGTAGTTTTGTTCCACTCTTTCTATTTTTGGTTTCAAATGACAATAAAACTTATATAAATTTAAGACCTTGGATTTGTAATTGGAGTATGGTTTTGTTTATTTATTTCGTCCTCCCCCACACTTTCTATTTTTTTAAAATGATGTCAATGGAGGAAGGTGTAATGACTTTATCATATATATATATATATAATTGCAATCGAAAATAAGTATTTATTTTGTCATTTGGATAAATCTACTGTACCGACAGGATAACTGAAATGTTATTCAATAATGACAAAATATGTTTTTATATTTTTTCAAAAAATAAAAATAAAAAAAACATTTTTTCTATTTTACTAAACATAAAAAGAATTAATGTTTCTTACTTTTCATCTTTTTTACTTACGAAATACAAATAGTATGTAATTTTATATATGAAATTAATGAATATAAAACATGTAATTGATAATTATGTTATATAAAGGATATATAAACAAATAATATATATTTTAATACATATAATTAATTTTTTATCATAAATTATAAATAAGACTCTAAATCATATGCTATGCTGTCATATTATTTAATCCGAAAATTTGATTAATGTAACATTATTGTTATAACTAATTCAATAAATTAGTTGGAATAGCATAGAGGGAGAGAGAGAGTATAAACAAATCACACAATTCCGACCACCGTCTATCCCTTGTTTCCCTTTCTACTGTCTCTCTCTACGTTTACAAGCGAACAACATTCTCTCTCTCTCTCTCTCTCTAGAGGCATGGCTGAGGAGCTGGAACCGGAAGATCCATTCAAGAAAGGGGCGGTGGTGGAAGTGAGCTTCGAGGACGAGGGTTTTCGAGGCTCATGGTACTCCGCCACTGTTCTTCGAACGGTTTCCAAGAAGAACAAGAAGATTTTCTTGGAGTTTCACAACCTCATGGCCGATGATAAGGGGACTAAACCTCTGAGGGAGTTCATCGATATCATTCTGGTTCGACCAGTGCCGCCTCGGGAGCCGAAGCGGAGTTTCAAGCTTAGCGAAGAGGTCGATGCTTTCCACAACGATGGTTGGTGGGAGGGTGTGGTTACTCATGTCTTGGAAGGGAGCTCTACCAGGTACTCGGTGTTCTTCAGGAGTTCTCGAGAGCAGATTGAATTTCAAGATTCTGACCTTAGGTTGCATCGCGAGTGGGTTCACGGCAACTGGGTCCCTCCTTTCCAAGAACCACCACTAGAACATCAAGAACCACCACTAGAACACCAAGAACCACCACCACCGTCCTAAACTCAGGTTTGTGACGCTTGTCACTGTTTATGGGTCCCATTCCCGTACAGTGATATAATAATGTACGCTTGAATCTTCAATTTCTTGTGGTGTTGTGCATTCTCAGACCCTTCTTTGTCTATAACTATTTCTATGTTTGTTGTATTGGTGCCTGATCTGCCTCAATTTCAGAGAAAGAGGAGCTTATCTGAACTTAGGTTAATGGTTGAATTACTCTGACTTCCGTTGGGCTTTGTAGATTCTTATTGTTGATGTGCATTTTCTCCATGATCACCAAATGGAGTGTCAATTTTTTATTCAGTGCTATTGATTCAATATGCACTTCATTTATTTCTATTTTTTTGCTCTAGTTGTATGTGATAACTTAATAAGCCTGGCCCACTATTGCTAACTAAACATTGAATAAACATGGCTTGTTAATGATACGGTTTTGCATGTTTATTGGATATCTTTTATGATACCTAGTCCCGACATGGATGACGTTCTTCGACCAGATCGAGCTGCGCCAAAGTCTGGCCGGAACACCTTTTACCGTTGAACCGAAAAAAAAGAAAGAAAAATGAAACAGTTTTGCATGTTTATGGATATTAAAGAAGCTGAGGAATGAAGTGGACAAATATAACCTGATTTGAAGGACCATAATTTGACGAGAGCAGAGACATCAACTGTTTGCTTCATTTTCTCAACTGACCATTCATGGTGAATTTCGACTAATGTCTTTGTCCTAGCTTATGATTGATGGTCATATTTGAGCTCTATTGGGAGAAGCTGAAGAAAGGTCAATAAGTGAAAGTTATATTGATTCCAAATGGATGAATAGCTACTTCAGTTTGTGGGTGGTTGATTTTAAATTAACTACGTACCTAGTTTTTTATTGCTCAAGTTTTCGGCGCTTAAGCACTTTAGGTTCTATTTTTTCCCCACTTCCTTTTTGTACTTTTCTGCACCAAAAATTAGTTTCAAGAATTTCATAGACAAGGACTACAGTAATGATCTTTAAGTTGAGGGCATGAGGTCCGCATGGTGGCTGATCCTTATTTACTTGTGTGACATAAGCCTTCCATAGTGATTACAACTTGTGCTTGAGGTTTGAAACCTGGACGTAGGGCCTTACCTTATGAAAATGAAATTTGGGGGAATCCCATTCAATTTGTTTCGAGGCAAGTGACCGAAGAATTATTGAAGATGGTACTGTTGAACTAATTGGATTGATATAGCTGTTGTATTTTTCAACAAGAACGGTGTTTTAGTGCTTGCAAACTTCATGTGGTGTTACCAACTGAACTACTTGGGCTGTTGTAATGGTTAGTGACTTGGTGTATTCTATGTGGCTGTTGACCCTTCTTATTTTAATTATTATGTTAAATGCAGGAGACTCCTTTCTATGTTGGGGAAGTTTCTCCATATTGAGATTATTTTGATATGCAACATCTCTACATCATCTGTTTAGTTTGTTTATAAATCAGGTGGTTATAGTTCAGATATCATTGCTATGTTCGTAAGCTTGGGACATTTTTTTTGGCCTCTCCTTGCAGAAATAGTTCTACAGTGCCTGTCTCGCCATTGTATCTCTGCTTTTCATCTTGATCTCAAAAGAATCCGTGTTGGTGAGAAATTTATTTCATTATTGTACTTAACAATCGTGCAGAGTAATATGGAAAAGCTTTTTTTTTTTTTTTTTTTGTGTGTCAATTGAGGATAATTATGTTCTTGGGCCTTCTTCTACTGTTTAATCCTTCAGTAAGATACTTCTATACCACCTGCTTCAACTTGATTCAGTATTATGTTTTGTTTGATATGATAAAAAAAAATGGAAAGATAGAAATTTGGATTTTGGAAGGATGGAAAGTTGGAGGGGTAGATAAAATATCATGTTTGGTAAGAAAGAAAAATTATGAATGATGAAAAAGTTGATACATTAATTTTCTTTTCAAATTTCAATTCACCAAAATTGATTTCTCCAAAAATGGGGGAAAAAGTGGGTAAAAATGTAATTATATATTTTGAAATGTATACTATTTATACACACACATATATCCTTTAATATATGTATACTAGCGATATTCCGTGACTAAAGTCATTGTACATTAAATTATTACACTGTGTATGCATTGGAACGTGTATATGTATGTGTAATTTTGTATTATGGAATGTGTATATTGAGTTTTTGAAATTTGGAGGAAGAGGGGGGGGGGAATATGTCCCCCATAAATTTTAACACCTATCTGATTTATTATATAGATATTATATTTATCTATTACATATTAGGTATATATTAATTTCATAGATAAATATAATAATAAAATATATATCTATATTTTATTTATTAGTTCACTTTTTCATCTTACCAAACACAAAAAAAAAAAAAAAAAAATTTAACTTTTCATTCCACTTACCTAATACAAAGGAATGATAATTTTCTTGAAAGATTTAAAATATATCATTTTTATTTGCCATCTTTTTATTTTTTAATCTATCGTACTAAACAAATAATTAATTTACGTGTTTGTTTTCAGTCATCACTTTTGTGTTGCTAGTGATATTTGTTGTTTAGTTGCTCAATTGTCCTGTGAATTTGCATCTCACCAGCTGCCTTCTTCTTGTTGCCTTTATTCATTTTCAAATCCGTCCATTAGTATGTTCAAGTCAAAGAATATAAGCATTACATACTAGTGTGAGCATTCCTCTAGGTAGTTAGTTGACTATCTCCTGGATCAGAGCATGAACGTTGATGCCAAGTACCCAGAGAGATGGAGCTTCTCATGTGAATTTCTTGTCCATGTATTCATATTTATTGAGGTAGGTCGATAAAGCATGAGATCGAGAGTTCATTACTCTGGCAGCCAAAGTAAAGCCCACAACACAGATGCCAAAGTTTCTATTGGTATTCAATTCAACTCAAGAAAGTCTCGATCCATGTTCAATCAATCACTTGTATGAAGTTTCTGGATCGTCCCTATAAATGTAAAGATTTGAAACAAGACATACCAATTACTTCTAGAAGGTTCGGGATGGTCCTTTATAGAAGATTACTTCCCTAAATTGGCACTACCATTTGTGGGCTCCTTTCCGTCATGCTATTTCGTTGGGGGTGTATGCGGAAACTAAAACCAATTGTCAGAACGGTGTTAGAACATGCAAACGCTGTGCTAAGTACATGTCTCAGGTAATTCTGTCGTCCAAACTTTTTATGGGACCACAAAAAAGAACTTGTAGGCCTTATGTCAATTGAATGTGAAGTAGTAAAATACTTTCTTGTCAGTTGAACGGTGTCCACATCTCCGGCATATAAACACCATTTGGTCTCTTGCCCACGCCATGAGCGTCACTGCGCAGCATGCGCACATCAGACAGGCCCCTCCTTTCCATTTTCCGCCAAATTTGTACTTTACCATCGGCCAATCTGAACAAGACAATTATGGGTTATATTCGTAACGGGAATTTAAACAATGCTCGCAAACTGTTCGATCAAAATCCCACATCCCGGAATGTCGTTTCCTGGAATTCGCTCATATCAGGGTACCTTAGAAATAGCCAATTGGTACACGCTCAAGTCCTGTTTGATCAAATGCCCTATAGGGACGTCGTTTCATGGAACACCATGCTATCTGGTTTACACGACAACAAAAGCCCAGAAAAAGTCTTTCAGTGTTTTCTAGAGATGAGTAGAGCTGGTCAAAGACCCAATGAGTTCACTTTCTCAATGGTGATTACGGCGTTCTTGAACCCCTCGTTCAATATGTTAATCCCACAGCTCCATGGTCATATAATTCGTCTAGCCCTTAATCTCTGTGTGTTTGTAGGGTCTGCATTGATAAGGGGTTACAGTGATTTGTGGGATCGCAAAAGTTTTTGTCAGGTGTTTGAAGACATCATCATAAAAGATGTCACATCATGGAATGCGTTGATTTTGAGTTTCATGGATTTGGGGTTAGCAACTGAGGCTCAGAGGGCTTTCGACATGATTCCGGAGAAGAATATAGTTTCTTGGACTTCGCTGTTTAATGGGTATATTAAGAATAAGAATCTTAATGAAGCTGAGACTGTTTTCTATAAGATGAACACAAGAAATGTGATTTCATGGACTGCAATGATAAAAGGGTACGTACAATACGGCAAGTTTGTCGATGCTTTGGAATTGTTTGTCTTGATGTTAAGTTCAGGTACGCGTCCTAATCATTTTACATTGGCAAGTGTGTGCGATGCTTGTGCGGGTTGTTCTTCTCTTTTCGTGGGCCATCAAGTTCACTCTTGCCTTGTTAAGTCTGGTATACCACTTGATGTTATCTTGTCAACCTCACTTGTTGAGATGTATGCGAAATGTGGAGACATAGAAGCGGCATCCTCCATTTTTCAGTCGATGCAGCAGAAGAACTTGGTGTCATGGAATTCGATTATTGGCGGTTATGCAAGGCATGGGCTTGCAACAAAAGCATTAAATGGGTTTGAGACAATGATAAAGGGCGGTGTTAGACCTGATCAAATTACATTCATTAATCTGTTGTCAGCCTGTGGACATGGAGGATTGGTTGAAGAAGGTGAAAGGCATTTCAACTCTATGGAGATGACGTACTGTGTCCAACCAGAGATGGAGCATTATGCTTGTATGGTGGATCTCTATGGGAGGGCAGGTCTGCTAGAGAAAGCAGAAAAATTGATCAAAGGGATGCCTTTAGAGCCTGATGTATTTGTCTGGGGTGCATTGCTCGGAGCCTGTGGGTTGCATTCATGTCTTGAACTAGGTAGGTTTGCAGCAGAGGGAATTTACAAATTACAAAAAAATCATCCTGCTGTTTATTTGATGTTATCGAAGATACATGGTGAAAAGGGAACCTGGAGCAGTGTTGTTGAGCTAACAAAGATGATGAAAGAAAGACGTGCTAAAAAACAAAAGGCACGTAGCTGGTGTGACTTGTGAGTCCTCTTTTGTTGTAATCTGAAACGAGTCCTACACTTTCTGTAGATATTTTCCGAATATGAGAATGCCATTGAGATTTGGGAGGGCAATTGCACGCTTACGGTTTGCCAGGTTCAATCTATATTAAGCTAGACTCACGTTCATCACCAACATGCAGCTTTTGAAGGTCAGTAAGAACATATCGTTACGAACCATCTTTATAGATAAGCACGAGAGAGAGAGAGAGAGAACATAGCCATTCTGCATCTACATTTGGACTCTAGGTAAAAGTCGAAACATCTGGACAATAAATATCAGAGAAACAACAGTATTCAAGCTAAACTATATTCTTAAATAGTACAAAAATTATGCCAGTTCTTCCGCTACAGTGCTATTGCGAGGCATTGCTGGTACAAACATTAGGGCTCTGTATATGTCCACATCTCACTTTCTGTTCTTGCTCTCCTCCCTTTCTCTCTCACGCTTCTTATAAAGCTTCTCAAGAACACACTTTGCCTCACATTGAGGGAAGTTCTCAAGATCATAGTAGTGAGGCGCTACATCAACCAACCTGAACCGCCCCAATATCCAAGACAACCAAAGACGGGGCAAGAAAAGAGCAAACAGTTAGCATAACATTAATCAACCATGTCGAACACCACACTAATTCCAGACAAAAATAATCTTGCTCTGAACCATAGATCATCTACCACACTAATTCCAATTAAGTATAACCTCATAGAAACTTATTGCTAAACAACTCCATTTCATTTATTCAACAATATTTGTATTTTTTTTCTTTAGGTTTTAATTTTTTTTTTTTTTGTTTTGTGGGGTGGGGGGGAATAATTCAAAAGCTCACTTTTGGGAATCCATAACCAGCCATTGATTGAACTTTAAGCAATAAATAAATTATTTAAACAGCAAGATGAAGAGATTTCTAACACCAAAAGCCCCATTATGTGTGACAAATATTTCCCAAGAATAAATAATGAGCAATGCTATATGGACTTAAAAAGTAACCTGATAATTACAACTATTGATTTTACTAGGAGCATTTATTGATACTCACTACCTATTTAATGACTGTAATTATCAAGTCTATTTTTTAAGTCCATATAACATTACTCATAAATAATTTGCAGACAAGCAGAAAAATTCAATCCCCACATTCCACAAAAGAGCTATATTACAACACACAGCGGTCATATGAAGAAATGTTCAATAGAATTGATATACATATATCGAGATCCCACGGCTTACTCGAGAAACAACATGGACTTGACAGTTCTACAGGTCATCTAACCAAACAATGAAAAAACAAAGGCCGACATATACCAATTATATTCTCCAAATGCCACTTTTTTTTTTTAATTTTTTGAACAGCTCCAAATGCAACTTCAGAAAAACAAAAAACTAACATATGCAAACCCATATTGCAGATCTCAGAATTTTGCCTTTCACACAAGTCAAAAATAAAGACTCGAGTCACTGGACATAACTATAATGGTCAGAAGACAGATGAGTTCCCAAGTCAAGAAGAGATCCACGAAACAAAGCTGTTGTCTCGAAAGTTATACCAGTATACTAGGTTCAGCAACTTTCATTTCCTCACTAGGATTTGCCTCTATATTAATTGTCCATTTATGCCAAACAGAAGTGATGGAAAGAGGTAAGGAAGGAAGAGAGAGACGAATGAAATTTCCAATGAAGGAAAGAAATCCTTTTTTCCTCTGATTTCATAGGTATGAGGAATGGAAAATGAGAGAGATGAATTTTCCATTGTTATATTTGATAAGAGGAAGGAGAGGAAGGAAAACATCATTTTTTAATTTTACCATAGTGCACCTATGAGTTTGCCGGCATGGATTTTTTTTTTATATCTTTTCAATTTATATTGCTTCAGTTTCAATGATGCAGATTGGAAAATAATAGAAGAATACAACTTAAAGAATATACTTGGGTGGCAACTTAAATCAAAGATGATGACACCCGACACCATTAGAGGTTTGGTCACACACATATAATATACAACGAACATGCTTTGAAAGATATGAAAATCTGAAGGGCATAATACCAACCCCACTTCTGAACTTTTTTCTGCAGTTTTCCTCTCAAAAGCGGGAGTGAGAATGGTGGGCAAGAAGGACCTACTTTCCAACCACTTTTTTTCATAAAAAAAAGGTACAAGAAAAAACACTACACAGACACACCAGAGACAACAGCATGGCAGTTAAATAGCATAAATTGAGAGAAACTGACCATTCACCACGAACGTCGGTTACTGTACGGATAAAATTCCTGCTTGTTAAGACATACTCATTGTAAATGACCCACTCCGGCTTGTGGTCCAGGCAATTTGAAGGATGCAAGTGCACTACCTGCATATACCAACCAGAATCATATATTTGAAGAAATTGATGGAGATTGAATAGAGTACTTATCTCCTCTGAGAGATTAAACAGAGTTCCCAATAGCTTAAAATAAGTGGGTAGAATATCTTCATGCCCTACCCTCTTTTTTTGAGTATGTTACGTACCTGATTATCTTTCACTGTCAAATAGTGCCCAGTGCGCTCCAAATGAGCCACTTGCATGAAATATCCAGCTAACATAGCCTTTCTGATGTTGATGTAGTACTCACGACTGTTAAAATCTGTGCTGCATAGCTTCAGGTTAAACCTGCCCATAATGCGAGTTAGCTGCTGCCTCACATTATCCGCAGCTTTAAGTGCCCTATGATTGACAAAATTTTCGTAACACCACTGTTGATCTTCATCTGTAACCAATACACAGTACACAGATAACAAAGATTATCAGAACCAAATTAAATGGAAAGCAGTCTTAACAATTCCCTAAATCAAGAAACAAGGTGAAAAAGAGAATGGATTTAAGTACTTACTATTTTGCTTGTATGCATGGTACACATTCAAGAGTGTGAGGTGATCCCCGTCAATGTGACCAAACCGAGCTTTCGCTTCATCCGCAGCTTTTTGAGCCTCCCTAGGCCGGACAAAGCAATTGGGTACTAGAGAAAAAATTGGTAATCACAGAGGAGGCCCATGGTAGGTCAGCAGATGCACNAGATGAATTTTCCATTGTTATATTTGATAAGAGGAAGGAGAGGAAGGAAAACATCATTTTTTAATTTTACCATAGTGCACCTATGAGTTTGCCGGCATGGATTTTTTTTTTATATCTTTTCAATTTATATTGCTTCAGTTTCAATGATGCAGATTGGAAAATAATAGAAGAATACAACTTAAAGAATATACTTGGGTGGCAACTTAAATCAAAGATGATGACACCCGACACCATTAGAGGTTTGGTCACACACATATAATATACAACGAACATGCTTTGAAAGATATGAAAATCTGAAGGGCATAATACCAACCCCACTTCTGAACTTTTTTCTGCAGTTTTCCTCTCAAAAGCGGGAGTGAGAATGGTGGGCAAGAAGGACCTACTTTCCAACCACTTTTTTTCATAAAAAAAAGGTACAAGAAAAAACACTACACAGACACACCAGAGACAACAGCATGGCAGTTAAATAGCATAAATTGAGAGAAACTGACCATTCACCACGAACGTCGGTTACTGTACGGATAAAATTCCTGCTTGTTAAGACATACTCATTGTAAATGACCCACTCCGGCTTGTGGTCCAGGCAATTTGAAGGATGCAAGTGCACTACCTGCATATACCAACCAGAATCATATATTTGAAGAAATTGATGGAGATTGAATAGAGTACTTATCTCCTCTGAGAGATTAAACAGAGTTCCCAATAGCTTAAAATAAGTGGGTAGAATATCTTCATGCCCTACCCTCTTTTTTTGAGTATGTTACGTACCTGATTATCTTTCACTGTCAAATAGTGCCCAGTGCGCTCCAAATGAGCCACTTGCATGAAATATCCAGCTAACATAGCCTTTCTGATGTTGATGTAGTACTCACGACTGTTAAAATCTGTGCTGCATAGCTTCAGGTTAAACCTGCCCATAATGCGAGTTAGCTGCTGCCTCACATTATCCGCAGCTTTAAGTGCCCTATGATTGACAAAATTTTCGTAACACCACTGTTGATCTTCATCTGTAACCAATACACAGTACACAGATAACAAAGATTATCAGAACCAAATTAAATGGAAAGCAGTCTTAACAATTCCCTAAATCAAGAAACAAGGTGAAAAAGAGAATGGATTTAAGTACTTACTATTTTGCTTGTATGCATGGTACACATTCAAGAGTGTGAGGTGATCCCCGTCAATGTGACCAAACCGAGCTTTCGCTTCATCCGCAGCTTTTTGAGCCTCCCTAGGCCGGACAAAGCAATTGGGTACTAGAGAAAAAATTGGTAATCACAGAGGAGGCCCATGGTAGGTCAGCAGATGCACAGAGGCGAGACGACACCATTTGCTTCATGAGAGAATACTGAGAAACTGCAACTATCTGCATCAGCACTTACTTAGAAATTCTATGGTACATGCCAACCGGGGGCATGGAACCCAGACAGGACAGTTGCTGATGACAACCTAAGCAGACACATATACCTAACTACATACCTATGCATTCGTGTACACATAATGCAGTTAAGTATATAACCATATATGCACAGGTGCCAACCTTTGCATATGCAAGAAGTGATGGGGGTATGACTTTGTGAGAAGTACTACACAACCGTCACGGCCCACAAACATATACTCCCACACAGACTAAAATGAGACTCAAGACAGAGAGAAGAAAGAGATCACAAACTACAATACCTGAAAGCATTGCTGACATAGAAAGAATTTCATTTGAACAGTTGAATTCTGGGCTGACAACAAGCATCTTCCCCATCTGGGGATCTAGGGGGAATTCGCTCATGATTTCACCCAGCTTGGTTAGGTTTCCATCGTCATCCAATGCTCCCAAGTAATTCAAAACCTCTAATGCTCGCATCAACGTTTCTGGGGCAGGAGGGTCCATAAAATCAAAATGGACCAGATCATCTATCCCTAGCTTCTTCAAAGTGAGAACAGTATTTGCAAGGTTTGATCGCAATATTTCTGGGTAGGTCTGCGGCTGAAGATCATTATTGAAACTCCTCTCTGTGTAAAGTCTAAAACATTTGCCTGGTTGAGTCCTTCCAGCACGCCCTGATCTTTGGTGTGCACTAGCCTTCGATATTGGAGAAACCAACAAAGATTCAACTCGCACTCGTGGGTTATAAACTTTCTGCTTGGCAAACCCAGGGTCAATGACATAAACTATGCCATCTATGGTCAAAGAAGTTTCTGCAATGTTTGTTGACACTACAATCTTCCTTCCAGGTGAACCACCCTCCACCAGTGGAGGTGGAGCAGGATCGAAAATCTTCTGCTGCATAGCTGGAGGAAGTGTAGAGTATAAAGGCACTGCTTTTACGGGCCCGACCTGATCTCCCAAATTGGAAACCTCTTTCATTATTTTGCGACATGCATCTTCTATTTCCTCCTCTCCAGTCAGAAAAACAAGTATGTCACCAGGAGGTTCACACATGTGTATCTGCACAACAGTTCGAATTGCTGCTTCAAGGTAATCCCTCTCAGGATCTTGAGTGTAAAAAATCTCCACAGGGTGAAGCCTTCCGGGAACCTTCATGAGAGGTGCACCACTGAAATAACCCTGAAACTTTTCAGCCTCTAGTGTTGCACTCATTACAACTAGCTTGAGATCAGGTCTATTTTTCAATACTTCCTTCAGAAGCCCAAACAAAACATCTGTTGCCAAAGTTCTTTCATGAGCTTCATCGAGAATTATCACTTTGTAACGTTCTAAAAGCGGATCTGTCATTGCTTCTCTTAAAAGCATACCATCTGTCAAATACCTACGATGCCAAAAGGCATACAAGTAAATTTGCACCCTCAAATGAGCCAAGGATAAACACTAACTACATTATGACACATTCCAAGTCAAATCTGTGATTTAGAAAGAATAAACACAAGAAATCATTTGTGCATAAAGAAACGGGCTTACTTCAAAACTGTTCTTGCACTACTGCAGTCCTCAAAACGAATGCTATAACCTACTTCCTCCCCAATAGCCACGTCCATCTCTTCAGCTACACGACGGGAAACAGACATTGCAGCCACCCTTCGAGGCTGGGTACATGCAATCATGAACTTCCTACGTTTATCAGGTCCCTCAACATCAATGGCTTCCAGAACGAACTGAGGGATCTGTACACCAGAAATGAACTAATTCAAAAATCTTGCTCCACAAGCAAAAGTTCCAGCGTCCACAAGCAGACAATATTTCAGTTGTGCGCTCAATTACTGAAGCACTAAATGGGCAGACTTGGTAAAAGAAATTCTCCAATTCAATAAACCAAGGACTGGTAATACAATGCACAGGAAAACCATAATATTACAAACAATAAATACAACAAACTAAAGCTACGTGTAAACTTGAAACCACCATCAAGTTGCAAGCAAAGCTGCAGTGACTCATGTCCTAGTTGGATAAAAGAGTGGAAGGAATGCAGCAGATAAAAGGAAAAACAAGTGAAGGGGGTAGAGGGAGAGGGGGGAGGCAGAGACACATAAAATCTTTCCCTCCAGGCCCATCGAATTCCTCTCTTTCAAAAACTGAAGCACCCTTCCTCCAAAGTCACTCTGACGCACCAGACAAACAAAAGGACTACTAATTTCTCCCAGGGGTACCTCTCCCACACTTTTGACCTACCTACCTACCTTCCAATTTTTTCATTCATCATACAAAACAGACCCATAACAAATAAAATAGAGGATGAAACCAGCTTCCAAGAAGATAGTGCCCATCATTTCAATCAAAACAGGAAAGCCTGATGACAGATTCCAAAAATTATGTCACTCTCACTAATTTACAACAACTACCCAAATATGTAGTGAGACATCAGACACCATAAAAAAGAGAAACATTTTAGTCCATATATTTGCAAGACAACAAAAGAAGATCCAAGGAAAATCCAGAATCTTCCAACCACGTAAGTAAATAAGCAAAACATCTACAGTCGAAGGAGTTTTGTCAATAAAGAAAGGTTCCAAAACTTGTTCTGTGTTCTGGGCAACCAAGCAAACCAAATAATCAATAACTATATTAGCATATACATATCGTCATCTAAACTGACCTGAGTAGTTTTACCACTACCAGTTTCACCAACCAATATGAGGGTTTGATTGGCTTTTAGGACTTGCAGGAATTCATCTTTCTGGTGCCAAACAGGCAGAGTCTTCCTCTTCTCCAAGATCTCATAATACCTCTGCGAGTACGGCCTTCCATTCCAAGTATTGATTAACGGCATCATGCTGCTGTTGTTGCCGTTAATGAAACCGCCGTTAGATTTGGCGATCTTTGCTGACACCGAGGTATCATCCATCACATCAAACAAGCTCACCTTCCTCTTTCTCTCCGTACCCATCAAATCTCTAAGCCCTAATCTTCGACCCCAAGTTCTTCGAATACAAAATAAATCGAAGTCAAACGCTATTTCGGAGAGTTTTTTTTTTTTTTTTNAAACCATAATATTACAAACAATAAATACAACAAACTAAAGCTACGTGTAAACTTGAAACCACCATCAAGTTGCAAGCAAAGCTGCAGTGACTCATGTCCTAGTTGGATAAAAGAGTGGAAGGAATGCAGCAGATAAAAGGAAAAACAAGTGAAGGGGGTAGAGGGAGAGGGGGGAGGCAGAGACACATAAAATCTTTCCCTCCAGGCCCATCGAATTCCTCTCTTTCAAAAACTGAAGCACCCTTCCTCCAAAGTCACTCTGACGCACCAGACAAACAAAAGGACTACTAATTTCTCCCAGGGGTACCTCTCCCACACTTTTGACCTACCTACCTACCTTCCAATTTTTTCATTCATCATACAAAACAGACCCATAACAAATAAAATAGAGGATGAAACCAGCTTCCAAGAAGATAGTGCCCATCATTTCAATCAAAACAGGAAAGCCTGATGACAGATTCCAAAAATTATGTCACTCTCACTAATTTACAACAACTACCCAAATATGTAGTGAGACATCAGACACCATAAAAAAGAGAAACATTTTAGTCCATATATTTGCAAGACAACAAAAGAAGATCCAAGGAAAATCCAGAATCTTCCAACCACGTAAGTAAATAAGCAAAACATCTACAGTCGAAGGAGTTTTGTCAATAAAGAAAGGTTCCAAAACTTGTTCTGTGTTCTGGGCAACCAAGCAAACCAAATAATCAATAACTATATTAGCATATACATATCGTCATCTAAACTGACCTGAGTAGTTTTACCACTACCAGTTTCACCAACCAATATGAGGGTTTGATTGGCTTTTAGGACTTGCAGGAATTCATCTTTCTGGTGCCAAACAGGCAGAGTCTTCCTCTTCTCCAAGATCTCATAATACCTCTGCGAGTACGGCCTTCCATTCCAAGTATTGATTAACGGCATCATGCTGCTGTTGTTGCCGTTAATGAAACCGCCGTTAGATTTGGCGATCTTTGCTGACACCGAGGTATCATCCATCACATCAAACAAGCTCACCTTCCTCTTTCTCTCCGTACCCATCAAATCTCTAAGCCCTAATCTTCGACCCCAAGTTCTTCGAATACAAAATAAATCGAAGTCAAACGCTATTTCGGAGAGTTTTTTTTTTTTTTTTTGGGTTCTCGTCGTAGGCTAAACCCTAAAATGAGAGAAAAGGAGGTGTGTGCAGTACGGTGAGTTCTGTATTTATAGAGTCCAGTATGTAGGGAGGAGAGCCAAGGAGCGATGATACCTTTCTCGAATCAATTACTTTATTTATCCCATTTTCAAAGTTTATCCTAAAAGAAAACCTTGCAGTTGGAAATTTATTTTATTTAATGACAATTATTAAATGCGATAAATTTTAACACCGCATCATAACACAGTTTCAAAGTTAGCAGATTAAGATAATTTATTTTTTTACTAATAAAAAACCTCAAAAAATGGCACAATCCCCTACCAATGGATTAAGTTGATATTAAATACGAGCAACTCAATATTACCATAGCATAATTGTTTAGCTAATATTGTATGAAAAAATATCTAAATTTTTCTTTACTTAATAAGTATTTTATAAATTATTATACGACTAGGGGAAATTTTTCAACTTAATTTTGATACTAGGAAGATTTTGTTTGTAAGCGTTCTTCTATAATTGAATCTAGTTTTATAAGTTATCTGTGGTAAATCGAATATGACACATCTAGCAAACATGCCATTTAAGTGTTAAATAGATTAGACTACAATTGAATTATACTCTATATCTCACTTGTTTTTTTTCAAAATAGTTGGAACAAAACAAGACCACACGATTAGACTTTCATAATTTGTAATTGGGTTGAGGTCACACTTTTTTTTTTTTTTTTCCTTCTTTGAGATTATCCTACCTCACTTTTTATGAATGGGATTCTATCTCATGTCCTTATGAAGGTCATAATGTCGTGATGAACCGGATTGAAACCCAAATAATGGAACGAATTGACGAGTCCAAAGCTAGCCGCCAGTCTCTCACTGTAGTAGCCTTTCATGTTTTTTCTTTGGGAAAGCATCCCATCCCATGTGTAACAGGAAATTTGTCTGGTCAAATTTCTGTGTGAGGTTGCAAAGAACTGCAAGTCGCAAGAAAATCACATACTGAACTTCATTATTTCCACAAAGTAAAATCTACTTGAGAGTTCACCCAAAGATAGGAAAGATAACGATTTTTTTTTGCAGTTGATAAGGAATAGAACAGATTTCGTATAAAAGTTTTCTCCATTCAGAGAAAGGTAACAGAATCTGTCAACAAATCAGATGACGTAGCTACGCCTACGAATTCAAGATTCCCACGACCAACATTTCTTATTTGCCCTTCATTTTAATAAAAAAAGGCCACTGTGAATCCTTTGCCTCCCAGTGATCACAGACTGTGATCACTGGGAGGCAAAGTAACAGCAAGGTTATTTGCCGGTACCTGTTCTTGCAGAATTCACATTCTGGACTGCGATGTACGAGGGAGTTTTCAGCATCGAAATGAACCCATCTGACCTTCCTAATTGTACAGATGCGTGCGTGCTAAGAATTTCTAGCTAGCTGGTACGTTTCAGAGGAAACAAGTTATGTACGTACTTCAGTTGGACCATATAGACAAGATACACTATCAACAAGAAGCACATTATCTATAAGTAATATTAATGAATGTCAGCAGCTATGTTTTCTGAATAATTGTTTTTTTATTACTACTGAGGTGGTTGGGGGGGGGAGGGTTGATGTGTGAATTTTTAAAGTGAACAAAGGGCTTTCATATTGCAACATGTCAGCTGAAATGAAAAGCATGCGAGGGAGGACTTCCACAAACTGTCAACCAATGCTCCACTGATTTGTAAACCCAAACAAGAATTATGGTTACCAATAAGCTACTCACTGGTCTGATGCCACAGATCTAAATCACATAAACATTGTATTTACTCTTACTTACTCCCTTCAGTGACTTCCCACATTTTCCAGCAACTCATCACAGCGATCTGAATTCTGAACCAGAAAACTCTTCTACAGAACTGCATTAAGATGAATCATAGAAAACCAAACATGTAAATCACCTTAGATCCAAAACTTTACAAATACTTAAGAGATGAAATCTAGCATGATTTAAAATATAACAGAAAAAGAATACAAACTTAGGAGATTCAGAATTCGGTCCAATGTCATTACTTGCCGAAAGATTACTGTAAAACTGGACTGATATCAAGCCCTTTGTCACAGCAGCTGGTTGTGGAGACCCCTGGAAACTCGCACTTGAACTGTTTCTAGAGCAGATTCCTGCAAGCCAAGTCTGAAGAGTATAAGTGTTTCAAATTTTTCCTCCATTTCTTTTTTCCATTTTTCAGGCATCACATGGAATATTAGCAAGTCACCTGGAAAAAGATGTCCAGATCCAGATTACTCTTTCTTTTTTTTTGGTGTTTGCCCAATCTACTGGGAAAAGGAAAGCAAGAGGAACCCAACAACAACAGACTACAGCACAACAACCTGTGAGCTACCAGGACAAGTTTCAACACACCAGAAGTGACCACTCGGACTGGCTAGTTGCAGCCTTGTGAGCATTACATATAACGTATCTACACCAACATAAGAGAGAGAGAGGGGGTACAAGCGCCAAGCAATGAAATAGAAATGAATCAAGATGTGTATGTCGAACATAATCATTAAAGTACTTAGCTTACATCACCATTCCTTTTAAGCTAAAAATTAAGAAGCTCAATTTTAGTACAAGGGAACATAGTTATCAAATCTAGATTCGTATCAGAGATCAAAATTCTAGATTTAAGAGTCGAGAATCGTATCAAATCAACACAAAATTCGAACAATGATAAAAAAAAAAATAACATGTACATATTTAAAATCGGCAAGCTATTAAATATTAAACATTATTGTATTTTAAAAATAATTAATTGACGGTGTTGATATGATCACGCCATCTAAATGAAAAGACGCTTATAAAGCAACACTTAAGTTTGTACCTCCTTAATTTTTTTTAATGCATAATAAATTGTTCCCTCAAAATAGGCACAATCAAAGATGCATGATTTTTAACTAATAAATAGTTATTGTCTTCCTAACAATGTTAAACTAAAATAGGAAAAGTTCATACTGATTCAAACATGTAACCTTAGGAAAATTCCATTCTCATTCAAACATGTAATCTTAAAAAATCATTTTTCACATTCGATTGAAAAATAATTTTTTGATGAATTTTTTTTTTATGAAAAATAAAAAACAGAGCATTTATTGAAGAAGAGAAGAATTAGGGTATGCTAGGGTTTGATAATTGTTTTTGAAAAAGAAGAAGCATACCTGGAATGAAGGAGGCGTCGTCTCTGAATGATGTTCGGATACGCTTGAACAATCGCTTGACAAGCAGAGACGCGAACAAGAGATATAGAGAGATACGCTAGTTTTATATTTAGGGGTAGGTCTCCTCTAGCAAAATGACATCATTTTTTCTAGAAATACGGTTTAAAAAAAATAATAAAATTTTACGATTTTTACTATTCTCAGCCAAAAATGATTCCATAGTAAAATACGAATCAAATGGGACCTAAATCGAATCGCAAATCATACGATTTTGATAACAATGCAAAGGAAACAAACAACTCAGTAAATAAAAAAAAAAACTTGGGATAAGCAACCCCAAAAACATCATATTGCTTAGACAAGCACATTATTCCATATTCCGATAACGAATATGATACCATTGACTGCCACAGGCAGTAACGAGCTACATGATTCTTGAAATGTTATTCAAGATTTTTTTGGTACCTTTCCTTAAAATGAATTTGACTTGCATCCAAGAGAGATGCAAAGATCACTACAAATTTTAAAAAGATGTCCAGATCCAAATTTAATGCATTCATTATTTGGAATGTAGTGTTTGAAGATCAACCACCCCCACCGACCCACCCACCAAAAAGGGACAAATCATTTCTTTATGTGAAGCTTTGCGATAAACATTCTTTGAAGTCCCATGTAAAACAAAACAAATTAGTTCTACAATCTATGGTATGAATCTCCAAATTTGTTCAAATATCATGTTTGCTAAAAAAAAGACGAACAAAACAAATGATCAGATTGAGTAATATCATTCCTATGTATCTGTTGCCTCATTTGAGTACTCGGGGAACCAAAAAATTTAAAGACTATATTGTTTTTTGCAAAAACTATGAACACACCCTGTTTATGAGATCACCCTCATTCCAAAATACTAAAATCAATCTTACATAAGTATACCCTTGTGGCCAACTAGGAAGCATGGACATGGATACGATACAACACGACACGGATACGCCGATACAACATTTATCAAAAAAATAGGACACGGACACGTTGAGAGTACGCTACAAAAAAATTATATTTTATATATAACATTATATAATTTATTGCAGATATAGTGATAATAATATACAATTCATAAAAAAATCAGTATTTTATGATAAGAAAACCAAATGTCTAGTCATCTATATGAATTTTTAGACTAAAACATCCTCATTATAGTCAATAATCATGAATTTTTTTTTGTAGACAATGTGTACCTAATATATAATTTAAATAATTGCTCTAATTTTCTCAATTCCTCTTTTTTAAATTTTTTATGCATATTTTGTTTTTATTATTATATTTAGAGTACAACTTTAATATGTCTAGTATTAGTAATTATATTTTCTCAAATTTTTAAGATTTATTAATCACATTTCAACAAATGTCAATTGTTTAATAGTAAAAACATTCTAAAGAAGTGTCGGACACGTCACCAAAGAAGTGTCGGACACGTCACCAAAGAAGTGTCCGACACGTGTTCGAAATTAAAAATTTATTAATTAATTATAGACACGTATAAAAGAGTATCGGACACGTGTCCGAGAGTGTTCGAAGAGTGTCAGTGTTCAATACGTGTCCGACACGGATACGTTACGTTCTTGAGAGTGTCCGTACTTCATAGGTGGCCAACAATATATGTAGACATCCAAATCATGCTTGTAATATAGCAGCAAATGTAAGAAATTAAAAACTAGACCATAACTTCTTATTTGGATGTATACTACCCAGTCTATAATTGTCCTCAGTTTGCTTGTATGAACAGCCTAGCAACGGCTTTTTTCCTCCTCTTGTTTTGTTCCCCACAAAGGTGGCAAGATTTTGCGTATGTTGGATTAATTTTGTGTGACACGAATTCACTCCTCAGTTTGCTTGAACTAGATGGTTCATAACTTCATATCGATGTAAGCTGTATAGCAAAAGTGGCCCTGAAAAAGATGATCTAGGTTCTAACAGAGGTGTGAAATTGCAGCCAATATACTAATTGGCAGTCCACTAGTAATAGTAGTTTATAATTCTTATGAACACAATATTTAGTACAAAAAACCCAACTACTTTGTGTGAACCTATGTTTCTTAACATGTCAAAGCAAAGGCAAAAAACCTTTGATACCAGAGGGTAAAAGTACAAATAAATCACAAACCATAAAAAGGGGGAGAAGAAAGTCAGTTTTGAACTCGAGAACACAACTATACCTTGGAAGATTAGTACAAGACAGAAGAGAAGCGTGACGACCATAGCAGATATGGCGCTGTTCGATGATGACGATGATTTGGTTGCTTTAGTCTTCTTCAATAATTTCATTCGTTCAATCCTTGCACGCTTCTTTATGGCAAGCTCAGAGATCTCTTTGACGAACTTTATGTCAGTGGCATCCAAAGATGGCCCTTTGGGAGGTCGTGGTGGCTTGTGAGCCTTTTTAGGGTTTGTTGTTTTCCGTTTCTCTTTCACAATTTTCTGCTCTGCAAGAGGCACTTGCTCGCCACTCTGTCCTCCTCTTGAACTCCTGTCTATTATCAATTTTACATTCTCCCGTGGAATGTCACTGGACTTTCTCAAATTACTATACAAGCTCACACTACATTCCCCCTTATCGGATCCATTAAAACCCAAAACCCCACTAAAAAGGCTAGTGAACATATTCTCAGCTTGCCTGCTGTCTAAAGCAGGTTCATTGCTTATCTCCTCTTCGCAACTTGTCTCACCACCACTCTCAAGATCAACGAGAAAGTCGTTTTCTTTTGAAGTGTTAAAGTCCATTCCATCCAAATTACATCTACCTCTCCTTTACCACCAATCTCTATTGGGCATAACAACAATACCTTTTGACAAGCTCAATCTTTGAAATCAACATATTGCACTAACTAATTACCAATACAACAGCATATAAATTTCGTTTAAACTGATATCCACAGCAGGAACCTTGCGAGGCAAACAACCTCATCTGTTTTGCTAATTCCTTGCAAAGCGAACAGGTGAAAATGATGTTCAAGGTGCGGTATCTTAATCAACAGGACTATCCCGTATAAACATATCACAGTGGACACAACCAAAGACCTCTGTTAAAGTTTACCGATAAAGAAATTTAACTTGTTCCCATACTCCTTCCCCATTTTAAATAAATAGTCTCCTCCAATTTACCGAAAAAGAAGACCTAGATATTGAGCGCAGAAAGAGCCCCAAAACTTGAAGTAACAAATATAATCCTGCTCCTGCAAATAAGTATACACAAGAGCCGAAAGAAAATTAACAGAAGTATATTCTCCATCTAAAGAAATTCAGGTACAGTACAGTGGAGCTTTAAATATATCATTATTACCAAACGAAAACGAAAGATTAAAAACACACAAATGTGAGAAGGACAAAAAGGCAAGATTTCAAATAATCAAGTATTCGATCGAGAACTACATGACCCAAGATACGTATTAACTATAAAAACAACAAAGAAAGTAACTTTTCCATTTGAAATATTTATATTTACCCCCCAAAAAAGAAACTTTTCAATTGAAATACCTTTCTCGGAGAAATTGTAAAAACCCTAGATTCGACGACCGATGGATCAGCGGTCTGAAACGAAGAAGCTGCGGAAAGATAGAGGCAGAGACATTTATGAATTATACGTACAAACAATGCAGCGAATATATCCAAACAGACATTAGGGACAGGGACATAAAAAGCGACAAAATTGGTCTAAACACGCAATCAAACACAACCAAAGCTTTGTTGATATAGAACCTGTCACGTGTCAAATCCAGAGATTTTTCCTTGACCAAAGGTTTTTTAATACAGTAGCACTTTCCTCCTAACAAAATGCAAAAATATCATGTTACCCCCTCGGACTTAAAACTATTGCACATTGTACAAGTATCTATAAAATTTAACCTCAATTTGGCTTTAATTAATTTAAATACTCAATCAAAAACACGAAAATCTGGGAATAGATTACTAGAATATCAAAAATTCAAGGTAACAGTCTCCTAATCAAGTTAGCACCTTTCACAAAAAAGGATGACAGGATTCGAATTTAAGAGCTCATACCCACTCTCAAAGCAGCTATAAAATTCACGGTAATCAAGTTGGCACCCTGCCCTTTGTAGCTCACAGGCCACACGTTAACTTCCACTGAGTTTCTAAGTAGTATACGAAATGACGCCCAATCGGGCACCATATCCTGTTTACAAACCTTGCTGCAGTTTGAACATTTTAGCTCCCAACAACCAAAAAAATATTCATTATAACGGTGGTAATAACACGTAATATTAGCAATTAATAATATACACAAAAAGGAAAAAATTGCATCCATCTGGCCAGCAGTTCTGCGTCTGCACATACCGTACACTATAGACTGATGACGACTAAAAATAGTTGCAAATCCTTTCAAAAACTTTCGCAAATCCTCATGGACGCGCTCTTCCACAAACTTCTCTTGTTTGCTAATTTTTTGTTGGGACTTTGATGCATTATTATGTGGACTGGAATTAGACCTCTGGGAATCAGCGCGTCCCAACCTGAGAGTCAATACTCAGGGAACCTGGATCTGGACATGTGAGAGCCAGAAGGACCCTTCTTTGTGCCCTCCTCTTGGATTTGATGAACAACATCCACACCTTTTGCCAAAACCAACCTGTCCTTGCCACTAACAATGATAAATTTCTCCTCTATTTTGATTTTACACCCAATATCCCTTTCAATCTTGTTAACTACTTTCTCTGTAAAAAGTGCTTTCACATCATTTTCTCGTACTCTCTTAAAGAAAAATTGAGGCTTGCGCTTCGCTCCAAGAGTATAAGGACAACCCTACAATTGCTCCACCATCATAGAATATACATAAATAGAGACATTAGAAAGACTTGGTGGATGCAAGAGATGGGGGATTGTCAAACACAAAGAAAAAAGAGGATGACTAAAAAAAAAAGTAAGGATGTATATGCTACCACTGTCTATTAAGAAATATTTCAAACCCAGCAAAAACAGAAATTCCTAGATTTTAAGTAGTTCCTGATCATGCTAGCAGAAAGATATTAACAATAATTCATGAATCAACAAATAAAATAAATAAAATGGACATAAAATCTATCCCCATAAACCATAGAAGGTTAAAGAAAGCAGAATAACAATAATAGTCACTAAAAACAATCAAGCACATATCTGGAACTGTTTAAGATAGATTCAACAACTGTTTTTCAAGCTCATAGGCACCAATAGGCAATGCTCAACCAAATTCTGGAGTGACTCAATGGCTGTACTTGTCAAGGAAGTAACATATAATAGCACATAATAATCCAGTCCACAACTACTGAAAGTAATCAGTCCAAATATCCAATTCAACGCTTCCTATTCTCCTGCCACACAAACCCCCCGGCGGTGGCTCCCCACAAAAAGAAAGCACCACACAGAAAGGAGAAACAAACAACATTATGTGTTTGATCACTACAACCACCTCAACCATACTGATGTCCCTCACTATTACCAACACCATGATACCACAAAGATGCATAACATAATCATTCCGGACGCAAAACAAAAGATGTTTGGAAACCCAACAAGACACTTGGAAAAAAATAATGATACTTACAACTCAAGACGAGATTTTTGTTAGGTGCTATATAAGGAACACAGGGCGAACACTAGAAGAAAAGATACCTACATGGGATTTCTTCCATGTATCTGGGGAATTTTAGGTCCACGTGGCAGAGTTGAAGGAAGGAAAGAAAATTCTTTAAAGGAGATACAAAAATACAAGCATTTATGTTAAAAGCGCATATATAAGTACATAAATCAGCCCACTTAAACATAAAATTTCCAATGAATCTTTTATCATAGAAGGGATCAAAACAACAAAGCATAATGCCAGGACATGAAAACAAAAAATCTCAACGAAACATGGAAAGAATTTTTAAATCCATGATAGAGCTCGTCAACTATACGGTCCAAGTAATAAAGTAGTAAACATATGCTGAGATAGTGGGTTCGAATATGAGGACATTAGCTTTCTGCAATTATCACCAAAAGTTTGGTCTCTGCCTATTTAATCCCTCCCAGCGCTAATAACCCTATAAAGAGTACTTCAGTCTAATTACTTTAGAGAAAAAAATAACAAGCAAATTTTTCCTGTAAAATTATCCCTTTCACTCATATAACCTGAATCCCAGATCCAAAAGAAATCAGAAGGAAGCATCTAGATGATACAACCAAGGCCTAAGCAAAGCAAGAACAGAGCAAAAACGAAAACAAGAAACCATATCCTTTACATGATGATACAAACACAAAATACAACTTTGTTGAAAATGACATTTTATAAACATAACAATCTTATGAGAAAGTTTAAACTATCATTACAAACTAGCTTCTGTAATTTTCACTACATAGCATAAATCTTGCAGAAAAAAATATGTACGATGATTCCTTACAAGAAAAGACATAATGATTACTCTAGGGAATTATATTGAAATGTCAAACCCCGAGACCAAGATAAAGCAAAATGTGTGATAATGAGTTTCTGAAAATAAGTAAAGTTCGAACTCCAAATCCAATTTTCCTATCTTATCTAAATGTTGAAAAAGGTGAATTGTCCAACAATGAAAATTACTTACAAATCGACAGGCACCGCATTGGCACTTTGATATTCACCCCACCACTAACAAACAACTCTGAAACCAAGTCCCAATAAGCTATCATCAATTAATGAATCATCTCAACATGGGTTCAGCCAGTCTGCTACAAATCACGTAAACCCCTAGTGACCGGAAGCCAAGTAATACTACTCTTCAACTCCTGCCGCGCCAACAAAATATAGATGTTTCCCTTTTTGCCTCCGCGCAAGACAAAAGAGCTTCTGAAATGAACAAATAGAAAAATCAAAAGATGATATGATGACACTGGTAGAGAAAGCATTTCAATAGATCCAAACATACCTGTGTAAAGTAGCTTTAGATTTAGCCTCCCAAACCTTAGCTTCTCGGCTAGTAAAATCAGTTAGGACAGCATTAGCATCACGCAATTACTCTTCCTCATTAGAACCTGCATGAGACCTTTTGTTTGTTTTTGCTGTGTCTTTTACATTGGTGGCATTAGATACAGGAAGGCCAGTATATTCCTTGTGAATTTCACTAAAGCCATCATCAATATCTAAATCTTGTCTATTCTCCATTTCAAAAGAGTAAACTAGATTGAACTCCTGCATTACAAAACACAGCCCATAAACTAAAAGGTTTCAATGTAAATTGTAACACAGAATGAGTGTTGTGTTCTCCATTTGATGAATGAAAACGTACTCTGTTAGTTCACAATCATGTCAACCCCAATAAATGGATCCTAAAACACAATATGAAGCAGTTAAATCCCATTGGCAGTCAGTTTTCAGGTTAATTGCAGCTATCCTCATAATGCTTCATTTTTTTTTTCCGCGTGTCTTTACATTGCAGGAGTCCTTGAAATTAGAGCAACAGATACCTAATTGAAAGTAATGAAAAATAACAAAAGCAATTACTAATACTAAGACCGCAGGCGGACTTATCTAACTACTAGAAACAATAAATCAATTAATCAAAACCCACATTACGCAGGTACAANGAGAAAGTTTAAACTATCATTACAAACTAGCTTCTGTAATTTTCACTACATAGCATAAATCTTGCAGAAAAAAATATGTACGATGATTCCTTACAAGAAAAGACATAATGATTACTCTAGGGAATTATATTGAAATGTCAAACCCCGAGACCAAGATAAAGCAAAATGTGTGATAATGAGTTTCTGAAAATAAGTAAAGTTCGAACTCCAAATCCAATTTTCCTATCTTATCTAAATGTTGAAAAAGGTGAATTGTCCAACAATGAAAATTACTTACAAATCGACAGGCACCGCATTGGCACTTTGATATTCACCCCACCACTAACAAACAACTCTGAAACCAAGTCCCAATAAGCTATCATCAATTAATGAATCATCTCAACATGGGTTCAGCCAGTCTGCTACAAATCACGTAAACCCCTAGTGACCGGAAGCCAAGTAATACTACTCTTCAACTCCTGCCGCGCCAACAAAATATAGATGTTTCCCTTTTTGCCTCCGCGCAAGACAAAAGAGCTTCTGAAATGAACAAATAGAAAAATCAAAAGATGATATGATGACACTGGTAGAGAAAGCATTTCAATAGATCCAAACATACCTGTGTAAAGTAGCTTTAGATTTAGCCTCCCAAACCTTAGCTTCTCGGCTAGTAAAATCAGTTAGGACAGCATTAGCATCACGCAATTACTCTTCCTCATTAGAACCTGCATGAGACCTTTTGTTTGTTTTTGCTGTGTCTTTTACATTGGTGGCATTAGATACAGGAAGGCCAGTATATTCCTTGTGAATTTCACTAAAGCCATCATCAATATCTAAATCTTGTCTATTCTCCATTTCAAAAGAGTAAACTAGATTGAACTCCTGCATTACAAAACACAGCCCATAAACTAAAAGGTTTCAATGTAAATTGTAACACAGAATGAGTGTTGTGTTCTCCATTTGATGAATGAAAACGTACTCTGTTAGTTCACAATCATGTCAACCCCAATAAATGGATCCTAAAACACAATATGAAGCAGTTAAATCCCATTGGCAGTCAGTTTTCAGGTTAATTGCAGCTATCCTCATAATGCTTCATTTTTTTTTTCCGCGTGTCTTTACATTGCAGGAGTCCTTGAAATTAGAGCAACAGATACCTAATTGAAAGTAATGAAAAATAACAAAAGCAATTACTAATACTAAGACCGCAGGCGGACTTATCTAACTACTAGAAACAATAAATCAATTAATCAAAACCCACATTACGCAGGTACAAGTCAATGCACACTAGTAGCCCACTAAGTGAATAAGCAATACCATGAACCACATAAAAACTAAAGAGATCTAAATAAAATTCATTTATGTCTTCCTTGGGATTTGAATCGAGTACAATCATATTTCAAAACAAGCACACTTCAATGTTGTTTCATCCTTTGTTCTTTCCTCTTCTCCACCCCAATTTGGAAACCGTGTCTCCAAATCAGGCATAAGAGAAAAACCAGGAAAACAGTGCCCACATAATTGCTGCCATTAAAAACATCACCTAAATAAGGTGATTGAGCCTTGTTCAAGCATTTTCACTAAACATAATACAGGCCATACAACCAAATTCACAAGGTTGATTGGATTATATTTGTTCTCCAAACTCCAAAAAGAACTTGAGACAAACTCATTCCATTTCACATACCACCTCAAGTAATTTTAAAAATTCCAAACATTAAAGTGGTTTCTACTTATAGGACTATTAAACACGCGATATTTTCTAAGACCCTACTCTAAAAAGGAAATTTGTAGCAAAAACTACAAGAGAAAACCAAATGCAATGAATCCGTCTCCACTGAGTCCTTTGCTAGTAAATAGTAAAGAAATATTGTGTGACGGCAGCACTTGACCAGAGTAACAATTAACAAACACTTAAAACATACCTACAATTCGTGGGAAATTAGCAGGTAAATAATACTGAAACCCCATTGCAAAGTGCCACAACAATTTAAAAATAATGTGTCTGATTTTGAGTTAATTGTATGCATGGTAATACTTACACAAGCGTTTCAAAAGTTTGCTAAACAATACATTATACAAGACACTCATGCAAAATGAAAAGGTTTCACTTGTGCAACTAAATCTTCTATCTCTAGTTACTCTTCCTACACCTAATCAATATGTATGTTCCTTCAGACTCAAGACATGAAGATAATCTCCTAGACGCTCATCAAGCAGTTACTTGGTTAATCTTTTTAAACATTTCTTTTCATGTATGAAATCTAAGCATTACCATACAAGGATTAGTGCTGGATAATGAAACCTGCAAAACGATACGTTCTAACTAAATAATTCCCTTCATGAACCGGCAATCAAATAATAACGTAAGAATGAAATCAAAAGGAACTTCACTTGAGATTGAAGGAAATGTCACCCTGGAAAGTTCAAGTTATTAAACAAAACAACTTATCAGTATGCTGCCATATAGCAAAAATAGCAGAGAAAGGAACTCAGAAATGCCAATATTCTGCTATTGAAGTGTTAGCTAGCATAATGCCACCACCTACCAAAATCTAAAATTAACCACTTCCAACAAAACAGGTGATCCTCAGTGCATAAGATTCTCGCCTACAGTAGGGGTTGTGAGAGTAAGTGGTAGGCAGCTTTATCCCATATTTGGAGATGCCGATTACAGGAAAATAAAAGAACCGAATACCAAAAGATAGTTGGTGAGGAGAAGTTGAAGAAGAAGGGAGAAAAAGAACCAAATACCTGGAGAGAGAGAGGGACGATTCCGGAAAGTGTGTACTTTTGGATTTGGGTTTTCCTTTCTCCGGAATTGTGGATATTAGACGCTCCCCTTGTATGTCTTTTTAAATTATTTGTTAATTTTGTGGTTTTCGAATCAAAACACAACTTGTAAAAAAACCACAATACCACCACCATACAATCATTCTCTCTCGCCTTGAATTGTACGAAGACGAAGATAAAGATGAAGATGAAGATGAAGTCCGGTATGAAAATTGACTACAGAGTAATCAAAAATCCATTTAAATAAAAATATTGGATATTTTCAATTACTTTATTCTAAAGCACATCATTGAAGGATCATTTGAAGGTTGGTCTCACGGTCAAGTGTCGGTGCAATTATGAGAAACTCAGGGAATTTGTGTTACATTTATGCTAACAATAAAGAACAAGTATCAGAACTTGAATTCAACAATGGATCGAGGTTTTGAAAATCAGGGCCCAAAGTTAAAATGGAGTTTGGATTTTGTGTACCTTAGACTTGTATTTGAGGTTCTCCCTCTGTTTATGGAATCTCCATTGCGGCTCCAGCTATATATATGGAGCCTATCTTTAGAAAGTAATGTTACTGTGTATTTAAAAATTTAATTTAATTTATTAATTTAATTATATGATAATTTAATAATATTATTGTAATATAACCATTAAGTTTGTTCATTAAAATTGTATCACTTGTCATAATATCATATTAATAACATAAGTTAATCTTTTAGACCATAATAACATTACAACAATGTTACATTTACCAAATTTTTTATCAAATTTTGAATTTTAAATCAATGTAAACCATAAGATCAATAAGTCTTTCAAACTTTCTCCAACTATGAATGACTATCATTGTATCACATTACTTGGAGATTAAAAATTTGATAAAAAAAAATTGCGAACCCGTCATATCCTATATTGATGTGATAAGAGTTAACTAATTCAACCGACCTAAAATACAAAATTTGATAGATAATTTGCTAAGCAGAGCAGTGCTCTATTCCATTTCTGTCAAAAAAAAAAAAAAAATTTATTTTTTTCGTACTCTTCAGCCTCTTTGTCCTTGTGTATGGTTTGATTTACCTTTTTAACACCCTAGCATTCAATGCATTAAACCCCCTACTGGATCGCTTGCAAATGAAGAATGATGAAGGAGCAATAATCAAACGGATAAAAAAACGGTGAGTAGTTGTTGAGGTCACTCTTGTAAGTTTCTCCACCTTGCAGATTTAAAGATCCCTCATTTGCTACCCCTCTCAAGATCTCCACAATATTGATGATCTCTACTAAAATTTGAAAAAGGGGTTTCTTAATTCACAGAAAAAGAGAAAAGCTGGACTGGCTGTATCCCAATTGCTCCATCGAGAGACCCTACGCCTCACATTCGGGTGCAGTACTGATATTAATGCACATTCCTTTATCAACAACAACAACAAATAGAAAAAGACAAGAAGAGTATGCAGAATTAAGAGGAAGGGGGGTTCTATTTCTAACACATTTTTTTTTTCACTTTGAAAGACGTCGAGGCCAATTTGCACACTTCTTTTCTTTAATTTAAGTAAAAGCAGGCAAAGAAATAAATCTTTCATACTCTTGACATAAGAAAAACATATATCATCTTTTAAACACAAAAGTAGGTATTGCAAAAGACATTAGATAAAAAACATATAGATATTGGTCTACATAAATTAGGGTTCTCTGTGCAATGCAACCGGATTGTTTTGCAAGGGTCATCATCAGTCGTCAACAGCAAGATACTCAAGTAACCATGGGCGGGTGGGC
>CAUOFW020001469.1:457090-487059 GCA_963454935.2 Ilex paraguariensis | reverse complement strand
TTTTTTTTTTGGGGGGGGGGGGGGGGGGGGGGGGGGGCCATCTATCCAATCCCAGCAAATAAAAATTAATAATAATAATAATAATTTATAACAAATCCGTTATAAAAAAATATGCACCGAAGCGACTGTTTGACCATCTCGTTGCGTCTGGGACACGACACATCTGGGTTTGGAGCTCAAAATCAGCAAAAGTACACTGTGATAGCATATTTAACTTTTTTATTTTTTGTGTTGTAGTGAAAAGTGGCAATCTTTAATAGTTCCGAGTCAAGTGCGGTGACTCGGACACTTTTGTCTTTTTATTTTTTTCTAACAAATGAGTTGGATGCCTAAATTGGACCGCTTCGCTTGTCCACGAGTCTTCGCTTCGCTACCCTACCCAAATTATACTTTGTCTTATGCGTATGTCTCCACGTACACTGGCCATATCTTCACGTATAGCACTTTGGATTATCAAAGTCTAAGGTATACAATGTACAAATCATCCATGTTACGTATATCCCTTCTTGTACACATACATGCTTATTTGGCAAAAAATAATATCAGGATTTTCTCACAAATCGAGGGATATTTGTTTTTTTTAAAGACGTAGGATGGAATTAATGTATATACTTTGACTTCAGTTATTTGGACCAATATTTGCATCCTGTTATTGACGAGAAATTTTATAGATTACATTAAATTTTTTGTAATATTACACTGACTAAAATTAGAAGCGTCCAAAAAGAGTTATCAAAAGTCAACGTGGAAAGCTGATTAGACTCCACGTCAACCGTGATGTCATTTGGTCACTCTTTTTAATTCCTAATTTTGATCCAATAATATTATATTAATAAAAATTAAGGACAAAAAAAAAGTGACCAAATGACAAGCCGTCATGTCATTTTAGTCGGTGTAGTCTTATTGTTAATTTTTTCTTACTATTACTAAATTATCACGTATAATTTGGCTTAGGTGTTGGTAGGTAGGTCCATGTTTTGCTAAAACCCTCGATTATTACTGAGATGTGAGCTAAAAAATCTTCTACTTACTTCCCACGGCTATTTTAATTTATTTCTTTTCATCTCTTGATTTCTCTTTGCTCTCTCTCTCTCTCTCGCTCTCGCTCTCACTCTCACGGGTGGAAGCCAGGGAGGAGGGATTGGGGGGAGAAGACCTTCTAGATGTTTGATAACGAAGTGGAAGCTTTTCTTTGAAACATTATTATATAACTCGGGAGAAAGAGTAATTGTTGGATGGTAATTATTTTTAGTCTTGTGAGTCATGTACCCCTTTGCCATATTCCAAAAGGTTGTTTAAAATCATGGAGTTATTAGTGTGTGTGTACACAATGAACTCATTGAAAGGGACAAACACAGTCCCAGTTCCAAAATGACGTGATAATTTGTATTGAACCATCTTATAAATAAATTAAGCTGGGATTCTTAAAAACGATAATATTGAGATCAAATAAGAGGTTATGAGTTCAAATCTTGACAGACATGAAATGTTGTCTTATTTTCGATGATAGTAAACGATTGTTTTGATCCATCCACCAACAATCTTATAGATTGTCCATCTTACCTGCACAACAAAGAGCCGCAGTAGTACATACTAGTCCCAACACGGAAGGCTAGAAAAAATAAGAAGAAGCTAAGGCCATGTTTGGTATAATTTTCGAAAATTGTTTTTTATTCTCAAATTTTAAAAATATCAAAAATCTATTTGTTTAGCATTTTTGTTCTCTAAATTTTGAGAAAAAAATGAGATTTGAGTCAAAGAAACAGAAAACAAGTGGAACTTGTTTTCAGAGTTTTCTTTGAAAATTTTGGAAACAAGTAGAACAATTTTGAATGTTCAGATATATATATATATTATGAAATTGTGAATATAAAAATTATTTTTTTATATTTTTTTATTAATGTTTGAATTACTGTTCAAATATATATTTAGACTGTCCAAACAGGTTTTACTATTTTCTGTATTGTAAAATTATTTTTGAAATCATCTAATCAAACAAATTTTTTATCTCAAAAAATATCAAAATCACTTTCTTAAAATTTTTTTCAAAAATTATTTTCGAATACTATTTTTTAAAACGTAAACCAAACAGAACCAATACTTTTGGTCTCTCACCTATTAAGTAAGCATCAGTCTCTGCCGACTCCTTTCTAACTTCCAGAGGAACATGTTTCGAGCCAAAGTGCGAACCCAACTGCCCGCTCCATATCCACTATCAATTTTAGCTTCTTATTACAAAGGGTAGGGTGCACTTCACCTTCCTCATGACTTGCATCTCATTTCACCAGTGATTTCTTTTTTTTTTTGTTGGTTCTTTTAAATGACAATTAACTAGAGACAATTTTGGAAAGTAATAAATGTATGCAGTCTTAGCTTCATACACATAGTTATATTCGACGTTTAGTTCATAATCGAACAATCATATTACTGTAACAAGATGTGCCGTGCGTGCTAATTCAAGTGATTGAAAAATCAATAAATTAAAATTATTTTTGTTGCGGGACTATTTGGTTAGTTGACTTGGGGTGTGTGTGTGTGTCCCAACTTGATAAAATTGATGTAATTACCATGTCCCAACTTGATGCAATATACGGCGTTGGAAATGCACCAATCTTGCTAGGTTTTTACCAAGGGATTAAATAATACTGATCTGATTGAGGAATTTATAAAGGACGGCCTCTTGTCGCCTAAATTGGGTTCCACTAAACCAACAACAATTATTTTTCTGCCAAAGGACCAGTTTGATGGTCCCCTCTCTCTCAGCCCACTAGGCTACGATTTAATTACTTGTACCATTTTTCACTACTACTAATGCTTTTATCTGCCAGTCAACCTTTGATTTGCTTTCATTTCATTGCAGGCAACAAAAACTATTTTTTCTTTTCTTTTCTTTAGGAAGAGAAAAAAAGAAGCAGCATTACCCAACTAAAAAACATACAAGAAAAGGGGGAGATTTTTTTTGTTTTTTTAATTAAAAACTAGCCATTGACACAAGAAGGTTTCTCATTGGAGCCCTTGTTATATTCTTCTACAACCGGGCTTGGGGTCTCTTCCTATTTCCTAACTAGTCCAACTCCAGCTCAACTTATAACAGACCAAAATTAGATGAAGAAGCTTAAAATGGAGCCAACTCCTCTAGCTTGTGACCTTCATTACCATAGAGATATATATGCTGTCATCGTATTAGGTTATACTGCATATTGGTGATGGTAAGCTCTCTCTCTCTCTCTCTCTCTCTCTCTCTCTAATATCTATATATAGATGAATTTATGGCTTAAAAAAAAAAAGAAAAAAAAAAGGGACTAAAATTAATGTAGAGCTTAGTTGACTGAGTCGTCTCTGTCGTTCAACTGTTAGAAATTTTAACAATCTATAATCTATAAGATAAAATAAGACAGAGGTCAATAAGATCATTCGAAAATAAATTTATCCAACAATCATCAATAAAATATATATATTTTTTTTTGCTCGGCTACTTTCGGCCCTAAGAGTACTTTCAGACTGAATATGGGCCGTTAACTGGACAAATTAATGTTACGAATAAGCCAATGTTACTCCAGCGATGGGTTTTATTGGGCTGGGAATAAGCCGATTCTCTAAGGGCCACATGCCGTTGTCACATTTTTTTCGGTACTCCTTAGGCAAATTCCTCATTATTTGGTACATTAAAATCAATGGGATGGTTTGATCAAAAAAAACACAATGGGCTGGGAATAAGCAATTTGGATCTTAGCTTGATTCTTAACACCTTCCCTTCGGTCTCTTTCAAAAGAAAAATGTAAGATAAAAGTTTAAAAAAAACTCAAAAAATGTAATTTACGCTTCCTGTGTCGTTGTTACTATTACTGTCTATTTTTTAATATAGCAATTTATGTCATTAAGAATAAATTAGTTTCTATGTCTTTAATTGTCCTTTATGTCCCAAAAAGAATGCTCCTATCCTTTTTTGTGGCCTGACCTCAAAAAAATCAAATATTTAGGTTGAATTACGATATGGATGTTATTATTATTCGCTTTAAATTTGTTGAACAGTAAAATTTAAACAATGATAACGAAATTTACTATATTTGTCACTGTCACTGTCACTATGGCTATTACTATGATCGTGGGGCGATTTAGTTCATGTTATTATCTGATTTCGTAGAATTTTGACAGTGACTGTGGTTATTACTGTGATCGTGTGGTTGTCTACTTCACGTTACTGTCTAGTTCCGTATAATTTTGACAGTGACTATTATTGTTACTGTGGTTGTGTTACTATCTAGTTCATCACTATTCTATACTCCAGCCTTATTACCTTCTGTAGTACCTTCATTCTCAGTCATCGTCCCTTACACTCCACCCACATGGGCATTGCTATTAATGTAATCGTGTTACTATGACAGTAATTGTTATCGTTACTGTTATTGTCTTGTTGTTACTGTTATTGTGTCTTTGTTACTATTACTGTCTTGTTGTTGTTGTTATCATCTTATTATTATTGTCCATTTTTGTAATAGATCTATTTATTTAAGGGTAAATTAATCTTTTTGCTTTTAGTTGTTTTTAAGTTTCAAAAAGAACGCACATGTTCTGCTTCTTCCAAAAGTCTACAAATGTGGGCCGACTTTCAAAAAATCCTTTATTTTATTTTTTGTCATAACAAAAAAAAACGAGATTTGAACCCGCAATTTTAAGATCAAGGCAATGGTCATTAGCCCGACTGACAACCTCCAATCTTTTTTCAAGATCAAATAAAATGATAAGATAAAAATAAAAACTCACCAAAAAAACAGTGATAGGATTATGAAGATAATATACAAAATCTTCATTGTGAAAGTAACATCCAACAACTCATCCCAGGCTTAGCAAGTAATATTCAGAGATTTTGATAGATTTAACAACTTGTTGCAAGATAGATTTAAACTTGGGTTGGTTAGGTAGTTGATTAGTTTTTTTTTTTCTGGTTAGTTAGTTACTCAGTTAGCCTTACAGTTTTTTTTTTTTTTGAACAGTTGGTGGTCTAACATTGAACACTTTTCCGTGATACTTCCAGTTTTTTCCCAGTTGGTCGGTGCAAGGGCCTACCATTTTTCTATGTGATATGGATAAGTGGACAACCCCTTTGAAAAAGTCGTCATATGTCTACACTAAACTAACACCACATGCCTTTATATGACTAATCAACTCTTTGTCTCGAATTAGTGTTGTTTTGTTGGGAAGGTTGAAGGGATACAAACCGACATTGACTTGCTTAATACATACATTGGTATCTATCTGCTGATCCTGTTGGATATGCTCTCTCTCTCTCTCTCTATCCAAGCGTTTTTTGGTTGGAATCAATTTTTTTTCCTGTTCAAGGTTAGGCTCCTAAAATCCCATCAACAAGATCTAAGAAGGGTTAAATGTACTAATAGAAAAAGTTGCAATATTAATTTAATTATTTTTTCCGCCTCATGTTTTTGATGAGCACGCAATGTCCATTAGAAGCGAGAAATTGATTTTATAGAGATTTCTCTTGGCATTCTCTCTGCTGCTGATGTCTTAAATTTCGCCAACATATTTTATGTAAGCTTGAATTGAAACCTGGAAGCAATCTTGTTAAATAACTTGTTCGTTCATGTGCCCGTCATTTTCTTCCTCCTACTCCTCTATGTTTCCCTTTTCTTTCCAGGTAATACATGCATTATTTATCAAAAAAGGGTATTAGAGTCGGTGTCCTACAATAATAAAGTAATTGAATGGATAAAACTAGTCAGTGACTCCACATTAAGCAAGATCGTCAAAGTTACCGGTGGTGCAGATATTAACATGTACATTGAATTGAGATCCCTAGTAGTCATAGTAGTAAATAAAAAAGTTGGGTTTTGCTTCTTTGATATATAGTTTATCTAGGACACTTTTAATATATATATATATATATATATTTAATTGGATGTGGGATTTTCACATGTGAAAATGAACACCAAAAGAATCAAAGAGTCGAAACAAAAAATTCTTCAATAAAGACGACTTAGGCTACGGTCAGTTGGTAATAGAACTTGAGCCGAGCCGAACTCGAAAAAAAAATTAGACTCGTTTAAAAAAACAAGTTTGTCATGTTTACGTTGAACTTCACAAAATTTGGCTCGATTAACACCCCAAACCAGGATGGTGCAAAAGTTAATGTTAGATCGGAACAAATTACAAATATTCTGTTTTGTGGTTTACACTCCCCTTACTTCTCCATTGAACAAAAACTGGAGAGAGAGAGAGAGCGTTTGCAGCTGTTTTTTTCAGCTTGATTCTTTCTGAAACTTTGCTACCTCATGGAAATTATGTTCTGCAGTAGCTAACAAAATTTGAAGCAGCAACCATTTAAACGAGAAGTTGTGCTAAAGGGTATTTCTTTCTCAATTCATATATATATATATATATATATAGTAAAACAGATGAAAAAAGCAACCTCAAAATGAAAGCAAATTAACAAAGGAACCAAATCAAATCTTTGTCCCTAATGGCCAACTGTATAAATACTAGTGGAGAGCATATATAACTTCCACAGATCCAACAATATATAGCAACCTTAAACACTAAAATGACTTAATTGTAACGGCACTCAAACTCCTTAGCACACCAATCCAATCCACGAATTTAAAAGATAAAAGCCACATCAGAAATGCCACCAGCCTCTTCAATCCAGGGGAGCTTCAAGGCCAATTTGCCATCTCCTGACCACTCGAAGCCAGCTTCAGCACCATTCAAGCAGCACTTCTTTGGTGACACATTCGAGTAGGCTAAGAAATTCCCACCACCTTTAATCTTAATTTTCACATTATTCTTACCAGTAGCACCACCTTCATTGTACTCCAACACTTGTATGGCCCCTCCACTGTTAAACATGTCGGTGACTCCAATTGGGGCGAATTTGGTGGTCAGATTGAGCTTCTTGATTGGCACAAAGCTGAAAATCTCGAAAGTAGATGGTTGAATGGTCATTAAAATGGCTTCAGACTTGGGCGTTGTCAAGAACAGTTTCTCGGCCTTGCTAAGGTAGACTGCATACTCCTCAGCTTCACCCATTTCAGCTGCGTCCTTCTTTTGGTCCCATTCGATCTCGCTCACATGAACTGAACCCGGCATTGGTTTGTAGCATTGTGAGTAGCCTTTGATCCTTTGTTCCTTAGGGTCCCAACCGGCTCCTTGGCAGTTGAAGGCACCGATAACCCCTCCATACTGTAAAACATGCAAAAAATTAAGTAAAGCTTGATTGAAAATAATCATCTAAACTCAAATGAACAAGCTTATTTGGGTTTTGACAGTTAGGTTTGAATTTTCTATATATAGAAAACTGGAAACATATAGTGTCACCAACATACCCAAAGTGGAGAACTGATAACTCAATAGGCTATTTTAATCAAGGGGCTTTGAAATTGAAAGCAGAGGCAGTTATGGAAGGGACTCCCCCCCGCCCCCCCAAAAAAAAAAAAAANTTTGCTACCTCATGGAAATTATGTTCTGCAGTAGCTAACAAAATTTGAAGCAGCAACCATTTAAACGAGAAGTTGTGCTAAAGGGTATTTCTTTCTCAATTCATATATATATATATATATATATAGTAAAACAGATGAAAAAAGCAACCTCAAAATGAAAGCAAATTAACAAAGGAACCAAATCAAATCTTTGTCCCTAATGGCCAACTGTATAAATACTAGTGGAGAGCATATATAACTTCCACAGATCCAACAATATATAGCAACCTTAAACACTAAAATGACTTAATTGTAACGGCACTCAAACTCCTTAGCACACCAATCCAATCCACGAATTTAAAAGATAAAAGCCACATCAGAAATGCCACCAGCCTCTTCAATCCAGGGGAGCTTCAAGGCCAATTTGCCATCTCCTGACCACTCGAAGCCAGCTTCAGCACCATTCAAGCAGCACTTCTTTGGTGACACATTCGAGTAGGCTAAGAAATTCCCACCACCTTTAATCTTAATTTTCACATTATTCTTACCAGTAGCACCACCTTCATTGTACTCCAACACTTGTATGGCCCCTCCACTGTTAAACATGTCGGTGACTCCAATTGGGGCGAATTTGGTGGTCAGATTGAGCTTCTTGATTGGCACAAAGCTGAAAATCTCGAAAGTAGATGGTTGAATGGTCATTAAAATGGCTTCAGACTTGGGCGTTGTCAAGAACAGTTTCTCGGCCTTGCTAAGGTAGACTGCATACTCCTCAGCTTCACCCATTTCAGCTGCGTCCTTCTTTTGGTCCCATTCGATCTCGCTCACATGAACTGAACCCGGCATTGGTTTGTAGCATTGTGAGTAGCCTTTGATCCTTTGTTCCTTAGGGTCCCAACCGGCTCCTTGGCAGTTGAAGGCACCGATAACCCCTCCATACTGTAAAACATGCAAAAAATTAAGTAAAGCTTGATTGAAAATAATCATCTAAACTCAAATGAACAAGCTTATTTGGGTTTTGACAGTTAGGTTTGAATTTTCTATATATAGAAAACTGGAAACATATAGTGTCACCAACATACCCAAAGTGGAGAACTGATAACTCAATAGGCTATTTTAATCAAGGGGCTTTGAAATTGAAAGCAGAGGCAGTTATGGAAGGGACTCCCCCCCGCCCCCCCAAAAAAAAAAAAAAAGTTTATGGAAGGGACACGTATTAATGTAAAGTAGTCAAGGGGCTTTGAAATTGATACCTTATTGAAATTCCAGATCTTGAGAATGGTCTTGCCGTCAAAGAGTGGATTCTTGAAGATGCAGTCTCTTGTTGGAAGGGCAAAATGCTGGCACTTGGGAATGGTACCATCAGGGAACACAAGCTGCTTTAAGAGATCAAAATCATGACCACCCACTGAATCACTCACATAGATAGGCCCCCCACATATTGCCCTTGATCCAGCGTGGAATTTCGCACACAGATGATCCGATTGAAACATATCCCAATCGGGCTGTATGATCTGACCCATCCACATGCTGTTGTAGGCACAGTGGATCATATGAACCCCTTGTAGCCAGTAGACGCCATTTGGATCACCATTTGGATCTTGGAACCAGAAGTCATCACCTATAGAAGTCATCCAAGTGTAACTAAATTAAAGATCATGTGAAAATGAAAAACAGATTACAATAGAAATCTTGGGACCATTTGATCAAACTTTCTTACCAACTCTTCCAATAGAAATCTGTTCAGTCCCAAGCAGGAAGAAGTCATTGCATTGTTGCATGCTAGAGATGAGTCCAGTACCATTGAAGTTCTTTGAAAGGGATTTCGAAAGCCCCTTATAGTAAGCCTTTGCAAGCTCAACCCGGCCTCCATATTCCTCAGACACATATTCCAGTGTCTGCATCAAAAAGCACATTTTAGTCACTTAAGAAGTTAGCTAGCAGATTAAAAGAAAATATAGGCTAGAGTGGTTAGAGTACAATGACGGAATATGATTCACATCTTCAATATCGATGAGATAGGTAAAACTCTTACATGAATGACGTCCACTTTAACTCCTGTGATTCCAACTCTAGAAAGGTAGGAATGCATTGAATCATAGAAATCATCTGCTTGATCAGGATGAACAAGCCCTATGCTGCCTTCAACAATTTTCACCACTGCAAGATCTGTCATTGTCCCATCTAGTCCAGGAGAGACTTCGCAAGGAACTATTTTCGAATTGAGATGGGTTGCTCCTGGCTTCACCCCGCCCCATGCACCGCACAGAGCGTGCCAAACATAAATATCATCCAATCCTTTGAAATTTTCCCTCAAATCTTTAGTAAAAGCCTTCATTCCAAAGCTTTCAGCTTTGCAAGAACAGCTTCCACAGCCTTGGGTGGAAATAGTTTCTTCTCCTCCTCCAAACATTTCATTCAATTCCTGTTTAAATTTTTCAATCTGTAATTCATATTGGGATAAATCAGTAACCCCAGATTGAGTTGCCTTGTCACGAGCCTTCTCGACGTGCTCAAGCTCGATTGCCTTTGAGATCAACATCTTTGGCTTCTTTGGATCAAATGGAGGAGGATTAGGACCTAACATGGATCCAGCCTTGTACTTTCTGAATTTCTCACACTCATCAAGCCTTTGAAGCCTTGCAGTCATTTGAGTCCCACCTAGAACAAGATTTTTTGCGTCCTCATGTGGGTTCTCACCATCAAGATTGATGCTTTGCCAGCCATCGTCAATGATGACAAACCTAGGGGAAATGCCTCCATCGGAAAATTCCTTCACACCGTGCCAAACTCCAGCAGGTTCTACGGTTAAATAGAATGCATCCCAAGTGCACCAACCAAACTTGTTGACAAGAGGTGGGATTGATTTCTCTTCTAACAGCCTAAAGGTATTGAGATGGACCCTAAGAGCACTATAAGCCTCTTTCATCAAGTTGTAGGGATTTTCAGACACATGGACATAAGCGATTGCATCGAAAGATGATGCTTTCACTTGAGTAGAACCACTTTCAGCACAAATCATGACATGACCATCAGTGCCAGGATGAAGTGCTGACCTAAACTTCCCTTCAATTATTGGGACTATAAGGACATAAGACCTTATTTCAGGGACGTCTAAGAGTACCCACTGGGTCTCCATCTGTAAATCTGACCCAGAACTCCCAACCCACTGGGTAGACCACCATGTTTTGAACCGAAAAATGCTAAGACAACCTCTATGGCTGAACTTGCCAAGGGAATTCATCAGCCTATTGGATGGTTCCTCCTTACTGAATCCAAGGAACCCACCCTTAAACGATATGGACTGGACGCGCTGGAACAAGGGAAGTGGCGCATCAGAGGATTGACATAATGAAGAAAAGCTTTTGAAAGAGACATTGCTAGGAACTTCAGAGAGCAATGGCACATTTTTCAGAGAGAGTTTACCATCAGACAAATCAAATAAGTTGTCCTTATCAGATTTCAGGACAGTGAAGCTGGAGTTAACGGGATCATTAGGGGGTGCCATGGCGGTAGAAAACAGAGAAAGAACAAAGGAAAGCAGGGGAAGAACAGAGATCACAAATCACAAAAGAAGAGAATATAAAACTTATAAACTCGAAGCCCAAGGAAACCTTTGGTTGTGATTATGAAGGATAAAGGGTTGAAATAGTTTGCAAATGGTTCTGAATATGGAATGCAATTCTTCTGAAATCCAATCTCAACCAAATCAAAATCAACGCAATGAAGGAAGGTAGAACAAATTTTGACCAATTTTTCTATTAACCACAATTATAATGCACAATCTTTGCGATACGTTACAGATATGGTAAGGCAGTAAGCCGAATAGAGCAATCACACAGGAAATATCTCCGGAAAAATCTTTCTATATATGGCACGAATAAGGAAGGTGGAAAGAGAGATCAGTGAAGAACGGAGAAAAAGAAAGAACTCAAGCGATCGTGTTGGTTACTGACTTACAGTTGCACGGAGAGATGAGGGAAGAAACACGGATATATATAGAGAAATTAGAAGAGATTGTGTACAAAATGATTAAAATATAGAATCAAGAGAGTGTGTACAAAATGATTATAATATAGAATCAAGCATGTTATCCAAATAAGTTGAGGGCTTGGACGGTTGACGATGACTGGATTGGTCATTGGGTGTGGGTCTCTGCGGTGCACTTTCTTCTTTCTTCTTTCTTCTGGTACTCTGGGGAAATAGTACCAGGAATAAAAAATGGATGCATGTGTGTCACTTGGATATGAGTGCATGCCCCATGCACGTTTGTTTTCCGCAAGTACCCACCTTCTTTCTTGGTGGGCAAACTCTCTTTTTTCAATTTTCGTGGGAAAATCTTGGGGGTGGGTCGGTTCCTTTGATTTTCGAACAATAACACTTTATTTCATGGTTTTGCATGATATCATGTCATAAGGTTGATATGATATTATTAATTAATAGTATTAAAATAAATTAATTAATTAATCAAATAATCAAATAACTATCTAATTTTCTCAGTCAATAACTATTAAAGTAGGATTTACTTTATTTACTTAATATTTTATTATTAATTGATAATATCACATTATTATTATTGATATGGCATCACCGTTGTATTGAATTTTTTTTTTTTCGTGAGAGAGAGAGAGAGAGAGTTCTGGAATAATACCAATGTACGAGTAAGGTAGAGAGACTTGGGAACTGGAAATTTTCAAGCGACGTGATTGTGATCTTGCTAATGTTATTTTAACATAATAAGGAGGGAGGCTTTTTCGGGGGTGTTTTTTGTATTTTTAATATTATTTCCGTTGGTCTTCAAAATTAGTATATGTGGTAAACAAAGATTGGTAGATGGGAAGCTGACTCCATCAGCTCTTACACCGCGAAATAAAATGATAATTTAATCAATAATACTTGTGTTTTGGATAACACAAACTTGATCACCGTGCCATCAAGTTTTGCTTGTAGTATGTAAATAATTAAAATATTTTTTTTTGTAATTAAAAAACATGTCATTTGCTTTCGGCAATTGGTTGAGGTTGGATTCATATATTTTCACTAATTTTGTGTTAGTTTTATATTGAATTTTTAGATTAAATTTTTTAGCTTTAATTAAAACCAAAAAAAGGAAATAATTTTTCCACACCTTCAGTGGAAAGGCCCAGGCCCACTACATTGAAGGTTACCATAATAAATGACCATCCAATTCTTGTAAAATTGAAGGGGTCGGGGAACTAGACCAGATAGTCATATTAGAGATTAATTGGATTTGAACACTACCATACTTAATAAGGGTTGCCTTACTTCTTCGAATTAAAAGAAAAATTCAATTTATTTACCGAAGACGATAGAAAATTGTTGAGAAAATGATATCTTATTGTTATCTATGAAAATCTACGTATAAAAACTTTATTTCACCACTTTTTTTTTTTTTTAGGAGAATAAGTTTACCAAAAATATGGTTTCCTCGTCAAACCAACTTAATGCAATCATTAACACTCGAAGATTCCAACGTTATCCCAAAGGTTGTCATACTACGAAACACGAAATTCTAGGACCACCCACAGCCCCATATTCCCCATTTATAAAAAAACAGAAAACGAAAAGTTTAGGAAATTATTGCGTTGATGAATTAAGACATGGTAAGTCACCAAGATTCTACAAAGGTTGTTCTTTCTGGCATGAGACAGAAGGGTAAAAAGAAAATCTTTTGTTAAAGATATAAAGTGACCACCCTTTTTTGTGATTTTCGAATCCATGCTTCATGAATCTACTTTTCCTCCAACCAGAATAAGATCTTCAAATCATTCCTCTCGAGGGTCCCTTCTCTATTCAAATCGTTTTTTTTTGGTCCTTTATAGAGGGAGGGGTGCATTTTTTGAGGCCTTGGAAGGATGCGGTTTAAATTCTTTTTTCATTTTGTCGGCATACTCATAGAGTTTGTTTGGTAGACGTTTTATGAAGGGATTAAATATTTGATTGTACTATTTTTTATTTAATCGGGTCTAATACTTTATTTGGTAAACAAATTTAATATTGCATTAATTTAAAAAAACGTATATTAATCATATACTTATCGTATATTTTTTATATGATAAATCTGTATTATAGAAGTTTTTTAATACTACTAAGAAATGTGATATTATAATCAAACTCAAACGTATTATTCTACACATTTACTATTATAAACCCCTAAGCGATTAAATCAAGTTGTCATCAATGTAACAAACACTAATTGAGGATATTTTGTTAATTTACCCAAACAACTAATTAGATTAAATAACGACTATCCAACGCTTATATTGTGTATTGTCAAATATTAGATAAAATTACGTATTATTATAATATCATATTTAATATTATTTTTAATACATCTATATTTTATTAGACTATATTATTTTATTTAATCCATTCATTTTTAATACGACAACCAAACGAGCCCATAATGTATACCCAAAAATAAATAAATCATTTTTTATTTTTCATGGTCTCACGTGGTGGGGAGTTGCTTTTGCAATAAGCTTCACTTCACTTTTCAAATTTTATATAGGTGAATTCCTAACAATAAATAAAGCTTTTAAGATTTTATTAGACTAACTATGCACGACATGTATTACATATAAATAAATTTAAATATTATTATGTTCTGTTTGATACGATGAAAAAGTAAGAGGATGAAAAGTTTGAAGGATAAATAAAATATTATATTTTGTAAGGAAGAAAAATAGGAAGGATGGAAAAGTGGATGGATTAACTTTCCTTTCAACTCACCAAAATTAATCTTTCCAAAATTGGAAGGAAAGTGGATAAAAAGTTAATTATTTATCTTGAGATGTATCTTATTTGTCTATATATATATATATATATATTAAAAAAAAATTTAAAAAAAATAAAATATATATATATATATTTTTTTTTTATTTTAATTATGGATGAAAATTTTCGACTCAACACGATGATACAACTCGAACTCGATAAGAAAATAAACAGGTCAACTCGTAACTCAACACGACACAATTAGTTAAATGAGTTAAATTATGTTTGATTAATATTCGACACAAATCCGTAATGACTCAATACGAATCTGATATAACATGACTCGATTGTCACCCTTAATCTTAGCCAACACAAAAAAAAAATAGTCATTTTTATTTTTTATCCATCCAACCAAACACAAAGAAAATAAAATGTATTATTTCTATTTTTCATCCTTAAAGGATAGAAAATGTATTCCTCATATTTTTCATCTTTGCTATCAGACGGAGCATTAATATAAATAGATAATAGCCCGGGCACTACATTTTGTCATGGAGTTGAGGAAACATAATCCGTGTTAAAGAAAGAGTAAAAGGGACAGCAGTGTGTGTTCCATTCAAACTTCACTTAGAAGGACAGGGAAACACAGGTGAAAATTTTAATTTTAAACAAAGAACTTGACAGGATCCAGTCACTCAACATACCACCTTTAAAAAGTATTAGCAATGCACCACATGCGTTGTACGTGAATAATTTTTATATATAAAATTTTAATAACAAATATATATATAATTTATCCGATTTCAAAGTGATATTTGAGAGAGGGAGAGGATAAAAAGGTTTTCAAAATGGATGGAAAGAGAGATAAGCTAAAAGGTTTTTCAACTGGTTTGTATGACGGTCGAAAGATTTTTGTCCCATTTTCTAGGAGAAAGAATTTATTCAAAAACAATGTTAAACAAAAGAAAATTAAGAGATATAAATGATATCGTTATCTACTTAATTTCCCTAACGGCAGACAATCGTTTAGTGGAGGATAAGAAAAGGTGAAAAAGTATATTACTATGTTATAAATGATGTTATAAATCATAGTTAATACATAGTGGAAGAGTCATGATCTATGTCTACCTAATTTTCTTAATTGTGAATAATAATTAATATCAATGGACATATTATTCTGATTTTTTATCTAATCTGTACATATTCTTGTGATTTATAGTTATCTTATTCTATAATTTTTTGTTCCTAAAATATTCAGTTTTTGTTTAAATGGTCCTTAATTAGACGGTCTGTTAAGTTTTTTTAATGAAAGTGATCACGTGTCATTTCCGTCAGACAATATCACGTGACCAGTACATGATCACTTTTGTCAAAAATTTAACAGGCTGTCTGTGTATGAATCATTTTAAGGAGCAAATTAACAAAATTGATACAATGACGACTAAACTGTCAAAAAATACATATTCCAAGGACTAAAAGTGTTATTAACCCTAAATTATAATATATTACTGTATAGTGATTGAAGAATTATATTGATTTAACATAAATTATTTTTAAAAAATACATAAAAAATTATTTTTTATCTTAAAAATAAAATAACTGAAATTTTGGATAAAAAAAATACACATGTAAGCATAATGCTATCTTAATATTTGAAATGAATAATATTATATTGAGGAAGTTCTTGAAAATTTTTTGAACATTTTATTAAAAATTATAGTGATGCATATATTTTTTAAAGGTAACGTAACCAATTAAAAAATTCATAAATACTGATATTTATACACAGCAAATAGAGAATTAAAAAAGATGTTAGGGATAATTTAGAAATTTAAACTTATAAATATATTATGATAATTTAGATATTCAACTACGAAAAGGATAATGTGGTATTTAAAATATATATATATATATATACACACACACATAATGTTATCTTTATATTTGAAAAGAGTAATAAAATATGATGGAGTTTTTTAACACTTTATTAAAAACTATAATGATGCATATATTTTTTTTAAGAATAATATAGTCAATTAAAATTTTTCATAGATATCGATATTTATACAAAAATAATAAAAAAATTAAAAGAGACATTAGAGTGGAATTAGAAATTTAAATACAAAAAGATGTAATTGTAATTTAGATATTTGAGTATAAAAAGATAGTATGATTTTTAAATTTTTTAAAGAAGATAAAATAATTAATCAAAATTTTTTCACTTTAAGGTACTTTTATTAATAGTATAGATTAGATATAACAAAAGTCAGGTCACAACTTCAAATCAAATCATCCATTTCTCAAAAAAAAAAAACAATGTTTGTTATTGTTGACACACAAATCACCAGGAAGTCCATCAACCCCAGTCCCAAATATAAACAAGGGAGTTTTCCTCACACAAACACACCCAGAGAAGATGAGAGAGAAAGAAAAGGGGGGAGGGGAGGAGGACATACATATTTAGTAATGACTTAATTTGCATTAATTAACATTTTAAAAGCACAATCCAAAACGCAAAAGCAACATGATACACAACTACAATGGGAGCGTTTGAAAATTGGAAACATGATCAATCCTCATGGTTTCTGGTGGGTGAGTTCTGTCATCCTGGAGAACAAGCACTTTTAGCGTACCTGATTCTCTCAACCAGGCAGCCACCACTGCCCCGGTTGATATAAACCTCCCAATATTACACTTGGCAACCCTGAACGGAGCACCCATGCCACTGAGAAGCGCCTCAATGGCTCGCTTCAGTGTACCATCACCAACTATTTTGCTGTGTTTGCCCCATCCTGTTAAAATGCTGCACAATGCTGAAACAGTGACCAATACAGTCCTGAATTGTGAAATGATGAGATTCAGATAGTTTACAAACGTAAATACCTCAATAGTTTTGGCAACTCATGACCCTCAAACACAACAGAGCGTATATTGAGCAACCAAGCATGGACCATTGCACGGGCAGCACCCGAAGACATTAGATGTAAATCTAAACAAGAATCAGACCAGGTATTCTCCCACACGTGTCGACGTTTCCCTTCAAGCACAACCAATTGGGCTCCTCGTTTCTAGCAAAAGAGAAGTAACAGGGAACAAATATTGAGTCAGTGCATTCTGTGGGACCTGTACACTAGAAGACTCCTATGATTATTCATATGTCACGATTAGAAGAAAGTTTACTGGTCAATTTCACAGCTGCATTAAATTTTTATGTTATAATAATTCTAAAGAAATATAAGGCTGTTTTTGTATTCAAAGATTTAACTCCCCTTACTTGACAGTAATCAAAGGAGGATGACAAAACAAATATATGTCCCTGATAAGAGAGTTTGTTTCCTATCAAAAAAATACAGGGACATCAAAGAGAGCCTGCAGAACTAGGAAAAAATCAACGTTCAAGGCCCCTGGTGATAAAAAATCAAAGAAGATACTGTAGTGGCTAAAAACGTTGCAAAGTACAGATAATACTGATTGATTTCCATAAGGGCATAGCCAATGCAGTTTGGATTGCTGCCAAAGAGATGTAGAGCTGTAGAAGCAAACAGTACAGGTGCTCAAAGCATGAATGCTTTGAGCAACTGCCATTGCTCCTTTGGCAATACCATTTTTCCTTGGGCAAATTTTCATCATCTTGCTTGTCAGTAAAAGTTGAAAAAATCAAAACAACCCATTACAAATATTCTGGAACCATTTTTACAATATTTGTAGCATGAATTTTGTGCTTTCCTTATTTTTATTTGAGCTCTTCGTAAAATATTACACATCAGGGAGCTAACTAAATGACCTGGTATTGAAAATTGGTTCTAATTTACAACCAGACGATCTCTCTACTGTCTCTACAGACAGTGATAACCTAGTCATTAGATAGCGGGTCAACGGCAGCTTGCAAAAAATAAGCCATCTTGTGCTTAGCACTTACATTACAAAATGAAGCTTTAGTTAATGTCAAAATGTTCAATTTCACTGACAGACAGGCAGACTCTCTCTCTCTCTCACACACACACACACACTGACACACATATGGAGAGGCAAGCAGCTATGTAAATCACAATTATAGCTGGGTTCAGTATCAAACAGGGTTTTTTTTAAGCAACTGTCTAAATTACAGTGTTCTAATCTAGTGATCATGAACTGTGGATCCTTACCCCCAAAAAAAAAATATGCACTGGCGATTAATAGATAGTTCTAGACGTTACCTGACCAAAATGCCACAGCATGTCAGTCAAAGCATTATAAAAGGCAGATGCCGTTGAAGAGTCCATCTGCTTCACATCATCAAAAAGGGATAAAGCTTGCACCCATACATTTGCCCTATCGCCCATGAGAAGTCCACGTGCCACACCATAGACTTGATTATCGAACAAACGAAGTTCTTCCAACAACAATGAAGCTTCTTCAAATGAACTACACCGGCTGCAATTCGAATCCAAATTACACAGCTGAGATTACACCTTAAATTCAGTCACTATTTCACAAAACACATATGCTACCAAAAGAGTTGGGAGATTTTACAGAAGAGGGAACAAGCAGCAAAAAAATTCCCAAAATCCTACAGAGTACAACTAGTGACTTCATCAGTCTGGCACTGATAAACTGAAGGACAACAACTATTGCCATACTATGTAATTTGGGGAAAGAAATTACAAGCTTGTTCAATCAAGGAACATGATGCTGTATGATAAGCTTAATTTTCAGTGTTCTGCATGGAAAAGAAAATTGCCAGGTCAACAAACAAATTACCGAACATTCTGCTCAGAGGTACATTACTCAGATCTGAAATGTTTACTATTGGGGGCCACATTAAAAAGTAAATGTTTTAGGAAATAATTTACGGGTTTTCAGAAGGAGCATATCAAAAAGTACATATAACCTTCAACACTTCCTTTCTATTTTCTTTCTGTTCCTTTTGGTAATTACTTAGTGATTTATCTACTTCAACTAAGAATAGAAAGACCAAGTCCGACTGGATTCTTGACTCGGTGCCAATCATTAATTCCACCCTATGCACATTATAGTCTCAGGTTGAGGGTTCCCTGGACAGAGGCTGCACAGACAAGCAACAAGACACGTGAACAGAACTGTAACAGTTGGAAGGTATTCACCATATAGGCAGCAACAGACTACCCTTTGTACACTTTCACCCTGGCTTGTGTACCATGGCTATAATTATTACTAAGAAATTGTGCAGTTTAACACCTACCCACTAATCACAAATTTGCAATTCTCAGAATGTGAATGCCCTATCAGACACTTATATGGGGCAAGCCCTTTGTGCCTTTAACCATCTTGATTTTGTATGTGGCTTTCCATTATGCTATCTACCTATGCCTTTGGTAGAATGGTACTTATGTATGCTTTATGCATAAGCTTCATAATCAGAGTGTACTTGAGAATAGATACTTCAGAAAAGAATATTAAATTGCATCCCTATGTTTCTAGTTCTCATGCTCAACTTACCCTTTTGTCAAAGAAAATACTAGATAGAGTGTGTTCCCGTTTGTGATCCTAATGCACCACGGATATGTTATTATATTGGTTAATCTGGCCCAGTCAGGTAAAAATGTGGGAAGACATCAATGAGACAGCGATAACAATCAAAGAAATCTAACAAGAAAGCAAAAAATCAATGCAACAAATAAAAAAATATAGAAATGCAGATGGAATCTAGATGACTTGTACTATTTTATGCAAGATGATGTAAACTGAGTGAAAGATGGAAGGAATCAGAGAGCTAGGTTTACCTGCAAGCATTGAGAATTGCTGAAAAGGTGACAACATTGGGTTTTATATTCAGCTCATGCATCTTTTGAAAAATTCCCAATACACAGAGAATCTCCTGTCCGCCCCTTGTATCTATCGTTGCATGACATGATTTGTCAGCAGCTAACTGTTCAAAAATGTTTACTATCCTATCTTGTTCTGTGTCTTCAGTCTTGCTTTCAGCGACATCCTCAAGAACCATCAAAGGTGAGTGGTCAATCTGTGACTCACCATCGGCTGCACATTCAGTAGTTTCTGACTGACCAAATGCATTGATGATGGAATTGTAGGTAACAACATTTGGTTGAATCCCTTCCTTCATCATCTCATCAAGCAATAAAGCAGAAGATTCAACCAGCCCCTTTTTACACAAAGCATCAATAAGTTTACTATAAAACACAACATCTGCCTTCAAACCTTGCTGCTTGAACTCTCTATACACCACTGTTGCCTCCCAATACAACCCACCATTTGAGTACACACTAATTAATATCGAGTATGTCAACAGGTTTGGCAAAAGATGTTCTGATTTCATTTCTAGGAATAGTTCCTTAACCTTATCATACATGCCTTGTTTCCCAAATCCATCCAGAAGGGCATTGTAAGTCACGACATCCTTCTTAATCCCAATACTCTCCATCTCCTTGCCAACATTCAAAGCTTCCTCAAACATTCCAAGGCTGGCATAAATACCGAGCAAAGTGTTGTAAGACACCCTATCCAACTTAATGCCCACATATTTCATCTCATTGAATAAACTTAAAGCCCTGTCCAGTCTCCCTGCCTTGGCACACCCACGAATCATAGTACTATAAGTCACCTCGTTAGGCAAGATATTCTTTGTGGTCATCTCCACCATTATCTCAAAAGCCACATCAATGTGCCCACCATTGCAAGCAACATCCAATAGCGTATTATAAGTATAAATGTCCTGATCAATACCCCTATAAACCATCTCACTAAACAAACTTCGCGCTGTATCCCACAACCCTGCACCACTACAAACTGCAAGAAGCGAATTATAGGTAATCCTATCCGGCTGCACCCCATTTCTCAACATTTCATCGAAAATTCCAGACGCCCTTCGAAAATCCGCACCCCCTTTTCCACAAGCATCGATTAAAGCATTATAGGTCACCAGATTCGGCTTCAAGCCGGAATCTTTCATGGTCTCAAAGACCCTAATGGCCTCAGCACAGTACCCACTCTTTGCATAAGCACTAATTAAAGCCGAATATGCGTAAACAGTGTTCCCATATCCCTCTTTCACCGCATCATCGAACACTTTTTTGGCTAAATCAACTTTACCTAACCTACCAAGAATACTAATCATTGAGCTAGCAAGCTTACCCAGCTCATTGCGTCTCTTTTCACGGCGAATCGCAAATTCAAAACATCGAATCGCCATTGACCACTCCCTCCGATTTCCGAGCTCTCGAAGCAAGAATGTATAATCATCTACCCCACAAAGCTTTGATTCGAAACTACGTAATATGTTATCTATACATTTATCGTCTCCACTGCACCGAACCGCCTGTTGGAGAGCTTCTTCTGCAGTCGAGGTGTGGCGGCTCGTGGAGGCGGTTTTCGGGCGGCCGAAATGCATTTTGGAGACGAATCGGGTGGATCGTCGGCCAGAGAAATCGGCAGCAAGTTCTGATTTAGATGAAGAAAGGGAGGGAAAATTAGAATTTCGGGACAAAGGAGCTGTGGTGGTGGTGGTGGTGGGACCAGGGGTTGGTGGCTTGGCTGCATTTTGGGTTGGTTGAGTTTGTGAGGAGCGGTGAAGAGAGACCTTTTGGGAAGTCCAGGGGTGGTTATGGCGTTGGTTCCGTTGATGGTGGTTCTGGAGATGGTGGAAGTGGTGGTTTTCGTAGGGTTTCGAGGTGGTGAGAGTGTAGTGCGGTGGTGGAGTCGAAGAGGCCATCCAAAGGGCTTTAGAGAGATAGAGAGGTAGAGATGAGTTTGGTCAGAGTAGATAAGAGAGAGACGGAGTTTATGAGGGCACTTGCTGGCCTGTCCCCAAAAAGAGTGAAGAAAGGGCCAGCTGAGTTGAGTCAATGCTCAATAGTGCCGATTTCAGACATTTAATAAAATCATCGTTCCGAAGCGTGTGATTTTACGATTTTGGACTTCAATTACTTTCTATTTATGGAATATCTCCCTTCAAACCTAAAAGCCTCTAAAACAACGGAGATTAGGGAAAAGAAAAAAAAAGGTATAGGAAATGTGCCACACGCGGTCAATGCATCGGTCACGTTTAGGCAAAAATATTCCGTATTTAGCAGAGTGTTCTCACAATCCGTCGATTCTATTACCGCAGTAAGAGTAATTTGTGTCTAAAAACCCAACGTAATACGAATAATTTTAAAAAAAATATTAGTGACCGTTAAATAAATTTATTTAAGATTGTCAGATAAATTTATTAAAATTCGTCTTATTTTATATTACAAATTACAAATGGTCTGCATTCTTAAAATTTTATTAAAAAAGTGAAAATCAACCAATTTTTTTAAAAATTATAAAATCGGGAAGTTTGAGGATAAGTATTAAAGTCACATTTTGGGCAAATTTCTTATAAATCAATCAAATCTATTCTTCTTTCTCATTGACAAACACATAGACGCAGTCAATCTCCCCATCTCTTGTTATATCTCTCTAGTTGTGTGTTGTTGTTGGTGAGAAAGTCGCGCGATTCTTAATATAGACATATTTGATCTCTGGAGTCCAATGATTAGCTTTTTCTCTCTTTTTTTCTGTCCAGTAGTCTATAATCATTTCCCAATGATAATTACAACAATCACTTTACTCTATCCAATTTTTCATCAAAATAAAATGCCTATCCCAACGTGCTATGTTGGCACCACAATAGTAGATTGAGTAGGTTATGAATGTAAGTTGCGTGTTAAGCAGTATTGCTTTGGGAGGTTGAACTGTAGCTTGCGTTAGTGTACTAGTGGCCAGTGCTGTAGTTTTGTATTTGTGATCCTAATAGAATAATTGAAACTAGGTCACAGTTAAGGTTCCCAATGGATCGGATTTATATTAGAATTTCATCTCTCTAGTTCTGAGTTTAATAAAAAATTTAAGTTTCGAATTCGATCCGTTTATCAGATGAATTTTAAAATCTTAATCTATATCTGTATCGGTTAATAATCAAACATCTAATCTAATCTAAAATTTTAAATTCCAATAATTTTTTTAAAAAAAATAATAATAATTTTATCAAATTTAAGTTAACTTTCAGCCTAATTTAATTAACCGATTATTATATTTAATATTTTCTGTTTAATTTCATGTCAATCTCATTAATAATATAACTAAGTATATATGTATATATAATAATTTCTGTCAATAATAATATTTTACTATATTATACATACCGGGACTTCTACGTATTATTACATTTTTTTCCATTTTTACCCCTATTACTAGATTATAAAACTTTTTTTTGGCTTATGAGAAGAGTTTATGTGTTTATTTCATAAACTATCATTATTAATATGATTACATCAGATTATACAAAATTAATAGTAAAATTTATTAAATTAATATTAAAAATTTTCAACTCAAATAAAATTTAATCAAATTAATATTCGATTCTATCAAATTAATACAAAAGTGACCATCAAATTCTTGAAATTAACATTGAATTTTTTCAAATAAACATATAATTTATAAAATTAACATTGCATCCACCCAATTGTCATTCAATTTTACCCAACTAAAAACATTATATTCGATTTTATCAAATTAACATCAAATTGATCTCCAATTTCATCAAATAAATATTCAATTTTTCTCAAATAAACCATTAATTTAACCAATTTGATATTCTATTTCATTAATAACAATAAATTGATCTTAAATTTTGTCGGATGGACACTATGCTTTGTAAAATTAAATTTCAATCTCATCAAGTTGAAATTAAAGTTCATCCAATTACTATTTTATCAAATTAGCACCAAGCCATTATTCAATTTTATCAATTTAAAATTTAATTTTATCGAATTAATATCACTTTATTAAATTAAACATCATATTAATATTTAATTTCATCAATAACACACTAAATAGACTTTTAATTTCATCACACGAACATTCAATTTTATTAATATTAGTGTTATTTTATTAGTTTAAAATCATATGAACGTTCAATTTTTTCAAATCAATGCTTAATTGACCTTTAATTTTATCAAATCAACATTCAATGTTATCCAATTATTATTCAATTTTTTTTAAAAAAAATTAACATTGTATTAGTATTTAATTTCATTAGTTTTAAAATTAAATTTTATCAAATTAACACCAAAAATTAATTTTGTCGCTTTAACATTTAATTTTATCAAATTAAAATTATTTTATTAATTGAACGCTAAATTAAAATTCAATTTCATCAAATCAACACCAAAATAAACTTTAATTTTATCAAATTATTATTTAGTATCACTAAATTAGCATTTTATTTTATTTTATTAACAATTAATTTTATCAAATTAACACCACATTGATAGTTAATTTCATCAAATTAAAACCAAATTTGCCCTCAATTTCGTCAAATTGACATTGAACTTATGTTGGTCTTGTAGACCAACTCTCATATTGTAGATGGTAGTTGAGACAGTAAGAAATGTCTACTATTTTAAATAGAAACAGAGAATAAGATGACATCATATTAACATAATTAGTTATTGTCTGTGTAAATAATAAATATATTTGTATTCATATCTAAAATTAAATTACAAACATAGAGGAGAGATAAATGAATTTAAGTATCGGTTGTAGTGGGGGTGAGAGGTGGTGGGCGACAGTGGCGACGACGACAGTGGTGGTGGTGGGGGTGGAGGTGGAGGTAGCGGTGGGGCAGTTTCAATCACTATTTTTTTTAAAATACTTATAAGAAATAATTTGTAGAAGTACTTTAAAAAAGTCATCACAAATACACCTTCAGGGGCTTATTTTTATATTAAATTTAGGGTGTTAATATAAGTCGTTATTTCAAACGCAAATAGCAAAAATTATTTTGTTTATTTTTTTATTTATATATAGAACCAGGGGCTAAAATAGGTAAATCATGAAAAATTAATCATCACGTAACAAACTTTTTTGCAAGTCAAAAACGGAATAGGCGGTAAGGGATAGTTTCTGAAACGTGTGTATAAGTTATAAGGGTGTGCAGAAGTGCAGTAACAATTCAAAAATTATAAAGAGTGTTAGCGAAATTTGACTTAAATTTAGGGGGTGTCAGTGAAATTTAGCCTAATTAAAAAGGAAATATCAATAGTATATTAATGGTAATTCTAGTCCTATTGGAAAAGTTTGTTACATTTTCGTAAAATTATAACTTTTGGAGTTGATAAATTTTTATTTTTTTTTACCCTTACAAAATAGTATCAGATGGATTACTCTCAATAATTTGTCATATGCAATAATTCATTAGTTTATGTTGATGTGTTGATAGTACTACTAGATGTATCCTAATATTCTTCATACTTTGAATTGAGATTGCTATATACTATTGTTTTGTATTTTTTTTCTTATCTTTAATTAAAAAATTATAGCATTTGGTTCTTATAGTACTCAAAAGTATACATTTTGATGAGTCTTCTATTAAAAATTGTTGTATTTTCATGAATTACCCACTAAACTTTACTTTTTATTCTATCGTCATATTAGGGATTTTGTTCGCTAAACATAGATTAACCTGGACACATGCATGTAAATTTGCTTATTTTGATTCTTAGCCTAGTTTATGCAATCTAGAAATTTAGTTTGTTCATTATCCCATTGGCATTATACTATTCAATAAGATTCAAAAAAAATAAAAAATATTATCTTATACAGATTTAATTTTTAAAATATTAAATAGACTTTCCTAATTGAATTTGAATTATAATTAATATGCTATTGAGATTTCATTTTTAGTTGGGAGCCAAACTTATACTAGTAGGTACTTGCATTAAATTTTGGTCTTCTTCGATTAGTAGTTGTTGGATCGTGATCCAACAATTTACATACAAAATTTCTACTATGGGTTATAGTGCACAACTTCCATGATATACGCTACTCTCTCTCTCTCTCTCTCTTTATATATATATATCATATTAGATTTATCTATATTAAAATTCAAATTCATTTAAAGAAATTTAATAAAATTCAAGTAAACAAATTAAAATTAATTAATATACAATTAAATAGACTTTAATTCAAATTAAGATCCATTCTAATTGACAAACCTAATCGCATTATTGTCCGGGTTAATTAGAGTTCCTTTTATATTTTCCCCCCTTTTCATCATAAAACTGTTCATTTGATTGAATAAGTTTTTTTTTTTATCAGGATTGAATCAGTTGATTAATGATGTTTTACAGGTCTCTTTTTGATTATCTGATAAAGTAGGAGTTGCCTATACTATTGGGGAAAAAAATTCAGTATCATATTAATATTTATTATATTTGTGAGTATTTTTATTACAATGGTGAATATTTTTATCACTTTTGTGATATTGAAAAAAGTAATAAAAATAATTACCATACAAGTGGTAAAAATATCCATAATTACGATAAAAACATCACAAAAAGTAATAATTTTTTTGTATCAAGAAAAATTGTAAAAATAATTATCATAATAGTGATAAAAATAATAAATTTTGTAGTTTTAAAATAACCTAAAAAATTATAAAAGTATCAATTACAATAATAAATTTGAAAGGAACATACCATAGTCAAATTTAATAAATTCAATTCATTTTTAATTAAGCCTAACTTTAGTTTCTTTTGGTCTTCGAGGATTACACGAAGGAGAGATCAGTAATTTAAAACCCCGCCCCGGTCCGGCGGGCCCGGCGAACCGGTCCCCTAGCCGGGCCAGTTCTAATAAAAAATCGTTTGTGTACAGAACTCGGCATAAACCTGTTGAATCGGCCAAACCCCGGCGACTCAGTGTGAACCGGACGAATCTATTAGAACCGGTCGGTTTAAGTTGATTTCTAAAATCTGACATTTTTCCCCCTTTTGTTTGTTCATTTGTTGCCCTAACTAAATTGATCCCACCCGCCACTTCCAGACTAGAGTCGCACACAACACACCACATCGTCTCTCCACCACCAACCGAACCGACTGACCACCACCAAACCAACCGACTGACCACCAGAGCAACAACGACTGACCAGTGAGTCAGTGACCACCACCTTGCCCTTCTCCAGAGCAGCGACTGACCACCATCAGCAACGATCAACATCCAATTCTTTTTTTTTTTTCTCTCTCTCTCTCTCTCTCTCTCTAGTCTAGTGACTCCATTAACTGTAAGTCCTTTGAGTTCCTTTTGACCCACTTATATATATATATATGGTTTATGGTTGGCGTTTGGGGCTTTTATGTGCCGAATCTTTGTTTGTTTTAACACATGTTTCTTGAAAATATAGTGAAAATAAAATGGATTTTGGTGCAATTAGAGCTCAAGTTTGATTTGGGTTTTGTTGTATTGAAAACTCGTTTGAGATGTGTATTTACTTGTGGATTGTGATTTGATCAAATATACACTGACAATTTGTTTGTTCTTAAATTTCTTGTGAAATCTATGCTATTATTGTTGTCCATGTGTTTGCTTGATCTAAGATCAAATTTTGATTAATGTTTTCTTTTCTTTCTTTTCTTTTTTTGATAGGTGCCATAGATATACACTTAGCAATTTGATTTTAAATTACTTGGTTTATGTTATTATTGGTATCACACTACTCAAATTCATATTGGTAGAAAATTTGATCTATTTTTTTTTTTTTATCTTAGACTGTTAGTTTATAATTTAAAATTTAAAACTATTTTAAAAATTGAATACATTGAAATTGGATACAAGTTTGATAATTTTTCTCTTCTTAACTTTATATGTTTGATGTTATTTTTATAATTATTGGAAATTTTTAACCTATTTATAATTATTTTTTAATTTTTTATTATATTATCAATTTTACCGGTGATCCAACGATTAAACCAATATTTCATTGACTCGGTCCTTCACCAAATTGATGTCCGGGCCAGATTTTAAAACATCGGAAGAGATGCATCGCTGCGTTCCTTCTAGCCAAGAATAACAAAAACTGTGTTTAGGTTCCCCTAGGGCCTGGATCGTTGAATCAATGTCTGCTTTTAAACCTGAGTCGGTGTTGGCAGACCGGGCGGGGTCATTTAAAATGCTATAAAATCCAGTTTTTGGGCCTTTTTGCCCTAATTTGCTTTGCCTCTCCCTCGTCGCTCGGTCTCGACGACTCTCAGGCTTTCATAATCTCTTTCTGCGCTGCGACTCTCACTCAATCATATATCTCGCAAACTAAGAAGGCAGGAGTGAGAGCCTGAGAGGCTACGACCTGCGACTCTCTTCATTGATGATTTGGCTTCACTCACTCAGTCTGCAGGTACATCTATCTCGGTCTCTCTGCTACTTTATACTTTGTTGATATTGTATAAATTTTGGCCTATTTCAACATTGATCACATTATCACTTTGCTGATAATATGTAGATTACTAGACTGCTGCACTTTGATTTATTACTTTGACAATTTCTTGATTTGTCAATTGGTCTGCTTCGACTATTTCTTGCTTAGTCAGGCTAAGCATTGGTCTTTTCGTTATTGGCCTGCTACACATTTTTCCTAATATGCTTCTGTAATCGCCAATCAGGTTTCATTTTTGGCTTCTCTTAGGAATATTTGTGGTTTGCATGATTTGGGGTTGATTTTTTGCATTAATTTTTCTCTATAGTTTTGAATGATCTGGTTTATGAATTTCACTGGGTTAGGGTTTTGCAATTTTGGAACTCTTTTTGGGTTTTTTGTTGTTTGAACAATGTTTTTGGGGATTATTTTGTTCACTAAACTCACTCACACAAATCAGGGTAGTTGCTGACTTTCTATTATGGAATTGTTATTATATATATAGAAAATATATAAAATATTATTTTAATTAGCTGTATCCTAGCCATACCGGTGTCATATATTTTGGAATTTTGCTGTATCTCCGTGTCACATCCGTGTCCATGTCCGTGCTTCGTAGGCTATAAATTAACGAATCTGGAACAGTTCTGAATTATTAATGCCCAAAAACTTTCTACCTGGTTAACGTTTCTTACGTAAATTTTCCATTTGGTTTATGTTTGTTCTATTGCTGCAAACTTGTCGATTGATTGAATCATTAATATATCAATCAAACTTGTCTATTATTTGTTGGTTTTTTGATTGTTTGCTGATTTTTGATTGTTTGTTGGGCTAGTAGTTCTTGTCCTAACATATATTGAATCACTCTTGCTGCATGTAACTTGTATGCAGCCCCAATCTTGTACTTAAATTATCTCTCATTTTACTATGTTCTTTTTTGTCTTGTTGTTTCTGTACTTTTTTCTTCAAAGTTCAAGCAATAGATGATTATGGAATGTTTGAGGATTCTCCAAGCTTTGAGAAATCTAACAAAGTAGAGGGAAAGAGGTTTTGGAGGGAAAGAAGTAGAGGAAAGAGAATAGGGAAAAAGGTTTTGAAGGAAAAAAAATGTTAGAAATAGGGTGTTGGGAGAATAATGGAACTTATTAAATTTTTGTTTAAAAATGTGTGTTTCCGCGTTGGACGGGTCTATATCAAAATTAAGCTTTTCACTCAAATTTGAGTAGAAGTTTGAGTTCTGATTGGCGACGACCTCACCACAAGTAACTGCTGCCTTTGTACTTAAGGTCTTTTTTGAGTTTTTATACAAAATCAAGAGTTCATGCAGCAGTTGTGTGCAACAGTTGTGATGCATATTGAATCACTCTTACAACTTGTATGCAACAGTTGTAGCTCGTTTTCTCTCTCTCCCCACCACAAGTAACTGCTGTCTTTGTGCTTAAGGTCTTTCTTGAGTTTTTATACAAAACCAAGAGTTCATGCAGCAGTTGTGTGCAACAGTTCTGATGCATATTGAATCACTCTTAAAACTTGTATGCAACAATTGTAGCTCGCTCTCTCTCTCTCTCTCCCCCCCCCACCCCCAAAAAAAAAAAAAAAAAAAAAAAAAAAAC
>CAUOFW020001469.1:189304-456772 GCA_963454935.2 Ilex paraguariensis | reverse complement strand
CCCCTCCCCCCCCCCCCCCCCCCCCCCCCCCCCCAAAAAAAAAAAAAAAAAAAAAAAAAACCAACCCCCACTAAACCAAAAACACCAAAAAAAAACTGTACAGGTACTTTGCTACCTAATTGTTATTCTTGCAGCACAAACAGAGCCAGTGAACCCAGACGGCAAAGCAACTCAGAGTACATTCAAACCTTTCACTTAATACGGTATGGATCTTCTACTCATGCACTCTCTTTCACCACAACTACACACGATGTATGTGAATATGTTTTAAGATCACTGGAAAAAAACTACAGGAGTTTTTGTTATATGTTGTTGACTTTGTCCATGTAACATTGGCTTGAATTGTCATTGCCATTCTTTACACTCCTGTGCCTTATCATTGCTTATGTAATACTCAGGAGCTATATATAATGTTTCAGAATTTTTTGTATTGTGTTGAGGGCTCAAACACATTTGTTATTTATTCAGATTTTGGAAGCACCCTTTTTGTGGTCAACACATACAAAAATGATGGAATAGTGATTGGTTTTAGTCTTCATACAATGGCCACCAATGGAAGCAAACAACGTCAAGCTTCAACAGCTCCACCTCCTCGCACCCTTAATGTACAAAAGTTTGCAGAATCTCGAGCTTCCGAACTAGAGACTCTTCACTCCATTGTTGCAAATCGTTTAACTAATGATTTTCGGTTACGGAGGGACAAGAGGAGAAGAACGACGGGATATGACAATCGAGGCCTGAAGCATCGGTACAGAAAGAAACAGAAAGTAGGAGCCGTGGATGTGGGCAATGATGTCACTTTGGAGAAAAATAAGAAGGTATCTCGTCGCACTTGCCGAAGAATTGAACTTAGAAAGAATGAGGAGAGTGGTTTTTGTACATCTGGCGATGGGACTAAGAGGCTGAGAACACACCTGTGGCATGCAAAGCGATTTAGGATGACAAAGCTTTGGGGATTTCACCTTCCTCTTGGTTTGCATGGAAGGTAATGACCTCGTCTTGTAACTAAAAGAGTATAGAAAACTAATGGAAACTTTCAAGTTAGAAATTGGTTATTTGTCAAGCCTAAGGATCCAATTCATATGAAATATTACTGGAAAACACTTGTGCTGAAGATTTACTGACTAAGTTATATATTAACTTTGTATGTTTTTTATGCATATGAGCAGTAAATAATAAATACAAATTCTATTCACCGACTTCTGATGCATTTTTTTTATTAGAGGAAGAGGTTCAAGGGCTGTCTTGAAGTGTCTAAAGCACGGAGTGCTAGTGCATGACGCAAGCTACTGTTCTGCTGTCCAATTGGATGGTCGAGAGGCAGGCATTCCCTTGCTTTGTAACCTTCAAGAATTTTGATTTCAAATTTTATCTCACATTTCCATTTTTGCAATTATAGCAACTTGTTTGGGAAAACCATCTTTTGACCATGGAAGCATGTTCCTTTCTCAGTCATTGCGTGTGAATTCTTGATTTATGTCTCAAGGTTCCCAAAGATTGTCGGTGCTTGTATCTTTCTATGTTAAATTCTATAGCTCTGCTTGATTTTTATGTTATATGCTTCCAGGATTTGTTAATATCGGTTCTAAGCACAGTTCTAGTTCCTTCTCGAACAGAGCATTCCAAAGATATTTCCTATAAAGTACTTTCTGGTGTCATCTATGAAAGCGCTATGGTGGGTGACCAATATTTATGGTCTTATATGTAGCAAGGATGACATAACAATTTGGATATCAGATCTTTCTGAGTCTGTTTTTTTATAAATTCTTTGGCAGCTTCATCATGTTGGAGCACCTTTTTCTCAAGCCATTGCCCCGGTGATCTATATGTGGCGACCTTTTCATGGGCAATATACACGGGTTTATGCTGAAGGCAATGGCACTGATGGATGTGATGAGCTGCATGGCATTGACGGCTGTTCTTCCTTCCGCCAGGTTTGGATATGGATTCATGCTGCAGCCTTCATAGAAGGGTATAATGCTCTGACTTCCGCTTGTCAAAGGCAGGTAAGATATACAAATTTTTTGTCCTTTTCTTCATACTTGGGAATGTTATTATATTGGTTTTGACATTTTATCTGCGTTTACATCATACTTCTTGCTGACTATATGTGATAGTTCAAGGAAAACACATTATCTCAAATGTGATTGCTCTTGTTTTGAACTGCATATATGGTGTGCAAGAAATGTACATCATCATCACATATATTTCTATTTTGTAGTTTGTTTTTTTGGACTCATATATGTTGATAATTATGCAGTTCCTTTCTTTCAGATGGACAAAGCTGGTCTCTCAATCAAATGTATTCCACTTGAGGGACAACTTGCAAGATTAGAAGTTATGGGGTCAAGAGCAGTTCAGCTTCTTCGAAAGATATTACATCCTGTTACTCGGTGAGATGTTAAATGGTGGAACCCTGTATATACAATCCGAACTTTTAAGTTAAATGTACGTTGTTGATTGGCTTTGCAGTTCAGATACTTCTTGGCAATTGAATAAATGTTCAGTTATTAAAACTGACAGTGAAATTCAATTTAAGAATTCTTCTGTCCTGGGGAATGAAGATGTCATCCCTTCTTCTGCAGTAATTTCCCTTACAGTCAATGATCCTCGTACTTTGACTGAGGAAGGGGTTGCAGCTATACCAGAAGCAATGTCTACTGGTATACTGGAAAATGTGCCAGAAGATGAAGTTAAAGAGCATACAACCTTTGCAGGGATTCCACAAATGAACAAGGGGTTAGCTAAATCATTATACTCGAAACCTGAAGAAAGCAGTGATCTGCCTTTCTCTATCGATTTGTGGGACGCCAGCAAAGGGATATGTCCTCCGATCGAAGAAAGTGTTCTTTGTATGGAAAAACATCATCAGCGCATGACTGTATTCTGCCTTGGCGATAAAAGTTCAAAGGCACGAAATGCTCCAGTTAAGGGGAACTGTTCTAAACTGTGCCCCATTCTGCTTTTAAAAGATTATGACAAGGGCTCAATAACGAGGTAACTTCGTCTGCAATTTGCTTACAGACAGGAAAATTTATGTATACATGAATTCTTTAATTTAGATTTGTTAGATTCATATTAGTTGGTTTTCAATTTTGTGCTGTCAAAGTTCTATACCATTTTTGAGTTTGATGTAAATTCTTTGACGTATATGGTGATTGTAAGTTTTTGTGGCAAACAAGGCTCAGGATTTGGAAAAGTTTAATATGTCAGACCATCTATTTTTTTTTTTTTTGAAGTTTTCAGACCATCTTTTAACTCTTGTTGCATTTTTTCTTGGAAACAAGGATTGGTCGTATCTTCTCCTTAATCAAAGAAAATGATGAACAAGAAATGCATTATATAAACCTTAAGGATCCATGGTCACTTTTTCATCTGTGGGCACCTTTGTGTCATCATATTCCATGTTTCTTAAAAAGCTTCTTTCGTGAAAATTTGAGCTGAAAATTTTTATGCGTATTTTAACGTCGTGAGAAGAAGTATGTGGGGGCATCTTGATTTGATCAAACCTTTACTAAAGTGGTTCATGCGATATTTTGCGACACTTTTTTAGGAGGAAGCAATCTGACTTTGTGTTTCAACCATAACCTAGTAGATTAGACAGGTGTTAACATTTGGGTAATACCTTTTTAAAAGGCCTTGTACATTCCTTTTTACACATACATGCAGAATAAATTTTTTGAATAGTGTCAAAGTAACATAGAACTGTTTTGGAAATTTTGCTAGATGGTCTATTATACTCCCTTTAACTTGGGTAAAAGCCTTTTGGGTTCCTTTCGTCTCCAGTGGTGCTCATGCAATAGGTTTGAGAGAGAAGCATTGGATCACATGTGAAGTAAGTATATGCACCTACCTTGGTTGGAACTAAGTGAGGTCATTGAATTTTGCAGTTATAGTTTTTTGCCCTTGCAGGTTGGGTTGCCATATTTTCCTTCAGACTTTCCTGATTGCGGTGCATATTCCAGTTTTATGGAAGATGAAGCAGCTGCCTCTCATCAAAAAGCAAAACTTCGTCCTCCTTCCATGAGGCCTTCAAAAGTTTCTATTCCACCTCCATGGGATAGTGTCCAGTTTGCTTTTGATGAAAAATTCATTGGAGCAGGAGATGATCAAATGCTTCCTGAAAAGCCATATCAGCAGAATATGGTCAGTGACAACTCATTGCCACAGTCTGGCTGTGAAAACGGTGACATGGTAACACCTGCTAGTCACAGTGTTCCATTTGGGGGAGTTGTGGCAAGGACATCCTCTATGCTAACTGATTTTTTGAAAGATATCAATGGTGATCATCTGCTTCTATTTCCGAATATGGCTGAAGGAGGAAAATGTATTTCTAAATTTATGAATGCTGAAAGAACGGTTAGGCCCAATGGTGCCATCTCCTTAATTAGTTATGGTAAAAGAATATGTTTCATTAGAGTTCTTCTCCATGCTTACAAGGAAGGGGTTTTTGAAGAGGGAGCAGTGGTTTGTGCACCTCATTTTACTGATATAAAGTTGTGGACATCCAGGTGGTTATTCCTCTGGAACTATTTCCCCAGAAATTGTAACTTGTTTATTTACTTATTTGTTTTGGAGATGGTGACGTGAGAAAGGATGCAACCATATAACCCATTGGACAAAGTTGCCTCTTTTTTATGTAAACGTCATGTTCTGTCTTGGGGTTTTGCCGGGTGACGTGAGAAAGGAAGGAGAAGGGAGAGGGGGGGGGGTGTTTGAACTTGAATTAGTTGGTTCATGGAGCTTAGATGTTATTTTCACTTGGACATGCATGTAATCATATTTATGTATGAGAAAACTTGTCAATTGGGATCTTCTTTACTTTCACACTGTTTGCATGTTTTACCTCAATCTTGATTTATAAGATGATAATATTCCTACTTCTCTTATAGTTTCTTTGGTATCTTTTGAATGAGCTTTAGTGAAATATTATATGATCTTGATAAAATAAACACTGGTAACAAAAAGAAACTGCAGACTTGGTGCTTGGTAAGCATTACATGCCTAGACTACCATGCTTCTTAAAGGAGTTCATCATCTCTGATATAATTATTTCTCCATTATATGTGCATGCATACACATATGTGTATGTATATAACAATGTTTGATATTTAGAACTGCTGCATGTGCCCCTACTAAACCACCTTCTTGTGAAACTATGCAGCTCAGAGAAGGATGATGGAAAACTTCAAATTCCTCAGTCTTTGTTGGGATCATTCTTCATACAATCACCATCTGGTAAATGGGAACTTAAAATACCTGACGACCCTGCAGCAAGAGAGTCTCATAGGTGGCCGCTCGGTTTTGTCACTACTGGTTTTGTTCGAGGAAGGTTAGTTTTTATTCTGCTACATACATAATACATTACAGCGTTCTCAATCTTTAGCATTATGATGACTATAGGATCTCAAAAGGGTAGTTCTATAACCTATAGATTTTACACTTTTTTCTTTGATCCTAATTTGTACGTGTTGGATTTTGTATCTCGGACATGCAGCAAGAAACCAGTGGCAGGGGCTCTGTGTGAGGCATACTTACTTGCTCGTCTTAGACAAGAGCAGTGGGATGCAGTGCCTGTGAAGCGGCGGAGGAAGGAGATATATGTTCTGGTCAGGAATTTGAGATCAACAGCCTATAGACTTGCTCTTGCCAGCATAGTCCTTGAGCAACAGGAAGAAGATTTGGAGTATATGTGATGTTCTTCCTATGTATAAAAGCACCTGGCAGAAATTTTTGTTAGCGTTTTTCTTTTTTCATTGTATATGGTTATTAGATTTCAGTCTACATCTATTGGTTTTGAAAGAGTACGTGATAGATAGTCTTAATCCTATTTTTGGAGAGGCTGATTCGTGGCTCAGACCCACGACATATTTCTTGGATGATGAGCACTTGACAGCGCGTTGTGGCCTGATAATGTTGTTACTCCCAAATTTTGGTGGATAGTCAGAGAATTAGAGACACTGTCCTGCAACAATATATTTATTTTATTTAATGTGATTCAGTTTTGTTTCTGTTTAGCAATATGACTGAGCCATATGTTTTTCAAAAATAATTGACAATAATTGGATCCAAATGTTTTGGAGCAATGCAGGAACTCTATCACTGTTATATTTTTATTTATCTAGTCATAGAAAATGAAAGCACTTGAAAAAATCTCTGCATTTTTTTTTTGCTGAACCAGTAATCGGTGTGTTGATTCATCACTTTTACATGCCAACCTGTTTTTAGGTCAAAATCTCACCGAGATGTTAGATTATCTGAATGGTACGAATTGTTGGAGAACTATAGCTAGTCCTTGTTGATGGTAGTTCTTTTAATTCTTTTTGCTTGCATGCTTAGTAGTTGCTGTAATTTTTTGTCTGGTGCACTTGTTGATACTGAATAATAACTTACCTGATATATGCTTAGCTCTCTCTTCCTCTGCTATTAAGTGTTCATAGGTTGTGCTGATAACGAAGATTAGTTAAGTTTAACTTATCATTGTCCATGCATGTGTTTGTATAACTGTGTATCGTATGATCTTGATATATTTAAATTTTGAAGCAGTGTTTGTGTATAACTATCATTAATTCCATGACCTTTGTCTGTATCTGTACCTTTATGTGCCACAGTGGGGATGCTTATGCAGATCCGAAGAAATCTGATACCCCCAGATATGCTGTAAGCCTTCCTCATACACGGGTTAAATTAGTAGCTTTGCAACCTTTAAACTTGAAAGCTGAAGTTTCAAACTAAATTCTTTAATTTTTGGTAATGTGCTTTGGGAATTCATTTTTCTATTAGTATTTTAGTGTATCCTGCAAGTTTTATGTAAACTAATATATGATACAGAGTTGCTGTGTTTTTTAGTGAAGTGCTGCTCGGTTCTCCTTTTTGCTGCTTGTTTTTCAACAATGTCAGTCCCCCCCCCCCCCCCCCCCTCCTCTCTTTCTCTCTCTCTCTCTCTCAGCAGGTTCTTAATACCTTTTTTTTTTTTGGGGGAGGGAGAAGGGAGGGGGGACTTGAACTCTTGACCTCAAGAAAATAAAGTCTTCTTAAGGTAAGAAATACCATTGGACCAAAGGCCAATTGGTAGGTTCTTAATACCTCAAAAGGCTTAATACAGTGGAACTTTACAAGGAATGTTCTCCTTAAAATGTTGACAAATATATTGGCTCATGGTCAGTATTGGGCTTGGTTGCTGTGGAGTTTTGGAAAAGCTGTTCATTCAGCTGACTTTGTTGGCTGTTCTCATCCTCCATTTGCTGCACTGTATTCAGTTTTTCTTCAATCATGCTGCGAAGATTTTTAAAATTCATTAGTTAGCACATATGAATCAGCCATCAAATGGGGAGTAATTCTTTGATTCTCTTTGTAATTTTCCAGATTGTCTTCTTATAGTTCAGAATTCATGAAGCTTTTGATCCTCAAGCTCTACCTGTTGCTAACACAAATAGAAGTATAATTTCTTCTTGTTTTGATGAATTCCCTCTGGTTTTTATGAATTTATTAGCAAATAAGATCTCATTATAAAGAGCTCCTATTTCTGACATTTTGGTAGTTATTAGTTTATATTTTAATGTTTCAAGTAGTTTGGTTTATGTTGCCTTTCATTTATGCAGCATGATAGAAATTGACAATATGACAAAAGTAGAAGTCCACTAGAACCTAGAAGTGAGAACGATGATAGTGTTCATTGTTGATTTTGTTTGCAATTGTATACTCAGGATAAAAGTTGATGCTTATCTATGTACATAGTTGATTTATTACTAACTACATTAACAACTTTTGGCCCAGAAGTTGTTCGCATCTTTCTATGCTTTTGCATTGTGTCTACTCTGTTTCCCCCTGCAATATTGCAGATTAAAGTGAGACATGCAATTGTTAGTATCACATAGAAGAACCTGAAGTACATTGATTTTGCAGTCATAAGGGGCATTTTTTTTTTCCTTTTTGAATTTGCTCAGAAGGGGCATCTCGGGGGATGTTTTTTGCACCCTGTATTTGTAATTCAAGGAGATGATTCTGAAACGCATGGATCTATGGAAGATTTGACTTGAAGAGGAAAGCTTTACAGCCAACTTCGTACAAGGTTTATTCCTCTCCCATACTTTCTTTCCAAGGTTATATTGTGTCCCAATAAACTTTTGATGGGATTTGGTTCTTGTTTTCTCCTGGTTACTGAATCTTGTGTTTTTTTATCCAAATGTGCAGCATGGGGCTTTTAACCTTGGTACGCACTCCTCAGGCAAAACATGACAGAAAGACCTAGCTTTTTATTATGACTGTGCCGATGCCAGATCGAAATGAGGAGCTTCATGCGTTTTGGTGGGTCATTAAAGGAGAATATGTTCAGGTGATTAATAGCTTTGTTGCGCTCTTTTTTCCTCTCTGGTAGTGATAAAATCTTCAGTAGATTTGGCTGCATAACTGCAATTCAATTAAGAATTAGTGACTTTTGAGCAAATGAACTACCATCATGGTTACTCGTCTGGTCCCTATCATCAGCATTTATGGGAGTTTCTATTGGAAATCCTAGGATAGGATCCATTGATTGAGAAACCCAATTGTAGTGACAAAGCTTTAAGAAACCCTGAAGTAGGACGGCCTAATTTTATGCTGACCGTAGAGCTAACATGGACTCTATGAAGGCTGCCTTATAGAGCCTCTATCTGACATTAATATGAGCTTGCTGATTACAATTCCGGAAAAAAAAGCTGAAAGTGACATGTCGTGGATTTAAGTTTTTAACATTATGAACTCTATTGTTCTTCAATTTTAGTTTGTATTCTCTCATACTTGCTCTTCCCCAAACAAAATCATGCTTATTTGATCAAAAGAAAGATTTGTTGTGCTTTTGATTGCATCCCTGTTTTTCACTGCAAGATTTTATTTTCAGGAATGCTTTGGGTGCAAAATGCATCGTCTTACAATGTGCTATCTGGGAAATTGAAAAGGTGGACACATGAAAATTAGCAGTTCTTTCTTTTGGCAACACTATTTTGCCCAGGTAAATATGGTGTGGTCAAAAGATGACAAACACCATGTTCAGTGGCCAAATCAAATCTTTTTGTTCTTAGTCTTCCTCTCTCAGTGACCGAGCTAGTTTTCACTTCCTTCAGTCCCCGGGCTTGTTACGTTAACGACTTTACTCGTTGGTCCTCATATGTCTTCAAATCCAGCATGACCTAAATTTCCAATAGAAATCATCAGTGTGACATTGAAACAGATGATGAGGCGGCCTAGTTCTGTCTATTGTATGGTTTCCCTACATTCTATCCGTAGATTTGAGTCTGCCTTGCTTTATCAAAGTTTTCTATGGTTTCCCTACCTCTGACGGTCTAGGAGATGTGGTTAAGCAAGCGTTCAACAGAAAATATGTTGCTTTTCAGCCTCTGGCTACATGACAAAAATTGTCATCCGTGTTCATACTAAAAAGGGCTTATTGTATGCCTTTTTTTTTTGATTCCTTTAAACTCCTCCGTAGAATATATGTAACCTAGTTTCTTGCTATTTCGAGAATGTTATGCCCATCCGCTGTGGTTACAGTTCTGCTTTTTCCTCGCCCCGTCTCTGTTGGTAATTTCTTTCTTTGCAACTAACGAACTATTATTTGTTACATTCAAATTAGAAATAATCTATTTTTGGTTCGGTCGCTGCCCCCCTCCTGCACAGCTTAGAGGTTCACAAGCCAAAAAAACAAAGGGTTTTTTTTTTCCGGGTTGTTGGGGGGGGTGGATCCAGCCGGTTTGAAATATATAGTGTGTTAATCCTTTTATCAACCCTTGCAAATTGTTCATCGGTGTTTAAAACCAAAATAAATAGAATATGAACTTTGTAAGGGACTAATACACCCCCGAAACAATTTTATTATTTCATTTCAAAACACTCCAAAACAACCCCCTACTCATAAACAGAAGGAAACTTACAGGGCATGTGTAGAGAGATACAGAAAAGATCAAATAAAAAGTTGACCTACAAGATAAAAGTTACTATTCACGTACAAGCAGACCATTCTCTGTAGAACTAACGGTCCCAACCAGAGGGCCTCCGCCTTTCACGAGGCCTTTCTCTAGAAATTCAGAAACATCAAAACATAACAAAATTAGCATACAAATTTAGATGAGAAATATTTCTATCAAATGATCAACCGAAACAAGTTACCTTTCTGAGTTCTTCTGACTACCATTGTTTGTGTTCTTGGTAAAGGTGCTTCCATCTGATATAGGAGCAGAATTTAATGAACTCGTTGCCTGAGGAAGTTTCATATTTCCACCTATTGTACCGCCAGACACAAAGCCAGCTAAAACCATTCTGTTGCTGGCACCTGGATTGTTATTTATGCCCTGATTTTGAGAATTGGATGAAGCAGCAACAAAATTGCTTTTGAACTGCGACATCATTCCCTTCCTCAGTGAATTAACAGCTGCAGGCCGACTTGAAACAGCATTTGATGAAGTATTGTTGGATTCCGGATTATATCCGATACCCAAACCAAAGTCCACACCACGCACACCTCGACCACTGCCTCCCCTTCCTTTGGCCCTTTTCCCGCCTGCACATGCATTAAACAGCATGTAAAAAGTTTGGCAGTTTTCTCTAAACCAATGACAAAAGGGGTTGTTCATTCAATGATTAAAACATGCAAGTTCATTCTCAGGCATTCAACACCAGATTGCTTAAGCAACTGGAGAGAACTGATGCACGTGTAACAACAAGATGAAGTCATACCTCCTTTTCTTGATTCCCGTTTGGATCTGAACCTCCCATCCTAATAATTTACAAGGTAAAAGTCATTCAATCACTGTAACAGATGTGCACCAAATCTGAGAACTCCCACACGCGTAACTTACAAAAAAGAAAAGGAAGGGCCACGTAGATATTCTAAACATTAAACATTGCCATACTAAACAGCTATAAGACAAATATCACACAAAGAAATTACTGTTAAGAGTTAGTATACAACTGTTGGCCAATGAAATGTTTTACATATTTTTCTTGTACAATTTCAGCATAGAATTCTGTGAAAATTCCTCATTGGTCACATGAACAATTAGAATAGCATTCTCTTACGGTTGAATTTTTTTAATGATAGACCATGAACTAAAGATTTTACAGTTAAAAACTTCTTTGTAAAATAAGTCCGTTCTAAGTCTAAATGAATTACAACCTGATACCACAAGATGGGCAATTCAAAAACACTTTTTTCAAACGATGTGCTAAAATGATGATTTTGAGATGAACAAGGGGCAATTGAATACTCCTCCTTACCCCAACCCCAAAAACAAAATTAAAGATAAATTGACAGCGTAGTAAGAAGACATAGCAACAAATAAAAACAAGATGAGAGCAAAATATCTTAGGTTTCCCAAGAGCAGCAAAAACCAAATGGAGGTTCTGAATGGAGGAGTAACTGGATCTAAGTTGAAGTTACCTAATGGACAAGGGGATGGTTAAATAAATGTCGAGTGATACAAATGATTGCCAAGGATCTAGCAGATGGAAGAAATATGGAGGGTCGAGTTAAGAAAAAGATGATTGACATGGTACATACACTTATAAACCTATTTTATTTTATACAAGTACACAAACCATACTGCAGACATCATATTACAAGAGCTGTTGTTACAGATGTCAGAGGTCCAGTGTAACAACCTGCTTTTATATTGTACAATCCACATAGCACACAAAATTCTAGATAGTTCCCCCGTCTTCCCCATTTAATGGACTAAAATTTTGAACTCAATAACATTATCTAAATAAAAATATCTGATCGAAATCATCATTGATGGAAATGGAAGCCTGAACGAATCGGCATAGACAAAGACCGCAGATCCCGTATCCTCTAAGATACACACAACGAAAATTATGTGGAGGTGCAGTAGAAAGCCCGTGTGAATGACCATTACAAAGGCCAAAAATAACAAAAACATATAATAAAGTAAAATAAAAAAGAGTTCATGCAAAATTACCTTCATAGCAAGATCCATCAGTTCCGCAGACACGTTCTGACCAGCAGCAACCAAACTGTTAACCAATTCACCCGCAAACCTTGCCTCTTTCTGGGTGATCAGAGTGTATGCAGTTCCGTCTTTGTCACCAGCACGACCTGTTCTTCCAATTCGATGGACATGCATATCCATGTCTCTAGCTATATCAAAGTTGACCACTGACTTAATTGACTTGATATCAAGACCACGAGCAGCAACGTCAGTTGCAACAAGAACATGGTATGTTCCAGACTTGAATTTTTTCAATGTTTCCATACGAGAAGCCTGATCTTTGTCACCATGAAGAGCTGCAACTTTAAACCCCTTCTGAGTAAGCTGTGATTCAATCTCATCCACTGTGGCTTTTTTCGAAGCAAAAACTAGAACATCACCGTCATCGATCAGTCCAGGTAGCTTTTCATGAAGCCAAGCCAACTTCTCAGCGTCTGAAGGAATTACTTGAACAACTTGAGTAATATCCTCATTGGCCATTCCAACCTCCCCCACAGTAACTCTTACAGGATCACTGAGAATTTCCCTAGCAAGCTTTTCAACTTTGCGGGGCATTGTTGCTGAAAAGAGTAATGTTTGGCGATCTGGCCGAATCTGCCCCACAATAGACCTTATTTGTGGCTCAAATCCAAGGTCAAACATCCTATCAGCCTCATCAAGTACCAAGTAAGTTGCTCTCAACATCGTTAGTGCCTTCATTTTTAGCATGTCTATCAACCTCCCAGGAGTAGCAACAACAATCTCACATCCTGCCTTCAATTCTTTGAATTGATCAAGCTTGGACATTCCGCCATAAACTGCAGAGACACGTATCCCATGTGATTTTGCAAATTTCTTTGCCTCCAAATATATCTGATGCGCTAATTCTCTTGTAGGTGCACATATAACCCCGATAGGACCCTCTTCTTTCTCAAGTTCAGGTTGATCCATAATATGGACAATCAAAGGAAGCACAAATGCAGCAGTTTTTCCTGAACCAGTTTTCGCTATACCAATTATATCTCTCCCAGAAAGCACAGTTGGTAAAGACTGGCTCTGTATTGGCGTAGGCTTTTCATATGCTTGTTTAGTGATAGCTTTCATTAGCTCCACAGAAAATCCACAGTCTTCAAATGTCTTAACTGGCCTTGGAACATCAAAACCTGATACACGAATGGCCAAGCTCTGCCTGTACTCGGAAACATCATGCTCACCCATGCCTGGATAAAGGAAAATAATTAATTTAGAGTTGAATTTGAATCCAGAGTTAACTCAAGAAAAGGTATAGACAAAGACAAAATAGTAATAAGTAACAAATTATACAGCTCAGGTTCAAGCCCTCATTAAACAAATTGGTATGTTATGGAGCAGTTATGCAATCAGGTGCAATCAAATGCATGCTTCTCAATTCACTTACAGGACAAGATTGCAATCTATTAACTCATGTCAACTCTACATGCATGATGAAAGATTGAAAACGAATGACAGAGATTCTATCACATTGTTTTGAGTGGCATGTTAATGTTCAGAACTCATAAGAGTAGACCAATCGTAGCAATGACACAAAGTAATGCTATATATACAGTCCAAGCCCCACAACTGGATTAAGCTTTGTTGTTTCATGGACACAAACACGTTAGGAAGCAAGCTTTATCACGGCCAGGAGAATAAACACCTTGTTCATAGACTATAAAAAATGGTCTTCTCATGCTTTGCCCTAACGCACGCCCATGGAATCTATCGCTCTTCACACAAGCCTCCTCACCCAATTTTTGTAGCAAGTCATCGGCACAATAGATTTTCTGATTAGCTGCAATCAATTAGAATCCCTACACATAAGCTTTCAAATAAGAAGTTTTAAAACTGGCTCAACTTAAAAGCAGACCCATTTTTGTGTATCACAGTAGAATTTCAATTGTAGTAGAGTCCTTTTTATGTCCATTTTCTAGTAAGAATGCTGCTAGTTTGTTTAATTTAATATCTGCATTGCTCTTTGTATAACATCGGAAGGCATTCGAATCCGGAAGATTCTAATTGACCACACAATTAAACCTCTGTTTTTTACTTTTTTCGTTGCTATTTGCTTGCTTCTATAACATGACATTTAGTAACTATGATTGTGTGATATAAGTCAAAAAAAACATATGATGCCACGTGAAATCCAAATTTGATACTTGCATTCTTCTCCGGCATCTTTTTCTTCCCCTCTTTTCTTTAGTTCCCAATATAAGAGCTCTGCTAATTCTAAATTTTCCTACCTCATGAAAAAATCAAAACCAATCTCTAATGCTCAGAGGAACTCATCCAAATTACTTAGTGATTGAAACCATGGAAAATTTCATGAAATGGCTGAAGTAAAACAATCCTCTGACCAATCTAGCTCAAATTCAATGAATCAACTATTAATCTCAAAGTTGCTAATGAGTTCGAATATCAAGACATAGTAACATGCATTGAGTATTGGATCAAACCATATGCAAACCCAATTCTCTACATAAATTATTTCTGACTATGTTGTTGATGCAAAACTTATATTTTCTGCTTGTTGCAACTGAGTTCTTTGCTTCAATGCTACAAGATGGGTCAGTTCTTCTTCAATGTCAATGCATTAACTCTGCCAACGGTGCAAGGTATTTCGACAAACTGTACACATCTTCACTTAAGATTTAGATTGCTGTCCTAAAATTTTCTTGGCATTTTATAGCACCATTCTGATAACATATAAATGAATGTATCGTACATGCACAAACTTCATGATGTAGATCAGGATGGTTCTGATACCAATTGATCCCCATCACTTCATCCTACAAGTCATACTTGTGACTCATGAGGTAGATTTGGATAAACAAATCATCACCTGCTTAAGATGTGATCAACTTCATTTGACAAACACATATCCTAATTTTCTTTGAGTTGATATTCTGTGTCAGTGAACTGGTTCTTTAAAGCGTCTTGAGACATGAAAGAGAAGTCACAAAATCTAAGACAACAGATAAAACATGTAAATTAGCAGATCAAGTTTTGGTTCTTATCGACCAAAAAACATAATATCAGAAAGAAAAATATGATAGCAGCAAATTCATCTCAACAATAACACTAGCTAACATGCCACTTCATGTTAAATGGCAAGTATCATTAATATGTATAGATTTAATTTTACCTGATATTGAAGGTTGTTCCTCATAGAAATCCTTATTAAAAGGCTCGTAGTCAATGGAACTATGATCCAACGCCGGAATAGGCTCAATCTTCTTCTTATCAAGAACAATCGGATTATCATCCGAATCATACTCAAGCAATCCCGCATCCACCGCCTTCGCTGCTGCATAGACTTCCTCATCCGAATCATAACCAGCATGAAGAGCATCCGAAGCCAATGTCAACCCTACATCTTTCTTCGCTCTTAAAAAACTCTCCATCGGATCATCCTCTTCGTCGTCAATATACTTCTCCAACTTCTCGTTGACCTTGGGAGGTGGCGCCGCCTTCATCTCCTCCTGAATCCCCTCCATAAATGCATCAAGAGGGTCAATTTCACCATTGTCACCGTCAGCGTCAGCGCCACCGCTGCCGTTATTATTATCGGCGTCGTTGGAATTGTCACGGTCGTCGTACTCGATGTTGTCTAAGTCGGTGTCTTCGTAATGGTCGTGGCCACTGGAGCGGGAGGAAGGTGGAACGTAGAGTCTCTGTGGAGCTTGTGATCGCTCGAAGTTGTATGTGGCTTGGCGATTGATGCCGAAGCCTTCAAATCCGAACTTTCTCTTCGACATTTGGGGCTGATTTAGGAGACAGAAAAATGGAACCCTAAATTGATATTTGTATACTTCTGATTAGACCGTTGGATAAACCCTAATTCGACTCTTCACTATTGGTTATCGAGAAGATAATCGCGTACTCTGCCTTTTTTAAAAGTCGCTGACCACTCATTTTCATGCCAAATCCCCTCCCTCGCCAACGTAATAGCTTCCTTCACCCAAAAAACACACAAAGGGCATAAATGAAAAAGTTGCCTATGCCTTTTAAATGATATCAATCCAAACTCTAAATTTTTAATAATTATTTTTTTTTAAAAATGGTAAGGCTTTACCTCCTCCTCATCCACTTTAATTTTGGTTATGATTTAAATCATTGCTTCGATGAGATTTTTAATTAAAAAATGTGTTAAATTATTGTGTGAATTTTTTTGAGCAAATATTCTAATGCAAATCTCGAAAGAAAAGGAGGCATGTGTTGAGGGGGCACTGTGACAATGACCTTTTTCTTTTCATTGTACACTAACCCACCCTCAAGTCTAAAATGTTATATTTATCAATTAATATTTGAAACATTTGTCATAAGGTTTCGTACAAATGCAGTCAAGATGGCTGGCAGGCAGGTAAGCACAACTAAATGTGTCATTTTGGTGGATAATTTCATACAATTATTATTGATTAAAAATACAGGGAAGTTTTGTCAAGAAAACCATTAGTTAAAAGGAACTCATTTGATGTTCTATTATTTCTGATGAGTAGTAGAAAGAAAAATTGGAGAGAATAATAGTCAATCTCCAATCTTTTCCATACTTATTGGAATAGATATTAAAAACAAGGTCTGCAAGGAAATAAATGTAGTAGTTTCCAAGGCAACGAAGAAGAACGTATAAGGAATGAGAATGCCGATGCAAAAAAAATATTAGGCGCAGCAATCATTATACTATCTCATCATTGTATTAATATGGTATAATCGTTTACATATTCTACTAATTATATCTTATTTTGTCATTTAATAACCACTTAAACGGAATTCACTATTTACAAGTTTATTATTAAAGGATGATACATACAATATTTTTATTAACAAGTAATATCACCCTACACCCAATTATTTCATGCTAATGTGAGCGGTAGATGCTTAGCGTCTTAAACTGCGCTCATAATTGCAGGAGGAGGGAAATAAAACCGAAAGGAGAGAGGGAAACGCTAGAGAGAGAAAGAAAGAGAGGGCGGGACTGACTCAGTCGCGTCACCGAGGCAACAAGGGTCACTCAAAAAATCAGCGTGTGTGTGTCTCTGTGTGTTAATAAGAAAATAGATGGAGAGGATTGGGAGTCATCTTTGCCTTTGCCACTACGCTCATTCTCATACCCACTCCAAAATCTCTAAACCCTAACCCAAGTATACATATCTTTCTCTTTCTTCGTACCGATCCAGTCTCTCACTCGATAATATTGTGTCTCCCACTTTATCTCCTTTTCTCTTAACTATGTCTTCCCCTCATTGGTTTCTCTTGGCTGACAAGGTTTTCAATTCCTTTTCACTGTAGACGCCTGGTTTTGGAATTGTCTTCAATCCGCAAGGTATGTATGCATGTAGTTTTTCTCTCTCTTGTCTCTTTATTAATTTCCGGGTTTTCTTTGTGTATATGCTGTGTTGGGCAAGTTTTGGTATCTAGGGTTCTATGCATTAGTGGCGATCGATGAGTTTGTGTTGGTGTATGTTTTCTTTCTTTATTTTTTTTCCTTCTGGTTGTGATGTTGGAGGATGGGTGTGTCTTTATGTTGGTTTGATGCTTTGGCTTAAGTGGGTTTTGGGTGAGAGTATTTGAGCGTAATTTATGATTTGTTATACTATTCGGTTGATAGATTGCCGAATGTGATACATTTTCGTTGGTCTTTATGGATTCCTTCTATTTTTGGGTAGTTTTAAATAAATGTTTGATTTTTTGGAACTTGGAGGTGAAGGTTCTTCTATTTGTTGCTGAGTTTAGAATTTGTACTCTTATCATCGAATGAATCAATTTTTGTTGGATTATTTGCTTCTTTTTATTTTAATTCAATTGTTGCGAAGATTACATTTTGATTGTTGGCTTGTTTTCAATGGTTACTCTGTTCCCACGTGGATCGTTTAATGTATTGATGATGGTTGATTGCCTGCTCTCTTGTGCACATTGGTGGATTAGTTTTTTCTCGAACTTTCCATGCTTCCAGCCATTTTGTCCAATTTATGTTCATCATATACGGTGGCTAATTTTTCTCTGTCTACACCTCCCTACTTTAATGTATTCCTTACTGGTGGTCCCTTTGTTGATATTTACTTCTTTTGATTTTCCATATTGTTCGATTCAACCTTCCCTCAACTTCTCTTTGGTTGTGTTAGCTTGTAAATGCTTTCCTTTTATTTTCTTTTCTGTTTATTGTTCTTATTCAAAGAGTGTATCATTGAAATAGTTGTTCTCAGGAATCTGTTTGACAGATGTGCATCTGTTCCCATTTCTTTGGTGTAGGCATGCCGCCTTTCCCAGCTTTCTGCAATACATAGTGCTTACACCTTGCTTTCTTCTCGGGCTAGTACTGGCGCTACAGGAATTGGGTTTTAGTATTTCTAATGGATGAATTTGGTGGACCCCGGTTTGATGGTATTGTAAATACTATAAGAAAGAAGAGGAGCCAAACTTCTCGCAGACCTAAACCTGAGTCACTGCCCTTCCCAGAAAGTGGTGATCTGTCACCGTCATCATCGACACCGCCTTCGGATGATGTGAGCAAGGTGTCTAGTGATGAGAATACTGGATGTGATACAAATTCTAAGAGGAAAGTGTTCAACCTTAATCAGTGTGCTTCAAGGAGTTTTCCAATTCCTAGAGCTGAAGGTGAATATCCCAGCAAAAAGATTAAGAATGAGGATCGAGGATCTGACATGTTACATACTAGTGTGGGTTTGGGAGATGGAGTAGGAAATGAGAACAGGTTAAAAAAGTTTAAACTTAAGGTTGGTGGTGTAACACATACAATTCAAACCAAATCCAGTACTCCTAGTGTGTCAGGCAGTGGGTCTTCTACAAAGAGTGCTCGATCTTCAGATGCTCCTTGGCCATGGCCAAAGCTGATTCTCCAGGTTTATTTCCATTGTTCCTTGTCCTTACGAGTTATCGATCTTTCTCCACACACTCAAGTTTGTACTGTACTATTTCAAGCTGAATATTGTTTTTACAAAGTCATGACTTGTGATGTTGGAAATAAATAAGGGTTGTGATGATGGCACAATGATTGGGAAATGTACACCTAGTTTTCCTCTTTCTCGCTATCAATTTTTGTTTTTGTGAGAAATAAATAGAAAATATATGTGTAAAAGAATGTAAAATAAATGGAAGTGTTTTGCTGATTTTGTTTCCAAACAAATGAAAAAAATACTTCAAGTGAGCAAGTTGTTACCAGCAGTTTTGTTTCCTTGGATCCAAATAATGAAAAATCCCATATCCATGGCATGAGCTGATATCTTCTAATCCTGATAGAAAATCCAGGCTTCCTAATTTAATATTTTCTATTCCTCTGCAATTGGTTCAGCAACCAATTAATGCACAAGTGCTCGCTTTTGGTTGGTCTAGAAGTTAAGGAAGAGTTTATAAGAAACTTGAAGATGCAACCACTGGACAATTGTAACTGACATAATCTTGGGAAAGATTTTCTGACTAAATGTGATTTATGCGTAGGACAGAGAAATTTATTCCTTGAGCTAAGTTTATTGCAAAGTAATCTCGTTCATTTATTCGTATATTGCCATTTAGCATATCTATTTGGAATCCACGAAATCTTTCCATTTCACTTCCTTTATTTTCTCTTAAATTTTAGGACAATTTTGATGAAGATTCTCCAATCCTAGATAAGAAGAGTGGTTTGCAAGGAATCCCATGGATGGATTTCTCAAGAGCACGTTTTAGTCTTGGGAAGGAGGACTCATTGATGGGGAAGATGTCTGGAAAGAATGCCTCTGAAAGGCAAGGTGAGAAGTCAGATCCTGTTCGTAAGAGCAAGAGGGTGCCCAAGAAGCGTCGCCTGGATGGGGCTTTTGAGGAAGATGATGAGATCCGATACCTGGAGAAGCTTAGAACTTCAAAGGTTGCTTTAGTGTATAAAGATTTTGAGGAAGAATCAAGCAAGAAACAAGTAAGTCTTTCTAGGGTTTCTAAGGGAGCTAAGTATGAAAATTTGGAAGATTTTGGTTCTGTAAGGTCAGTTAAAGATGGTAGGAAGTCCACATCTGAAAGAGTTATGGAGGACACGGATTATGAAGAGGACGAAGAATTGTTGTCTGATCGTGAGCCTGAAGGAAAGAAAAAGAAGAAGAAAGAAATGGATGATCCCTCCGATTCACCAACAGAAAATAAGAAGGAAATGGTTCTGACAACACGCCAACGAGCACTTATGTCTAGCAAGGGTGCCTCTTCCATATCTGGTGTGAGCCGTATTGAGTTCCCAAATGGTTTACCCCCGGCTCCACCTCGAAGTAAGTATTGATTTCGTTTTCTTTTAAGATCTCATCTACTATTTATAAGTATTAGTCTTCAATTTATTAAGCGTGTCTCTTTGGTTGCTTTATTATAGAGCAAAAGGAGAAACTTTCGGAAGTGGAGCATCAGCTGAAGAAAGTTGAAGCTGCTCAGAGACGTAGAATGCAAAATGAGAAGGCGGCTCGGGAATCAGAGGTATTTTATGTTGGTTGCACTCCGTTTTACCATAATTATATGTTATATAGATTTTCTGATGTGGGAGGCTGGAGCGAGTGATATCATTGGATTCTGTAGGCTGAGGCAATTAGGAAAATTCTAGGTCAAGATTCCAGTAGGAAGAAGCGAGAAGATAAAATAAAGAAGCGCCAGGAAGAATTGGCACAGGTACTGTAAATGTAAACCATTTTAAGCTGTGCTTTTTTTTTTTTGGGTAAAAAGTTGTTATAATGTTAATAATCACTCCTATTTAATGAATTTTATCTTTCAGGAGAAGGCTGCCAATGCACAGATGCTTGCATCAAACACCATTAGATGGGTTATGGGCCCTACTGGCACTGTGGTTACATTCCCAAAAGAGATGGGTTTGCCTCAAATTTTTAACCCTAAACCTTGCAGGTAGAAATCATTCTCTCCATCCTCAACCTAAATTGAAATGGTTTTTTATAATGTGTTTGAATGCACTCAGTCACCAGTCAAAATGTGCAGAATTATATGTCTTCTGAATTTTATTTTATTTTCTTGGTTTCTGTGTGTGTGGGTTTCTGATCCTATTTTGTTGATGGTCTGAGGATTCTTATGTGGATTTTCAGTTATCCTCCTCCGCGCGAAAAATGTGTCGGACCATCTTGTACCAACCCATACAAGTACCGGGATTCCAAGTCAAAGCTTCCTCTTTGCAGTCTCCAGTGCTACAAGGCAATTCACGAAAAGATGCAAGCCAAAACTGCCTGTTAGCTTTGTAGCTGTCTTGTCCTTCCCTTAATTAATATAGGTATCCTTCTTCTGTGATCTTAATATATTGAGAGAATAATGAAGAAACATCATTTTTGTAAAGAGGAGAGATATCTAGGAATTGGAATTATTCCAGCACTTTAATTCACAGTTGGAAATGTTTCATATGCAGAAACTCCTCCGTAGTAGCTGGCAAAATTATAATGCATTTACCCTCAGCTGCTTTTTTTATTCCTTCTGAGTTCTGTTTGTGGGCCGTTTTGTCAACGCTCATAAATAGTTGATACCTTTGGATTAGTTCTTTGTTCCTTATGCTTAGCTCTCTATTATAATTCTGTTTCATAACGGCCTTTCTAACATCTGCTGAGGCAGGCCTTCAAACAATTGTACGGCTATGCTTGTTAAATTCTTCTCTTTTATCATGGTATGTGTGCCCGTATGTCACAGGCAGGACTCATTAGTTTTCATCCTCTAACATGTTTTCTGGATGATGTTACAATCTACGGTCAATGCTTGTAAGATTCTCTATACATGCAAGCTCATGTTTATTGGTTTCGTTGGCTTGTTGCTTTGTAACAAAGGAGTGTAATTGTTGTATAGTAGTTGGTTGAGGCCTTTCTTACATGCGGATATGATTGTGTTTGAGTTGCTTGCTTTCCTGAAGGAAGAATTACTTATTTAGTTAGTCTTCAAGTTCCTAGCTGGAATACTTAAGGTAGTCTGACATGAATTCATACCTTTTCAACAGTGATGTGGAAATTTCTTGAGGCTTGTTGCGATAAATATTGACAGTTTTATTTATGAACATTGTGAGTCAAGTACATGGCACAAGAAAGGTACAAATTCTTGAATGCACGGGTTTAGCTTGCTGTCCAATGTAAGTTACAGAATGCCAAGTGCACGATTTAACTTTCGTGTTTAAGTTGTAAGTGTGGGGAATTTATTCGTAACTTGCTTTGGGTACGTAGAGTTGCGAATTTATTTGTAACTTGTTTAGGGTACGTGACAAAATGTAGAGTTCCGAATTCATTTGTAATTTTTTTTGGGTACATGACAGCGCTTGAGCTAAAAACAGTTTATCATCGACAATGCTTACTGTTGATAAAACCACCGCACCTGGCTTGTTGGGAGTTGGCCATCAAATCAGCTAGTTCAGCACTCTCCTTCGGATATCGGGCTTCTAAGATGAGAATCAAACAAGTGCTTGTGCAAAATATACGTTTCGCTTGAATCATTCAAAGTGTGATGGTGAAAAACCACTATCAAAAGGAACACTTTCAAAACAAAACAAAAGCGTTATGGCCGTAGCAGCAGTCCTGCCATCGCCCATGGGGATGCACTGATTCAGTACAAATGATATATTTATGGGTTCGCATTTGCGTACTGGTTTTTGGTTCAAAATCACATCGGTGGGCTAAGTTAGCTTCCGAAGGAGTGGAGCGCAACATACCACACCACTCACAATGTGTGGTGTGGCGTGGGGGCAGTGCAAGAAACAAACTTGGCCTGGGGGAACCCATGGTCATGTACATTAAATATGAGCGGGCCGTCGGGTCGGTTCGGATCGGTCAATCATACGCTAAAATAGAGTCCGAGTCTGCGTCGCGTCCTTCGCAATCATGCCCATGGTCATGAATATATTCCTTTGCTTTCCGAAACTCACTCCTTTACTTCTGAGTGACCTCTCTTTGTTTCTATCTCGCTCCGTCGCCGCCTTGAAGCGGATAAGACCAGAAAGTCGGAAGGAAACGCCTGGAGCAACTCTAATTCAATGGCGCATTCATGCGTGTCGTCTCTCAGATTCACTTCCTCTCTCGTGTTCTCTTCTACAAACCCTAGCTCCTCTTCCTCCTCTGCCGAAATTAGAACCCTCTCTCTGCCGTTCGAATCACTTCGGCCCAGGTACTCTTTCTGATTAGTTCCTTTCCAAATAGTTATCTTTTGTTTTGATTCTTCTATCATTTGCAGGAAATTAAAAAAGATATTGTCCGGTAAGCGGAACAATTTCCGGAGTTCTTCAGCGAAGGCTGTCTACTCCGGTGAGGTTTGGGAGGCCGGAAAGACTTCGCAGAGGGGTGTTTGGTCCATTAGGTAAGGTTTATATGATAAGCCTTTGCGTTTCGGTGTTGTTTGAATCGTCTTGTTTCAACTTCTTGATGAATTCAAATATTTAGGGATGACTTACAAGTTCCATCTTCGCCATACTTTCCGGCGTTCGCACAAGGAGGACAAGGACCACCTCCGATGGTGCAAGAGCGGTTCCAGAGTGTTATCAGTCAGCTTTTTCAATATGTAAACGATTATGTTTGGTTTTCTCTTAATATTTTAGGTTATACTTTCAGTTTTAAACTCGTGATCAATCTTTATCAAAATATTGATGATGGTACTGTTTTGGAATATAAGAGAATAATACGTTGTGGTGGAGCTGTTGATGATGATATGGCGAACATTATTGTTGCTCAGCTTCTCTATCTTGATGCTGTTGATCCTAACAAGGTTCGTATCATTTATTTATGTTATTCTTCCACTTAATTGTATCCTAAAATTTCCTAGAAGTTCAACAGTATCAACGAAATTTGCTAGTAACTAGTAACCTGGTCAGGTGGACCTATTTTAGTATGAGTATATTTGTCCAACTAAGTTTGTTCAATCAAAATGAGGATGCACTGTATGGTCTTTGATGGATGTCTTGTGTGCTAAAGTTATTGTTTGTGGCTCTTATTGAATCTTTGTTAAACTTAATGAGCCAAATTGCCTAAGATGTGATCTTAAATAGGTCACATTTGTGGAATAGAATTCATGTAATCGTCTCCCCTAGTAGTTGGACAATTTTTGTTGAGTTGAGCAGATTATTTTTTAACATAAATTGATGTCTATCATGAAAGAATGAGCTTTTATATTTAATTGACCATACTCCACTTGTTGTAACCATCCTTTACCACCAACATACACACATACCCCTCTTACTCTTTCGTGAACTCTGATTTTGATTCAAAAAATTTTAGAAGATAAAGATGATTGTATGGGTGATTCTCGATTCACACCTGTCCTGATATTTTGAGCAGGATATTGTGATGTATGTGAACTCTCCAGGGGGATCAGTTACAGCTGGTAACTTTTCTTTAGCTACTGCTCAGTCATTCTGTTGATAAGATTCTGTATAATGGGCTGTGAACTAATGCCATCTTTTTATTTATTTCTTTTTCTTTTTTTCCTTTATCCTCTTAGGTATGGCCATATTTGACACAATGAGGCATATCCGACCTGATGTTTCCACTGTATGTGTTGGACTAGCGGCTAGGTAAAAGATTCATTGGTGCATGTTTTGTGACTGCTAGTGCCATTCCTGCCTTTACTGTCTTAGAGAGCTGCTATGTTGTTTATTTCTTTTCTCCTACCCTTCCTCCTTGGTCAGTCCGTCCAATGAATATTTTTGTTGTAGGTGTCATTTATTACTAACGGTGGCATTAGACACTGACCTTATTGATAAATTTATGAAATACCCTTTCAATTGCTGCTATAATTGCATGTATTTCTTAGTTTTTAATATTAAGTTGTTTATTTTCCCATTTCTGATGTTTAAATAAGCTTAAGAAAAAGTCAGTGGTCCTAGTGGGTTTAATACGAACATACATGTGGGTCCTATTACAATTAGTCAAAAGGTGACCAGCCACGTAGGAAAGTGACCAAGTATTAAAAATAAGTTCAGTCAAGTAATTAGAGAATTGGGGCCTCTCCCATTTGATTTTTCTGCCAGACCATCCAAAACAAATATGAGTTTTCTTTTTGTTAATCATCTTGGCGATCAGTACTTTCACTGTGTCTTCAAATCGATGCCAATCAGGGTGTTCACTTTGAATTTCTTTTTTCTGTTAGTTTTTTTTTTTTCTGTTAGTTATTTTTCATATTCTAATCTAATAACAAGTCATGGTTCAATAATTAATAAGGGGATATTTAACTTGCCCTTATTTAAAAGGGGATATTTAATAATTATTTTGTGGCATGACAAAAAAAAAGAGGGTGTCTCAGTGGAAGGAGAAGGACCTATGTCTGCCTGAGAGGTTTATCCACTAAAAGATGAAATTTCGTGGGACATGGACGGACGGGTTGAAAGGAGTGTTGACACTTGGTCATATGGCCCTCACATAGTTTTGCCGTGTCCTCCAAATCATATGCTGCAGTTGTTTTTCTGATTTGAAGTCTTTATCTTTAGTGCAGAAGAGAATTATGGCTTCTTCTATTAGTCTATAGTTACTTCAGGCAAGTGATGCAGTTTGTTTGCGAGTTCTACAATTTGCATTTGTGTTGCAGTACTGCTTTTTAGAGTGGATACATTCTGACTGAGAAGGAATGTTTGTTTACTGGTTTAGAAGAATTAAGAGTTAAGTTTGAGGCAGTTTTTAGCATTCTGTGATGTATAAGGCTTTTATTCAATACTTGATCGGTGTNTACCCCTCTTACTCTTTCGTGAACTCTGATTTTGATTCAAAAAATTTTAGAAGATAAAGATGATTGTATGGGTGATTCTCGATTCACACCTGTCCTGATATTTTGAGCAGGATATTGTGATGTATGTGAACTCTCCAGGGGGATCAGTTACAGCTGGTAACTTTTCTTTAGCTACTGCTCAGTCATTCTGTTGATAAGATTCTGTATAATGGGCTGTGAACTAATGCCATCTTTTTATTTATTTCTTTTTCTTTTTTTCCTTTATCCTCTTAGGTATGGCCATATTTGACACAATGAGGCATATCCGACCTGATGTTTCCACTGTATGTGTTGGACTAGCGGCTAGGTAAAAGATTCATTGGTGCATGTTTTGTGACTGCTAGTGCCATTCCTGCCTTTACTGTCTTAGAGAGCTGCTATGTTGTTTATTTCTTTTCTCCTACCCTTCCTCCTTGGTCAGTCCGTCCAATGAATATTTTTGTTGTAGGTGTCATTTATTACTAACGGTGGCATTAGACACTGACCTTATTGATAAATTTATGAAATACCCTTTCAATTGCTGCTATAATTGCATGTATTTCTTAGTTTTTAATATTAAGTTGTTTATTTTCCCATTTCTGATGTTTAAATAAGCTTAAGAAAAAGTCAGTGGTCCTAGTGGGTTTAATACGAACATACATGTGGGTCCTATTACAATTAGTCAAAAGGTGACCAGCCACGTAGGAAAGTGACCAAGTATTAAAAATAAGTTCAGTCAAGTAATTAGAGAATTGGGGCCTCTCCCATTTGATTTTTCTGCCAGACCATCCAAAACAAATATGAGTTTTCTTTTTGTTAATCATCTTGGCGATCAGTACTTTCACTGTGTCTTCAAATCGATGCCAATCAGGGTGTTCACTTTGAATTTCTTTTTTCTGTTAGTTTTTTTTTTTTCTGTTAGTTATTTTTCATATTCTAATCTAATAACAAGTCATGGTTCAATAATTAATAAGGGGATATTTAACTTGCCCTTATTTAAAAGGGGATATTTAATAATTATTTTGTGGCATGACAAAAAAAAAGAGGGTGTCTCAGTGGAAGGAGAAGGACCTATGTCTGCCTGAGAGGTTTATCCACTAAAAGATGAAATTTCGTGGGACATGGACGGACGGGTTGAAAGGAGTGTTGACACTTGGTCATATGGCCCTCACATAGTTTTGCCGTGTCCTCCAAATCATATGCTGCAGTTGTTTTTCTGATTTGAAGTCTTTATCTTTAGTGCAGAAGAGAATTATGGCTTCTTCTATTAGTCTATAGTTACTTCAGGCAAGTGATGCAGTTTGTTTGCGAGTTCTACAATTTGCATTTGTGTTGCAGTACTGCTTTTTAGAGTGGATACATTCTGACTGAGAAGGAATGTTTGTTTACTGGTTTAGAAGAATTAAGAGTTAAGTTTGAGGCAGTTTTTAGCATTCTGTGATGTATAAGGCTTTTATTCAATACTTGATCGGTGTGTATAGTCATAATACAATTGAACAAATTTCATGCCACCTATTAGAACATTAGTTCATGTAAAATACTTCATGAAGTACGCACTTTTTCTGTCATGGGGTTGGCTGGCTATTTCTCCTCTCATTATTTCTAGCCTATCTGCAGATGTACATTCCAGCAGTTAATTTTATAATTTATGGGGTAATTTTATATTGCATTTCTTTTTTGTTAGTCATGTTACAAGAATATTCTTTTCATAATGGATATATTCTTTCACATGAACAGTATGGGGGCTTTTCTGCTCAGTGCTGGCACCAAAGGTAAATAACTTGACTTTCTTATGAGTGATTTGAATTCTATTTCATGACTTTTTCTTGCTGAAATTAATTCTTTCTCTATTTGCAACGGTTACTGAAGGAAAAAGATATAGCCTTCCAAACTCAAGGATAATGATCCATCAGCCTCTTGGTGGAGCACAAGGTGGGCAGACTGACATAGATATTCAGGTATGCAACTGTCCATTGTTTCTTGCTAGGGATCTTTGTTTCTTAGTCTATCACATATTGCACATCTAATTTAATACAGCAGACACAATAAAATGCATGTGATGTATTGGGAAATTAAATTACCCTTTTTTTGAGGAAGTCTGGTGTTCATTGTATGTGTAGATTCTTGAAGGCACAGTGGTCCGCAATTCGATGTGAACTGGCTCCATTTTCTTTTCATTCAGTTGACCAGTTTCTTTTTTGCTTCGCATTTGATTTTATTTTATCTCGTGTTTGGGACCTTTATGATTTCTGTTAATGAGCTACGATTTTTCTTTATGACTTTGCATATGGATTTTCATTTTTATCTAGTTTCTATTTTTCCTTCAAGCTTCATAAAATAGCAATTAAGCATGTCCTTATATACGGTGGAGCTGGTAATTTAATTGGAATGACTTTTCCTGAGATGGTGTAAAAAGAAATTGGAACAATAAGTTAATACCATCTTGAGGTTTTTTCCATGGGCAACTTGTTGTAAGAAGAGGTCAAAGGAAACCCAATGTGACTGTTTAAATTGGTAGTTATATTTTTGATTGAGTATTGTTTTGAAAAGGTCTCTCCTGTTGGAACTTGTCTATTTATATTTTCTGCTGGACCTTCTGACTTTGTTTGTTGTGTTGCTCACGGCTCTGATCAGTAGCGATCATGTTTATTGCTTAGGCTAATGAAATGTTGCATCACAAGGCAAACTTGAATGGATATCTTTCTTACCACACTGGCCAAAGCCTAGAAAAGATCAATCAGGATACTGATCGTGACTTTTTCATGAGTGCTAAAGAAGCTAAAGAATACGGGCTTATAGATGGTGTTATCATGAATCCTCTAAAAGCTCTCCAGCCTCTGGCGGCTACTGCAGACCAGTAACAATGACAATTCTTGGTGTGTAAACTTTACCCAGCCTTTGCTAAATTAATGGTGTACTATGTTGTTTTGGCTGCTGAATGATGTTACCTTAGTGCACCATAGGTTAAACAAGTTTTGCTTTGTTTTCCATTTCTAGTAAAGCTTGGGAAGTCGATCAAACTTCAAATATTGTATCTTTCGTTAGCACCCCTATATTGTTTTTTGCTGCATGCCATCATTTTGCTTCAACAAACCTAATCCTTCGATCTATTGAAAAGTCCATGTTATGCTTCTCCAAATTATTCTAGGATCAGATTTTGCACTTACAAGGTTAGAAATCAAAAATTTATGTATTTTTGCTGAGATTCTTTTACCTCAATTCCTTTTATGGAATTTGATGCATCCCCTGCCACTAAACCAAGATCCCCGTTTCAGTCAGTAGAAACTTTGTTATTATTTAGGATTAGTTTGGGTATGTTTACTTGAGCATTATTTTTTTACTTTGGATCTAATTTTATATCTGGTATTTTAGAATTCAATAATTTTTTATTACCACATATATAACATGAAATCCACCAACACTCTTTAATTTTTTTTTTTTGGTCAGAACCAACACTCTTATGCAATGCTCTCTTCTATAGGGAACTGCCCCCCTCCTCCAAACCAAACCAAACCAAACCAAACTAAATTAAGTGTTATGTCCCAATTATTTGGGGTCAGTTTTTATGAGTCTGTCTTTACCATTCATTTTGATCATGCACTATACGTTCATTTAAGTTAAATATTTAAAAAAATAAAAAAAATCAATTAACGGTGTGGGGAAAACAGAAAATATTCGGCGTTTATAAGACATTAGCTTCCATCTCACGAAAAATTGTGACAACACTTGTTTGTGAGACACACAAATTGATTGTTCAATTTTTATTGGGAATGTATAATATTTTATAGGTGATTTACACAACCACGTGACAATCCGGTGAGCACTAAATATCCTCTCCAGGCACCGACAGTACCTCCAAATAGTTGAAAGATCAACAGATGTAGCTGTCGATTAATAAAATAAGTTTGGTGGATGTGGATCAATATATCTATCAAGCTGTAACATTGGGCAGGTGCGTAGAGTGGTGGTTTAGAAATTGGTCTTCTAGTGGTAGTAGCGCACAAGGTGGGGAGTTTGTGGAATCTTGTGCGATACCCTTATCCACAAAAGAAGATACTCCTCTTCTCTCCTACTTGGCAGATTTGGCATTTTGCACAGGAAGTCTGTAACTGGACTGGTAAAAACCACCATCAACAAAACCAAAAGGGCTCCCCTTTATCTAGAACGAGCTACAAGAAAGAAAATGCCAAGAAAACAAAACCTAACTCTTCCACCAAATCAACTACTGCAAGGAAAAAAGTAGCCTCAATCTCACCAACATCTTTGAGCACTATCCTTGTGACTCTCGTGCTATAGTATCTTTTGAGAATCGCCACTTTTTATTCTTTAATCTCTCGCATCTCTCTCTCAACACACCTATACACGCATTTTGTAGTCACTTGAGAGCAGAAACCCAGTGAGGGTATTTATCCTCTATTTATTTTCTTCCTAAATTATTTACGGTGAATACACGTGGGACATATTGTATGTAAATTGGCAATTAAAAAAAATAAGAGAAAAAAAATTATTAGTAGGGATTTGGATCCTCATTATTCTTTGAAGTAAAGCGAAACAAGGACAATTATTTGTAGACTGACAAGTTTTGATTACTTTGGAGATAATATCTGGCATTCTTGGTCAAGCGCCCTAAAGTGTTTTTGGAAGAAACAAAATAAGTCCCTGAAAATCTTGGAAAGATCCATGAATGAAGATGCCAACGAACTACAGTGCCAGTGGATAGATTATGTATAAACAAGTAAGTACATTACTAGAAGTACTTGGATCAAGAAGGATGAACAAGAATCATTTCCTCGAAGAAATTGCTCATTATGAAGCTTGAGAAAAATGAAGATGATGGTAATTCTTCAAGCTCGTCATAGAAGTCATTTTCTTCTGATTTGGGTGCTGTAAAGGTCATTAGCTGAGGATAAGAGAGGGGCTCTGTATCAAAGAGTACACTTGGTGAGTCATACGTATTCTCCAGGTCCAGGTTTTCTTCTTGATTGATTGTAATGTCTTGGGAGGTATTGAATGGAGACTTGGAGTAGTGGAAGTGATCTTCACTTGCCTCTCCTTCAACTTTAATGAGGGTTTGTTGCTCTTGTTTTTGTTCTTCCTTTGGGGTTGTAGGATGGTCCTCGGGAAGTGGGGTTTGGTGTTCTTTTGCCTGTTGGGTAAGGTTTGTGGTAGCAAGGTCAGGGCCTGGATGATTATGGCTACAGGTGTAAGTGATGATGAGCATTGAAGCATCTGTTCTGCATCTCTCTACTTGCTTTTTGGCTGAACAACCCTTTGATGTACTGCATCTGTAATAACCCCTGCAGGAATCAAGTGGCAAGAGAACCAGTGGNTCCTCTTCTCTCCTACTTGGCAGATTTGGCATTTTGCACAGGAAGTCTGTAACTGGACTGGTAAAAACCACCATCAACAAAACCAAAAGGGCTCCCCTTTATCTAGAACGAGCTACAAGAAAGAAAATGCCAAGAAAACAAAACCTAACTCTTCCACCAAATCAACTACTGCAAGGAAAAAAGTAGCCTCAATCTCACCAACATCTTTGAGCACTATCCTTGTGACTCTCGTGCTATAGTATCTTTTGAGAATCGCCACTTTTTATTCTTTAATCTCTCGCATCTCTCTCTCAACACACCTATACACGCATTTTGTAGTCACTTGAGAGCAGAAACCCAGTGAGGGTATTTATCCTCTATTTATTTTCTTCCTAAATTATTTACGGTGAATACACGTGGGACATATTGTATGTAAATTGGCAATTAAAAAAAATAAGAGAAAAAAAATTATTAGTAGGGATTTGGATCCTCATTATTCTTTGAAGTAAAGCGAAACAAGGACAATTATTTGTAGACTGACAAGTTTTGATTACTTTGGAGATAATATCTGGCATTCTTGGTCAAGCGCCCTAAAGTGTTTTTGGAAGAAACAAAATAAGTCCCTGAAAATCTTGGAAAGATCCATGAATGAAGATGCCAACGAACTACAGTGCCAGTGGATAGATTATGTATAAACAAGTAAGTACATTACTAGAAGTACTTGGATCAAGAAGGATGAACAAGAATCATTTCCTCGAAGAAATTGCTCATTATGAAGCTTGAGAAAAATGAAGATGATGGTAATTCTTCAAGCTCGTCATAGAAGTCATTTTCTTCTGATTTGGGTGCTGTAAAGGTCATTAGCTGAGGATAAGAGAGGGGCTCTGTATCAAAGAGTACACTTGGTGAGTCATACGTATTCTCCAGGTCCAGGTTTTCTTCTTGATTGATTGTAATGTCTTGGGAGGTATTGAATGGAGACTTGGAGTAGTGGAAGTGATCTTCACTTGCCTCTCCTTCAACTTTAATGAGGGTTTGTTGCTCTTGTTTTTGTTCTTCCTTTGGGGTTGTAGGATGGTCCTCGGGAAGTGGGGTTTGGTGTTCTTTTGCCTGTTGGGTAAGGTTTGTGGTAGCAAGGTCAGGGCCTGGATGATTATGGCTACAGGTGTAAGTGATGATGAGCATTGAAGCATCTGTTCTGCATCTCTCTACTTGCTTTTTGGCTGAACAACCCTTTGATGTACTGCATCTGTAATAACCCCTGCAGGAATCAAGTGGCAAGAGAACCAGTGGGAATACATTATGCACTGCGTGTGTGTGTGTGTGTGGGAGAGAGAGAGAGAGAGAGAGTATGAACCTGGGATACGGAGATCCTTTAATGGGTTTTTGCCCATACTTCCGCCACGAACAACGATCAGAAGGATCACTTTTCTGCTTTCCATCATTTGTTTCAATCTTCACTGTGACCACAGTCTTCTGAGCCACCTTTCTGTTACCACAAAGAAGAGAATAGAAAAATGGTACAAATTCACTCGTTAATTCCCGAGGGGGAGAAAAAGAAGCAGAAAGAGAAGACACATCTTTCGAGTTTCAAACCCATATTTTCACATCATCAAAACCTCCAAAAAACAAAAAAAAAACTACATTCATTGACCTTTTCTTGGATGCCTGAGATTCTTCTTTAAGTACCTCTGAAATATCCGACTCCATCTCTGTAGACTGAGATCCCTCCATGACCGAATTACTTCTTCTTCTTTATTCAGCTAAAGGCTTAAAGACATAGAGTTATTAAGGAGATGAAGTTGCTGAAGCAGCATTAAAGAAAGAGATGGAAGATATTGAGCTCCAATTGATTAAGAGAGAGAAAGAGAAAGGAGAGGATAAGCAAGAGATGACAAACCCACAAGTCGCTTTCTCTCTTTCTTTTCAGTCATTAAATATAAAGCAATACACAGGTTTGCATTTCACCACCCCCACTACCCTGATTATAACATTAAATATTATACACATTTGGTTAGGAACTTAGGAATGGGAGTATTCATTTTGCTCATCTCCAATAGGATTCAAAGAATCAGTCGATCATTTGTTACAAATTGGACCATTCATCTCGAGATTAATACACGCCAATAATTCACAATTTGCAATGTTTTTCTTCTATATATCAAACATATCATCTACTATCAATTTGTGACGTCACATTCCACGCGTTTCAATGTCCTCCAAAATTGACCAACCAACAATATCACGACCTTGAACTGTTTCCACGTAGATAAATTCAAAGCCTATGTGACTCTTGATTTGGTGGGGGTGGGGGTGGGGGTGACTTATCATCACTCTTCAGTGGATTCTTCTAACTTTCACTTCACTTACCACCAAAACAGGAAAACACACACTCAAAAAGAACAAAGAATAAATTCATGGATGTGCGGAATATGATGGCCACTTTGGTTTTTACACTCTACTGTTGCGAATCTCCTGTTAATCATACATCTATCCTAAGGTAAGGTATCTTTTTGAATTTAAGGCTCACCATGTTGTCGGTATTTCCTTAACGATTCGAAATACAAGTTCCATAAACCTCTTGATGTAATGTTACCGGATGTTGTGACAGTCACGAATAACAGCTTTAACGATGATACAGAGAAAAAGTATTGATAAAACATATTTCATAATAAATTAAAGCTCATGGATTGAAAATTAGATTCGTATAAACTCAAAAAAACACTTTATGTACTTAAAAAAAACTACATATTACAACTTCATGCATAGTAAAAATATTTGTTATAACGTTAATACCATATCGTCATCCGATAACAAGCCACCGGTGATGTAATGACCGAGTAAGTTGTTTACCTTGAGCTATATTGGATATCTAGACACTAATCGAGGGTGTCTCTCAATATAATTTGAGAACATCAATATATCTTATAGTGATGATTTTAGGATTACAATCACATACTCTCCCTCCCTTAGGATTGATAATCGAGTAGAGTTTTATAAGCTTGAACTGAGCATGTTGATCTCGTTTTTTTAAGCGAGCCTAAAAAATTGTTCAATTTCAGTTCGTTTAAAAAATGAGTTGAGCTCAAGTAGTTCGACTATTTTACATATAAAATAGACGAGTTTTGTGAGTTAAAACCAAATTTTTTAAGCTCATTTTTTAAATAAATTTATAAAATTATTTAAATTTAACTTATTTAAAAAATAAGTCGAGCTCAACACGAACTAAACCCGAATAGCTCCCGTCAATTATGAGCTCTATTCCCCTGGATCCATCAGTGAGGCCGTGTATGTCATCATTTTAAACTCTTGTTTCGAGAATTACGTCTCAAGCAATGTGGCCCGATTAGTTATAAGTTTAAATATTAGGTAGAACTCTAGTTTAATAGTTGTATTACATTACTTCTTTTCAAAATAATATTTTCCAAAAAATATATGTTTTATAGTACTTTTTCTTGTGTGGATCCTATTTCAATGGAAGCTTTGATGAGTCGGTTCACCTAGATATCTTGTTTTTACTGGTATATTGTGAGTTGCTCCACGTATTGTTTGACATAAAATAGATAATGGATTTGTTTGTCTTTTGTTGAATCTTTTTCACGGTTCGATAAACAATTTGATAAACCAATGATTTTTTTCTGTGTTTCAGAATACAGTTATTTGATTCTTGTGGTTAGTTGAGTCTTGTATCCACCATGTATCATGATCCGCGTTGCATTCAGGAACCCACAAATCATAAAATTAATTATCACCAAAAATCCACACCATATTCCAATTTTATTCGAATCGTTTTTGTAAGAGAAGTATTTGACAATGGAATCGAGTAGATAACGTTTCTTGATGTTCCAAAAATCTTTGTCTATTTCATTTGTGTTCTTGTTTATCAACCCTTTCGAAATGGCATTTCCTTCTCCTGTACTTTTCTCACTGTCCGTTCCAACTTGTCCCTCTCTGTTGATTCCTTGTTTCCGTAGACTTTTTCCGGCTGAAATTCTTAGGAAATTAAATTGTGACTCTCTCTCAGACTTATTCTTGTACCTTTGGACTATTATCTTTGTTCTTGCCCATAAAAAAACACCACCAAAATCATAATTAATTTTCGTCACGTCTAATGCTATGAGCTGAGTCAAGTGATACCAATATTTCCCTTTCAGCATTGCCTTCCTCGATATCACTCATTTAATTAACTTATTCTCGACAGCTTTCACCTGCAATTTGCATGGTTATTGCCATCAAACATAGTGTGTGTGTATATATATGAACCTTGATCGACGATGTTAATTAAATCTGAGTGTGTTGAGTGGAGGAAAACAGGTTGATTCAGCATTCAGATGGCGAATGCGTTGTTCTCTTCATTCAATTTAAGTGGATGGTTATAGTCTGCTCAAAGGGGAAATTATGAGCAAAGGTAAACAAGTTCCATGGCTTGGAATGACAGGCCTTGGAGTGATTGATCCTTTTTGCTCTACATATGATCCTTGTCAGGAAAATGTGGCCGAGAGAACAGTCAATCTGGTTAGAGATCAACAACTTTCCAACTCCGAAACCCGGATGCAAAATGATTTGCACAACCATGGCGTCCCCAGCTTGGCGGATCAAAAAATGTATGAACCACCAAATCCTGAACATGTCCACAACCAGATTTCAGAGGTTGCTGAATTGATGAGGAAAAACACATCTCCATGTCCTTTATCATCGTTAGAGGTCGTCAGCAATAGTACAAGTCATGAGGGTGGCCGGAAATATTCCACGGAAGAAATCATAAAGCTGGCCGGAGAAAGGTACATCCAGTTGTTCACACAAGGGGCCAATGGTTTCAACATGTCTATCCACCCCTATGATTTTTCTCTCGCTGGTCTGTCCCTAGCAGACACGAGAGATGTGGGCCTAGCCCACCTTCTTCTTGATGCAGCCGAGAAAGTAGCCTACCAGCAATTCGATGAGGCTAACGGATTGCTTACTCGTTGCGGGTGGATGGCATCGGATACAGGTAATCCAGTGCAGAGAATTGTTTTTTATTTTGTACAAGCTTTAAGAGAGAGGATTGCTAGAGAAACAGGAAGTACCACTAATAAGAGTGATCACGCAAAAGAGAAATACATACAAAGTTTAGCATTGGGAAGTAACCTCACGTTCTTGGCATGCCACAAACAGCTCCCATTCAATCAAGTGATGCAATTTGCCGGAATTCAAACAATAATTGAAAACGTCTCAATGGCAACCAAAGTCCATATAATTGATATCCACATCCGGAGTGGAGTTCAATGGACAGCCTTGATGCAATCTCTTGCAGACCGACAGAACTGGCCCTCGCTTGAGCTTCTCAAGATAACTGCTATTGGAATGATGGACAAACCCAACATCGAGGCGACTGGCAACAGATTGATGAGCTTTGCCAAGTCCTTGAACTTGCAGTTTTCATTCAAGATAGTTTTTGTATCAGACATGAAAGAACTAAAGGAAGATCTGTTTGATATAGAAGCTGATGAAGTGGTTGCTGTTTACTCTCAAGTGATACTAAGGTCAATGATCTCAAGCCCTGATTGCTTGGAAAATCTAATGAGTGTAATCAGAAGGATCAAGCCATCCATAATGGTGGTCATTGAAGTGGAAGCAAACCATAATTCGCCTTCATTTGTGAATCGCTTCACAGAGACCCTTTTCTTTTACAGTGCATATTTTGATTGCTTGGAAGATTACATGGAACGAGATAATCAGTATAGAATGACGCTTGAAGGAATCTATTTTCGTGATGGGATCCAAGACATGGTTGCAACGGAGGGCAAGGAAAGAATTGCCCGAAATGTGAAGATGAATGTGTGGAGAGCATTCTTTGCAAGGTTTGGAATGGAGGAAATTGAACTGAGCAGCTCATCTTTGTATCAAGCTAATTTGGTGCTCAAGCAGTTTAAGTGTGGGAGTTCCTGTACTTTTCATAGTAATGGGAAGAGCCTCATTATTGGATGGAAAGGAACACCACTTCATTCTCTATCCACTTGGAAATTCTTGTAGTACTTAACAAGTCTGCTAATAGGGGTTGATGGAACAGTGCATGTATCTAGAAAATAAGGCGGAGATGTTCTAAAAGGGTCAGCTAATACCCCTCTTATTTGATAATCTTCACAGACATGATAGCTAGAGAATGAAATGAAGAAGAATAAAGAAGAAGAAGAAGAGGAGGAGGTAGAGGATAAATTTAATCTTTATTTTCATTACTTTCTTTGCTATATTGCTAGTACGTTATATTCCTGGACGAGTTTGATATATATAATCAGGTGCAAAGAGAGGAATTAATACATCTTGATATGGTTTGTTGCAGATCAGCTATGTTACTCACTCTAACTAACTGCTTTTGTTGCTAGCTATATCTATATCCATGCTCTAACTGTCTTAAGTCTAATTCTACTATGTACGGAGAAGAGGAATTGGTTTTTCTAATACAGTCATATTAATGCACCTCTAAATTTTGGTGCTGATCAAGCATGAAACAGGGGATTAATGGCAAGAGAAAGAGCTGAACAGTTTATTTTCTTTACAAGTACAATTGTATGTTTATACATAGATGAGAATGGCGTATTCATTGGGAAAAAAAGGAACTTCCTATAATCAACTCTAACTGCCTGCCTTTGTTGCTGCACCATTTGTACTTGTATTTTTTTTTTTTGTTTCAACAGTCAGGGATTTCTGATCCAACTAATGCGTACTTCGGCTAATCTCGGCGGACCTTCATGCTGAGAATAGAGTATTCAATCCCTCATAACTAGACCCTAAAAAATTATCAACATTCGAACTCAGGACGTTTGAATTTATAATTTATCCCTGTTTATTTGTACTTGTACGAAACTGAATATGTATGACGTATTAATTCAATTAAAAAAATCAACAGATTTATTTAATTTTCTTATTTACAGAGGTTTACAGGCATCCAAAGTGTGTATTTCATCAGATTTTAATATACCTGAGCATTTTTGGCATAATGTCAAGGTAATAAAAACATCATCACAGTGCCAGCCTTTTCTTCTTGAAAATTACGTGACGATCAATATAATTAAAGAGCCTAATGTCCTATTCATATGGTTACAACTTACAAGGGTGGTACGTGAGCAGAGCAAAACATGACCAAGTCGATTATTACATTATTTAAACAAAATATAGCATCCCCTTAATTTTAAGTGACGAATTGAGTTGTCAAACGGTTAACTTTCATTAGCCATAAACATACAATCCTAAGAAAGAAGAGATTTTATTAATTTGTTACACGCTATTATAATATACAAAATAAACCCATCTATGCTTATCAATGGATTGGATGCGAGTTAAATTTTGGGTCATCCAATTCAAATTATGATGGTGCTCAAAATCAACTGAATCTAACTATAGAACAGTTTGGGGGTGTGGATCAGATAGTGTGTGAACGTGTGTATGTGATGGAAAGTGTATTAAGTATTAAATGTAAGACGAGGACAATAGTACGAGTGAGTGGTTCATTTTAACCGAAGAATGAATGTTACATCCACTATAAGAGTGCTCTTACTCCTTGGGAGTTGTATTATTTGGGGAAGAAGATTACTGTTATTACAAGATATTCAGGTGGAAGTCTTTTATAGAATGATGCCTAGGTTATTGTTAAGTTCTCTTTTTTTTTTTTGGTATCGTTAGCTATTTATACATCTTGTTCTTAAAGTTTTTGTGGTGATTCCTTTCTGACTGATTCTATAGTCCCTTCTGTGTTTGTTTTGCTCCTAGAGTTGTGGTCCATGACGTCTTTCTATACTCACTACTTGCCGGATGTAGTACGTAATCCACCTTCATTGTCGATGGACTTTTGTTCATTAGGATTGTCAAATATTCTCTCCAGTCTACGTGTTGCGGTACGACTTTTGGTGAATATCTTATATTATGCTTCCAATTCTCGAGTTGATATCTGTATAGAGCTTGTCGATACCGAATCATCACCTATTTTGAACTAGTTTATTGTAGGCTTCTATGGAGCTGAGCCGCAATCCAACTCAGACCCAATTAGCACTATCTGGATGAGGTGCTTGGGTTGTCTTAAATGAACCCAAAAACTTTTGGGCTTTAGAAAGGGTTCAAACTTAAATTTATCGTCATCAAATCCTATTTAACAACCATGTTTTAGGTATATGAGGAATTTTATTTTTGCTTTTCATATTAAAATTTGTTAAACTGACTTTAAGTAAATTAAATCTCAATTTCAACTTGATCTCACCAACAAAGCACTCAGTATCATCTCCTCTTTACAAACTAGAGTGAATTACAATATTAAATCATATGTGATCAACTAAGTTAAAATCAATTTGAATTCGAATCAAAATTTGGTCTACTAAGTGATCAAGGCGTATCTCTTCTTACTTAAATCCACATGTTATGTGAACCATAAGAACAAGAGGTTATTGTTCAATCTACAGACTCTAAATAACTTGCGCAACTTGATTAGTTTTATCTCTGATTTGATTAAGGACAAATTATTCACACTAAGACTAATGGATTCATGAGGGATAAATTCTTTATGACCTGATTTTAAAGAGTTGCCAAAATTTAAATTTATCATATCTGAATTTATAATTCATCTCTGTTACCACTTAAATTACTGAGAGAGATAAACCCAAGAAAACACAGTACTAAGTAACACCCTACATTGCAATTATGCCGCACGTAAAAAATAACAGTAATTTATTCACGCAAAATAAAAGTAGTTAAAGTGATAACGGATCGTAGAGAAATGACTTATTTTTTATGTAAATTTAAATTATTTGAATTTAAATTTTGACAATTTTTTAATATCAAATTATGAAAAATTTATCGCTTATAAATACCCTAATTTTGATATAAATGCCTTGTTTTTTTATCGGATTNTTTTTTTTTTTGGTATCGTTAGCTATTTATACATCTTGTTCTTAAAGTTTTTGTGGTGATTCCTTTCTGACTGATTCTATAGTCCCTTCTGTGTTTGTTTTGCTCCTAGAGTTGTGGTCCATGACGTCTTTCTATACTCACTACTTGCCGGATGTAGTACGTAATCCACCTTCATTGTCGATGGACTTTTGTTCATTAGGATTGTCAAATATTCTCTCCAGTCTACGTGTTGCGGTACGACTTTTGGTGAATATCTTATATTATGCTTCCAATTCTCGAGTTGATATCTGTATAGAGCTTGTCGATACCGAATCATCACCTATTTTGAACTAGTTTATTGTAGGCTTCTATGGAGCTGAGCCGCAATCCAACTCAGACCCAATTAGCACTATCTGGATGAGGTGCTTGGGTTGTCTTAAATGAACCCAAAAACTTTTGGGCTTTAGAAAGGGTTCAAACTTAAATTTATCGTCATCAAATCCTATTTAACAACCATGTTTTAGGTATATGAGGAATTTTATTTTTGCTTTTCATATTAAAATTTGTTAAACTGACTTTAAGTAAATTAAATCTCAATTTCAACTTGATCTCACCAACAAAGCACTCAGTATCATCTCCTCTTTACAAACTAGAGTGAATTACAATATTAAATCATATGTGATCAACTAAGTTAAAATCAATTTGAATTCGAATCAAAATTTGGTCTACTAAGTGATCAAGGCGTATCTCTTCTTACTTAAATCCACATGTTATGTGAACCATAAGAACAAGAGGTTATTGTTCAATCTACAGACTCTAAATAACTTGCGCAACTTGATTAGTTTTATCTCTGATTTGATTAAGGACAAATTATTCACACTAAGACTAATGGATTCATGAGGGATAAATTCTTTATGACCTGATTTTAAAGAGTTGCCAAAATTTAAATTTATCATATCTGAATTTATAATTCATCTCTGTTACCACTTAAATTACTGAGAGAGATAAACCCAAGAAAACACAGTACTAAGTAACACCCTACATTGCAATTATGCCGCACGTAAAAAATAACAGTAATTTATTCACGCAAAATAAAAGTAGTTAAAGTGATAACGGATCGTAGAGAAATGACTTATTTTTTATGTAAATTTAAATTATTTGAATTTAAATTTTGACAATTTTTTAATATCAAATTATGAAAAATTTATCGCTTATAAATACCCTAATTTTGATATAAATGCCTTGTTTTTTTATCGGATTAAGGAAAAAACTAATGAAGGTACCCATAAATAAAATCAAACCGTTGAACTACATAAAAAAAACCATCAAACATTCTTTTGTGGACCTCAAAACATCAGATTTTGTACCCTTTATTCGGTTTTACACCATGTGATCAGCAAGGTTCCTCTGTCCTCCTACTCCTCACTTTGATCAAATTAAAGACCAGAGACGAGGACTAGAGACGAGGGGAGGACAGATCAGTCATGGTCTCCAAGTCAAGCGATTCTGTGTCTAAATCCAGAGTCAGTTTCTCTGTTTCTCTTTCTCATAATCTTTAAAAATCTTTATAATTCTTCAATAGAAATTGTTTTGGGTATATTTCACGACTGATCACTGCAAGTCAGTAAGATTCTTGAGCATTCAGGCGATTTTTATTTAATCGATAATCCTCGTTAAGACAGAGAACATTTACTGGAATTACGATCGATGGGTATTTGTTTCTTTGAAAACTTTGCCTCGTATCCCGATATTATAACATGAAAGTTTGGAAATCAAGGCTGAATTTTGAGTCTTTATGGGAATTCGACAATTCTTCCTTTGCCAACTAGGGTTTCTGGCAATGCAAAAAGAAAAAAGGTTCCTCTTTCAATCTTTTTGGTAAAGTTTACCTATGTTTCGTTGCCGATACAAGAGAAGTCATGGTAATTTAGTTATGGTATGCCTTTATGTTCGTTTGGTATCTAGAAGTAAAAAATTCACATGGAGAAATATCAGACTCGTTGAGTTGGGGTCATATCAAACAGCTTTTTCGGATTGAATAACAAAGCTTTTCAGAAAAAGGAGGGGTTGCTCTTAAACTCTTAACCCACTTTCTTTTATGTCGGATATTCATCTAGTATTGAGGAACTCACAAAAAGCAGCGTGAATTTTTCCTTTGAATAATCATCACCTACTGTATCTTTTCACTTGATGTATTTTATTCTTCCATTTTGTTGACTGAAATCTCATGGAGAACAGGGGAGCGACGGTTTGGGAATGTTGACATATAAGTTAAATCAACTTAAAAAGCAAATTCAAGCAGCCAGGATTGTGTCAGTTAAGGTAAGTTTTTTTCGGTAAGTGAAAAGTTAAGGTAAATTGATTACATGAAAAGTAAGCTTTTTATGCCTTTCTAGTTTATTGGAACTCTAATGTCCAAGACGTTCTCCACTTACAATCAGTACAATCTTTCTATTAAAAATATTGAATTTTGATGCTTTTTAGTAATCTTTTTTCTTTTGCAAGTTTTTGAAAGCAAAGATGCATTTTCTTTTCGATGCCAACAGTTTCTCCAAAGAAATTTACTTTTAGCTATATCATGAGAAGCATGTTGTGGACAATGCACATTCAGATGTGGTAGGCGGTGTCATGGTCTTAGCATTTGCCAAAATTTGTTTCTTTTACCCTATGCAAAACAGGACCTATTACTTATTCTTCTTAACATTATTTAGATGAATTGAGCAGGTGGGCTCATACTGTCATAGTTGTATGACTTTTCATGTGAGCTTGTATAATCATGCACAATAATATGGTTTGGTTGTATGTTGTCTAGAATTTACCCTTTTAATGGTCTGATATATCACTATCTTGCTGCAAACACTTTTTTTTTTTTTGAGAATGAAAAAAATTAACTTGTCTCAACTTGTTTGTGCTTCTTATGCATCATGTTACATTATGTTTGGCCAATAACTATGAAAGACACACCTCAGTCAGATATATGCTACAATTTATTAGCATCTGCTTTGACTCTCATAACTGGAATTTGAGGACTTGAAATGTTCCCGCATGCAAGTTGATGTAGACAGAATGACAAAATACATTGTGTTGCTCGTTATGGCTAACCCATGCTTATCTGTCACACAGGAGAAACTTGAGAAGAATGAAATGAAGCTAGAAAGTGATGTTTTTTGGCTTCGTTCTGCCGCAACATCTAGGCATGATGTGCCATATGTGGAGAATGTTAGCTTAGGTAAATTGCTTTGTTCAAGAATTGAAAATCCTCTTTGCAAGATTAGCAGTCTTGCTCAAGGATCAGGAGACAAAGATTATGCTAGCTGTGAAGAAGTTGTTTGCTCGACAAGTGCCAAGCTTCCGCCTGTTGAGAAAATACCACCATACACTACTTGGATTTTTTTGGACAGGTGTGACAGTGTCAGATTTTTTTCCCTTTGTGGTAGTCAGAATTTAAAGGTATTGTTGTTCAGGTTGGTATATTAGATTCCTTTTTGCTATCTCAGTTTTGCTTTACACAGTGCAGAAATCAGAGAATGGCTGAGGATCAGTCAGTGGTTGGAAGAAGACGCATTTACTATGATCAGCATGGCAGTGAAGCACTGATCTGTAGTGACAGTGAGGAAGAGATTGCAGAACCAGAGCAGGAGAAACATGAATTTTCTGAAGGAGAAGATCGTGTCATATGGTAAGTACTAGTAAATCCAGGCATTTGTTTCTACAGAAAAATATCAAGCAGATTGGTGTTTCATCTCTAATGAGAAAGATTTTGTTGCTGTGATGCTTAATTTGAAAGCTGAATTCTGGTTTGTGTTTTTAACCGACATTGTCATCCTCTACTCAATGTACTGCATCGCCCCTTCCCCTACCACTGTTTTTCAATACATATTGTTCAGTAGGTTTGTTTTTGTCTTGTTATTTTAGCATCTTTGTGATTTTATATGTTTTCTATAGGATGCCAATTTTATTTTTTTTAACTTTTAATATATGGCTTTAAATGTTAATTTATAGTCATTTCTTGAACTAAAATGCACGTTCACTTTATATGGATTGGTTCTTTTCCGCAGAGTAGCATAGATTGTTGAAGTCCTGGAAGCCTTCAATTGGAGTGATTTGAGAACAAAAAATGATCAACTGAGAATTTGTACAGATTGGGCGTCTTACAATAATTCCACTCATGCTCTGTTTTTCTCCAAGTTTTCTTTTTGTCAAAAAGTGGAGTTTAATTTTTTTTTTTTTGACCTCACTCACCAAATTTTTTGTTTTGCGGAGGAAAGAAACAGTGGCAGTACTGTGACAGCTAAAAAATTATGAAAATTATGAAAATGGCAGTACAAGTACAAGTACAAGAAAAAACATGCTTGTCTGTCACACAGGAGAAACAGCGGCAGTACAAGTATGAAAATTATTTCTTAACTTATCATATCCAGAATTCCAGGATGCTTGATATTGTTTGTTTGATATGATTGTTCATATTTGTCTGCTATATATTTATAACCTTCAACTGCTGATTCAAGTATTAAAGTGTTCATTAGTTAAGTTTCGCAGGATGGCCTTTCAGGAGCATGATCTGGGTGATGAACTGGTTGACATTGTAATGCAATTTGTTGGAGGCAATTTTTCAGAAATCCGGGTAATTTTTGTTGGCTTGCATAATCTAGTCATGAGTTTTGAGCATGCTAGTTTTAATATCCTTTTTTTAATGTTATTATGCTACTTTACATGTCTTTGCTGTTTCCATCGTCTTGTGGCTGTTTTGTGCCTTGCTGAGACTACTATTTGTCACTATTATATGCAGGAGCGCTACGACATGCTCAAGGGAAAAAATAAGGAAAAACATGGGGATAAGTTGAAAGGTTCTGGGGAAATTGGGTCTGAAAAGAGCATATTTCTGGACAAAAGCCTTAGTGCTGCTTTAGATTCTTTTGATAATCTGTTCTGTCGCCGTTGTTTGGTACTTGAAAATTTGATTATCAATGGCATTACTCTATATGTTAACAGAGAATTAATAGTATCACTCTGTATCTGCATGATGCTTCACTGTCGCCCTTATTGCTTTCATCTAATTACCAGGTGTTTGATTGTCGTCTGCATGGCTGTTCTCAAAGTCTAGTTAACCCTGTAAGTGTGGTTCTGTTGCAATTCTTTTCAGATTATTTCGAAAAAAATTTAACTTGTTGACAATGAGAAATGTGTTGCTTGACAGAGGGAAAAACAGTCCTATTCATCTGAATCTGATGAGGATGGGAAACCCTGTGGTGATCAGTGTTACCTTCAGGTATGCCTTTCTTTTTTCTATGTGGATTGTTGTAAGTGACCACTTTTCCCACTCCCTACAAAATCCAGGAGGAAAGGAATAAAAAAATGTTTTTTCTCTAGAAAGCCTTGAGCTGTCATTTTAAGAATACTAGTAGGTGCCCATGTGCAAGAACTATTTTGAATATGAAATATTTACATATAAAAGTGGTGAATCGCAAAAGAGATTAGATCTAATAATGAGGTAAGGGGCAATTAACAAACAAAATAATAATACAAAAGTGGTGCAATCTTTTTTGGGTAATTGCTGATACACAATTTAATATATTAAGTGCACATATTTTGTTAGGGCAAGAGCTAACAATATATATGGTCAGGGGCGGACCCATAAAAAAATTTTAGGGTGGGCACACTTGTATGTTTTAATATTTTTTTAATAGACGCTAAAAGTTCATAAATTTATATTTATTAAAATTATATTTAATACTTTTTAAACATAAAAAATTAAAAATCGATATACATAACATGAACAAAAAAATAATAATTAAAACTTCTTATCGAGAATGCAATTAATTATTATTACTTATAATTGGTCGTGATATATTTTTATTATTTGAAAGAGTTACAAATTAATTTTATCAACAATATTTCTTTTATATATAAAATCACAGTAATAATCTTCCATTTAGGATCCTAAAATTTACTACATAATGACACATATTTTTATACAATAACGACATAACCCTACAATTTAAAAAAATTATAAAATAGTATTAATATATTCAAAACATATTCGGACATGTTTACAACATGTCTAAATGTTAACAATTATATTAGTTGTACTTAATTTGAAATTTAATTGATGAAAATTCAATGGTTTGTGACCATTGGATAGATAATATTAAATATTAAGACTCACTATTATACTTAATATCGCAATGTATTAGGTCCTTATATTAAGTTTCAATAACATTGTTCAGAAAGTTAACAATCATTTAGGTAGGGGTCTATTCAAATCAATGTCACCAGAACACAATATTAGGGTGGACACAATTAAATATGTCTAAATTTTATTTCAAAAAATACATGCTTAATATAAAGTAAAAAAATAAATAAAATTGAGGGGGGGCCAAAAGTTTTATTTTTTTAATAGGTTTGAGTGGATTGTGATAGGTCAAATATTTGATTTTTTAATAAGTTTGGGTAGATAGTAGAGGACTCAATTTTTTTTGTTTTAAATGCGTCTAATTTTTTAATTCTTTTGGGTAAATAATGTGGGTCTAACATTTTTATCTTGAGTTTTGGGTGGGCACAAATAATATATTATACGAATATATAATATATATACCTAACTAATAAAAAAAAAAAAATTGAGGGGGGGCACTTGCCCACCCAGGTCCATGCCTCCCTTCGCCCCTATATATGGTATAGTTATTTTTTACCTATAAGATTGATGTAAACTTGAAGAGATCAAGTCCTATTTTTAATGCTCTAACAAGAAAACACAAACATATTTTAGAGTCAAACAAGTTGGACAAACATGAAAAGCATCATATGCCAAACTACTGTTTACTTGAAGGGATCATATTAATTGACCCAAGTTTTGTCTTCTGATTCTCCCACAGATCATTTAGTGCAAGCAAACTGTCTTCTGCCCATCAAAAAATGAAATACCTACACATCTGATTACCAATGAGACTAACGTAATTGTCACTTCAATCACTAGGTCTATCCGATTGAAAATAAGTGATTTCTTCACACCCCATAGAAATTGATATTGGCTTGTCATCCTTGGAACCCATCTATTCTCTTCATATGCTAACTTACATGTAGAGGAGATATACCACCAAGACTATAACCTATAATTTGTATAATCAAAGAATAGCATTTCACTGTATTACATCAATGAGAATGGTTGTTGATGGTCATGGAAAAGCAAACTGGCCTCTAAGAAAAACCAATATTATAGTTGTAGAAATCATGTCACTAATTAGCATAACCAGTACAAAGGAGAAACGTCTTGTGATGTCGAACTTGTGCCACAAAGTCATAAATCACAATTTGAAAAACAAACACAATAAATTGCACGAGTAACAAGGCAATTGGTAAAAAGGAAAATTCAAAAAAAAAAAAGAAAAAAGAATAAAAATGTATGAAATGAATGATATAGAAAAGATTTATCTGAGCTATTTTAAGAATAGAAAGAGTACCACTCCAAGCAAAAGGAACATAGATAAATATTGATTTATGAATATTTATGTTTAGAATCCATAGGGTCACTTTGTAACCATTTGAAACTTTTATTTTTAGAATTTTAAGAGCCGAACCCCTAAATTACGATAGTGATTATGTCAGAAGGAGACTTTAAAATATTAAATAAGTGTAAAACAAAAAAAAATAAAAGTTTTTCAAGTTATTTGGCATTTATATATAGTATTGGCATTCATATATAGTATAGTATAAATTTAAAATAAATGTAGAAACACTTATAGATAAACAGATAGATTACAAAATTAGGATATGTCTACGGTACCAAAAGTTTTTTTGGGTATCTGTTTGGACCTAAAATATAAAATTATAAGAATGTTCGATGCATTGACATCTGGCAAATTTGAAGGCATTAATAGGAGGCCACGTGGTAGGATTTGAAGAAAGGCGAAAAATGATTATTCACAACCTTGCTTTAAAAGGAGAAATAATTGCGTCAGATAACCGTCGATAGAGGCAAAACCGTTAAAGATAATGGTTATAAAAGGCAGACAATGGAGAAGTTGGACACATTCAAACCCCCACAAGACCTACGATCTAGGTATTTTTAGGAGTAGTTTTAGATTAGTATTAGACTAGTAATTACTGTTGTGATCAGAGGTTGTTAATTCAGTCTTTTTAGTAACTGAAATCCCTTTGACTGAATTAATAAATAAAATTTCTTTTCTTAATTCATTGCACTGTGCAATTATCCCCATAAAATTCATCCAAGTAAGTCCTAAAATAAGGTAATTGAATCCATCAAAAACAATCTCTAAAAAAGTGTCTGTCAATCGAGCTTTCTTTATCGATAACAATAAATTTTGAAGCAACAGTATCATTCTAAAAAATATAATATTTGGGGTTAAGTTATAATTTTTTGATGTGTTTAAAATCGATTCTAAAATTTTAGGATCAAACTCAACATTTAAGTTCAATACTTTAAATATTTGGAAAAAAATTGTAAATTGACATCCGAAGTTTTTTTTTTATAGGATCGAACATAAAATGTAATGACATATATATATATAAAATAAATCAGCTAGCAAGTTGAATCTTTATCCCCTATACATTTTTTACCCAAAAAATATCATATCACTCAATTCTATCACATGTTCAAGTATCTAATATTTAGTTAATTTGTAGTTTAACATAATTTTTATTTCATACACAATACTGTACACATGTTGAAAAAAATTTATCAAGTTATTTTGAGAAATTTTTGACATTATTTTTAAGAAAATAATTAGTAGAAATTAATTTTAAATGATGTAAACAAAGAAATTAATTTTAAATTTAGTATAGTGGAATGAATTTTTTGAACGTTAGAATTTTATATTTTATCGTGTCTTCAGGCACGGGTTATGAGTAATATATAATAAATCACATAGGAAGTTGAATTTTATCCCCTACATATTTTTTCCCTAATTCTATCACATCACTCATTTTATCACATGCTCAATCATTTAATTAATTTATTATTTAACATAATTTTTATTTCAGATATTATCTATATAAGATAGTATACACATGATAAGAAAATTTTGTCGATATTTTTAAGAAAATAATGGGTAAAAATAAATTTTAAATAATGTAATCAAATAAATGAAGAGAAAAAATTATTATCTAATTTAGTGGAATCGATTTTTTTGACCGCTCGAATTTTATATTTGTTGGCACAGGATATGACTAATATATATATGATTTAAGGATAAAATCTGTTATTTTCGATATGATACTTCATTTAGTAGCATAGTCTTAATACGCCATCAAATTAGAAGAGATATTGGAGGATAATTTGGATAATTATGTCTAGAAAGGCATAATAGTAATTTGAATACTTAAATGCAAATGGATACAATAGCTTTTATATTATTTGATAAGGATAAAATAGCTAATCAAAAGTTTTTCATGTTAAGGTATTTTTACTAGTAGTGTAGATAATACCATTTTATATGTCTTGTCTCGTAATCGACTTGAACATACACTTTTTTAGTGTTATCTATTCTTAGAAACCTCATAATTGAGTTGTGGTTGTATTAGTACTCTCAATGGCCCATTCTGTGTTTGCCGTTTTCATGATGTGTTGATTGGCATGATTTAAAGTCATTCTGAAAGAATTAATATAGACTATTTTTTCAGTTGAGTTAGTCTTGTAGGGATTGTAAATACTAATACACTTTTGAAATGCCAGTTTACAACCAAATGGTCCAAACCTCTTGTCACTGACAATTCATGATGTGATCTCAGTAGGGAACATTTGGAGTTGTGAGTCCTTGGGTGTCTTCTCTTGTAAATCTTATTTTGAATCCTTGGTTGATGATATTTCATTCCCATTATTCCATTCTTCTTTCAAGATTTGGAAAGCCCATATTCCTTTACAAGTGAAAATTTGTGCATGGATAATTTGTCTTTCTCTACTCTGGTGTGTTATGTGATGTGCAAAGGGGAATGCGACGTTTGTTGGCCTTTGTTGGGTGGCTCCGAGATCAATGTCATCTATGTTTTGTTTAGATTTTAATGGGTTGGGAGGAAATAGAAAAGAATAGACCCTTTGGAATTGTGCCTTCTTGCTACTATTTGGGTTGTATGGAAGGAGAAGAATGCTAGAATCTTTGATGAAAATTCGGAGGAAGTTGAGTGGTTATGGGATCGGATTCATTTCTTGGCTTTGTTTTGGGCATTGGTGACTAAGAACTTTGATAATACTCCGCTATCTAGCCTTACGGCGAATTGGAAAGCATCATGTGATTTGTAATTTGGATTCATTGCTCATCTTCTGCGTTGTTTTGACTTTGCTTTTATTTTTCAATGGGTTGGACAACTTGTCAACCTCTGAAGGGTTATTGCATCAGTTTTCTCACTTTTATTATTAATAAAATTGTTGTTTCTTATCAAAAAAATATATTGTCAGTCTTAAAAGTTTAAACTTTTGGGGCCAGTTTTATGAATATTCTTATCACACTGTTTCATCCTGGACCATCCAATTTTTTATTGCCTCATCTTGGGATCACAAATTTTTGGACTTTATGCTTAGAACGATTGAACTAAATATTTTTGCTGGTTGTTTGTCTAATACAATTGATTAACTCTTCTTTGCTTTTGGTTTGCGACCTGCTGTCCTATGAGGCAAAGAATCACCAAAGAATGGCTATTAATTTTCTTAAAAAATTCACTGTAAGCTATGTTTTGTTTGGGGAAGGGGGAATTTTTGAAAAACAGTAACATGTAATGTGCCTATGAGGTATTTTTTTTACTATCATCCTCGTAATTTTTATCATATGGGCTTAGAACTAAGTCCGTTATCTAGTTGGCTAATATTGTTTTGTTTTATTTGTCTTCAGTTAAAAGATGTCAAAAATTTGCCAGAATGTTCGGTTACCAATCCCCTGCATAGAATTATAAGTGAAAATTCAGTAGATGAAAGTGGGCCTCCAATCTCCCTGAATGCTGAAGAGCAAGGTGATGACTTTATTGTTCTTGATTATGATGGCATTGCTGTAAAAAAAAATGCTGATTTCCTTCGAATTTTTCACCATTTAAAGTTGTTGGGATTTATTTCTATGAAATCCTTTTTTTTTTATGTGGCAGTGCCCCATTATGAGAATACAGGAAAGCGCAAATTCTCAAAGGATAAAAACACAGTACAAGAAGCCCCGATGCTGGGTTCTGATGACTTGGAAGGTTTTTCCAGTAAGAAACAGAAGAAATTATCTGCTCCAAATGTAGTTACTGTGACTACTGAAGGTAGTCCATCTCTGGATCAAAGTTCCTGTGCCAAAAGCAAGGACCTGGAATTTGAGGCACCCCGTGAAAATGAACCTTGTATTTCTACTGAAGTCGCTACAGGTGGTAGTTCTTCTGAACCTCATTTAGAAGAAGGTAGTTGTCATACTAGTGATTTGGGGAACAAGATTGAATACAGTATGAGAGGTGAAACAAAAGTTACTGCAGAAGTGCCTACACTGGAGCAGTCATTCAATCTCATGGTAGGACAAGATAAAATGGCATTAGGCAGCTGCGAGTGGAAACCTCTTGAGAAAGAACTATACATGAAGGGAGTAGAGATATTTGGGAGAAACAGGTTAGAAACCTTCGTTAGAAGTAATCCTTTTTGTTAATTTCTTTACTTGTGAGATATAAATCGTGGCTACGGCCTACGGGTGATTGCATTCAGCCTGAATTTTGATTGGTGAACAACTTTGTTGTGTTCTAATTGAATTTGTCCACACTTTCCACTGTATTTTGTCCTAGTATCTTCAAATCATTGGAAGAATATAATTCTTGAATTATTAGCAGAAACAAATATGGAAATAGCGTGGTACAAACTATGGCACCTTTTCATGTCTAGTTAATGCTGTTAACGAACGTTAAAAAAAAAAAAAGGAAAGATAAAAAATATGGGCCTTTTAGGCATTCTGTTTCCCCCTACTTGTTCAAGCTTCGCAACAAGGAGCATTTCATTAATTTCATGAGCACTTCGCCACATCTAGGAATGCATGGTTCATAGTACAACCTTATGTATTTGGTTGTTGGATGCGTTTGTAGTTTGTGTGAGTAGAACAAGCACTTTTGAATACCTAAAATAATGCCATTTTAATACCATGATAATGAGTAATGACAGGAAATTTCTAAGATTCAACATATTCTATGGACTGATCTTTTCATTTAGTTGGATAAATTGTGAGAGTATATACAAGCTTCTAGGTAATTGTAGTTTAACTGGAAGTTGGGCTCCATTTTCAGACGTAAACTTGACAAATGCATTCTTAAGATACAATACTTGGTCAACTAGCAAAACAAAACCAAGGGTCCAAATATTTGTGGACCTCACTTTCAAATCATTACAACTACAATATTTCTCCTATTTAAATTTGTTTTTTTTAATCTTTGCATCCATCAATATGTTCATGGGTAAAAGATCCGATCTTGGATGTGTACAATCCAGAAGTTAATTGTAATGGTGGACTCTGCAAAATACTTTCATAGCCGAAAATTGTGCAAAGCGCTTTATGCATGTCCAATATAGTATCACGTTGTTTCATGCACACACTATACTTGATAAGGTTGGGTTTAGTGTATTTGCATCTGCTAGATAGTTCTATAGCCTGTGTACAAAATACTATATCATTTTGTGATATGTTGATCTAAATATAACATTCATATTTTCAGTTGCCTCATAGCCAGGAATTTACTTTCTGGCTTGAAGACTTGCACAGAGGTATCCAGTTACATGTGTGCTAATGGAGCAGCAATGCCTCACGGATCTATTATTATTCCAACCTCATGTTCAGATGACAATGCAAAAGCTGATACTGAGCATTTGGTTTGTGCTTCTATCCTTTTTGACTCCCTTCTTGAAAGTCATTGAGCGAATCTGGTATTCTTGCTTCTATGCCATAACCGGCAATAGTAAACCAGCTAAGCTTGTGAGAATCCTCTGTATCAGTTTGAAGCAGCATTGCCTTCTGTTTTGGTTGACAAGGAAAGGAAGGATACTCATAAAGTTGAATAACACTCCTTTTTATATAATGGTGTATCACAACTTTAGGAAAATTGGTATAATGCTGCATCCAGGATTTTGGGGTGAGTTAAAATTGTGTAAAGCCTTTAGGATTACGTTTTTAATAAGTATGAGAAAAGCTGTAAGGTTCATTGTTGGAAGAGATTAGACTTGGCTTTTTGGGGAAGTGATGGGTCTCAGGAAAGAATGGAAAAGAATGTTTGAATTTTCTGGACAGCGAGTGTTTCAGGTTTTAATTTTGAAATTGAAGGCTAACAGCAAAGGGAATGGGTTTGGAGGAGGTGCATAGTCCAAATCCCTGTTGATACATGGGTGCATTTATATATATAGACTACTCTGATGATTTTTGGCTTACTTCCATTTTGTGACATGTATATTTGGTTTTGTTAGGAGAGAGAGCTGCCAACAAGATCACGGTTGCTTCGAAGAAGGGGCAGAGCACGGAAGCTTAAATATTCTTGGAAGTCTGCTGGACACCCGTCAATGTGGAGAAGAATTGCAGATGGGAAAAACCAGTCTTGTCAGCAATACATGCCTTGTGGATGCCAGTCTATGTGTGGAAAGCAATGCCCTTGTCTAAGTAATGGCACTTGCTGTGAAAAATATTGTGGGTATGTTAATTTGTATATTATGTAGGTCAATGCTTACACACCAACCTCTTTCTAAGGTGTTTATGTTATTGAGTAACTGGGTTAAGGGTTGATTTGATCCTAAACAATTGTGTTTGATGACTTGAATTTCCTTATGTTGCATTTCCAAGAAAACTTTCAAGTACATGAATTCAGTAGGATCTTTAATGCTAGTGGAAATTCCTTTAGTTGCATTTCATCACCTGAACAAATCTATGTTTTGACTCAGCCACCGAGCTTTATATTTTCAGGTGTTCAAAAAGCTGCAAAAATCGGTTCAGGGGATGCCACTGCGCTAAGAGTCAATGCAGAAGCCGGCAATGTCCATGCTTTGCTGCTGGACGTGAGTGTGACCCAGATGTTTGTAGAAATTGTTGGGTTAGGTAATGAGTTTCCTCAAAGATGTGTGTGTGTGTGTGCATGTGCGTGCATTAGTTTCCTTAGATGTCCGTGGTTTGTTGATTTTCCCTTCTACTTTGGGGCATGATTGTGTGACAGATGCTCTATGTCTAGCGGAACTCATCATTTGTTCTTGTACTGTATTATGAAGAATGATCATGCTTCAAAGACTTGAAGAATGAATTATAAAAACTATCCTGACCACATTTCTAGATAAACTCTACATAGGCATTATTCAACTGGCCTCTTACTTCTATATTTTATTTTCTTACATAGTTCGGGGAGGAAGTCCCTTGTTGGCAGTTATGATATAGGATGTTTTGGTATTGAATTATTTTCCTAGACAAATCTTGTTTACTCTGTTTTTTTTTTTTGGGGGGGGGGGTTGGTTGGGGGGAGAGATGACAACTGTTGTTTTAATGCTTGGTGCATCTAAGAAGAACCTGTTTTATTTTTTCATTATTGACACCATTGGTAACCTAAATTTCGCCACTAGTTTGACTCAAGTTACTAATGTTTCATTTTTCCCAATTAGGTCTTAAAAGTTGGGCCTCTGGTTGCAAGTTGCAACTTTCATTTAATCAAAGACGGAGAATACCACATACAAGACACAAGTAGCTGACCATGGGCATTGGGGGAATTTTTTTCTATTTCACCTTCCAACCAGCCCGAACCACCCCCATCCCATCCCACTCCTCTGGCAATCCCCAACCCCAACCATCTGCTACTGGCACCAAACCCTCAATCAAGTCTACGTTTGCCCCAACCCAGTACCTAGACTCCTCCTCCTCCACCCGCAAGTCCATCAACTTCATCACCAGGCTCCTACACTTCACACACCACTACCCATCTCACTGCCACCCCCACACCACAAGCATCAAATTTCTCACATACACCCACACAAATTAACTACAAAATTGAGAAGGTTTTGTTGAAAAATTTCTTACTTTGTGCAGCTGTGGAGATGGTTCACTAGGTGAGCCACCCAAACAAGGAGATGGCCAATGTGGAAACATGAGGCTCCTTCTAAGGCAACAACAAAGGGTGATCTATCACATGCGTTTTAATATAAAATTAACTATGGTAGTGATTTTGAAACTTTTTATGCCCTTATATGCTTCCTTTCAGATCCTCTTGGCAAAGTCTGATGTGGCTGGCTGGGGAGCCTTTTTAAAGGTGAGAAACAAAGTGTCCTTTTGGTTTTCTGTGCTTGCTTTCCAATTCGTGTTAGTAATTTTGATTTGGTGGTTTTAGAACCCTGTCAACAAAAATGATTATCTTGGAGAATACACTGGTGAACTAATCTCGCATCGGGAAGCAGATAAGCGTGGGAAAATTTATGACCGTGCAAACTCATCATTCCTCTTTGACTTGAATGATCAGGCAAGTGACATCTATCAGTGGAACAACTTCATTAGACTCCTTCTACACATTGTCATTTAGAAAAATGGGCATAAATCAAATTAATTGCATATACTTAGGAGTTAGGATTATTATGAATTTATGATATTACTTTGTTTAATATCACTTGTTAAGCTTTNTTTTTTTTTTTTGGGGGGGGGGGTTGGTTGGGGGGAGAGATGACAACTGTTGTTTTAATGCTTGGTGCATCTAAGAAGAACCTGTTTTATTTTTTCATTATTGACACCATTGGTAACCTAAATTTCGCCACTAGTTTGACTCAAGTTACTAATGTTTCATTTTTCCCAATTAGGTCTTAAAAGTTGGGCCTCTGGTTGCAAGTTGCAACTTTCATTTAATCAAAGACGGAGAATACCACATACAAGACACAAGTAGCTGACCATGGGCATTGGGGGAATTTTTTTCTATTTCACCTTCCAACCAGCCCGAACCACCCCCATCCCATCCCACTCCTCTGGCAATCCCCAACCCCAACCATCTGCTACTGGCACCAAACCCTCAATCAAGTCTACGTTTGCCCCAACCCAGTACCTAGACTCCTCCTCCTCCACCCGCAAGTCCATCAACTTCATCACCAGGCTCCTACACTTCACACACCACTACCCATCTCACTGCCACCCCCACACCACAAGCATCAAATTTCTCACATACACCCACACAAATTAACTACAAAATTGAGAAGGTTTTGTTGAAAAATTTCTTACTTTGTGCAGCTGTGGAGATGGTTCACTAGGTGAGCCACCCAAACAAGGAGATGGCCAATGTGGAAACATGAGGCTCCTTCTAAGGCAACAACAAAGGGTGATCTATCACATGCGTTTTAATATAAAATTAACTATGGTAGTGATTTTGAAACTTTTTATGCCCTTATATGCTTCCTTTCAGATCCTCTTGGCAAAGTCTGATGTGGCTGGCTGGGGAGCCTTTTTAAAGGTGAGAAACAAAGTGTCCTTTTGGTTTTCTGTGCTTGCTTTCCAATTCGTGTTAGTAATTTTGATTTGGTGGTTTTAGAACCCTGTCAACAAAAATGATTATCTTGGAGAATACACTGGTGAACTAATCTCGCATCGGGAAGCAGATAAGCGTGGGAAAATTTATGACCGTGCAAACTCATCATTCCTCTTTGACTTGAATGATCAGGCAAGTGACATCTATCAGTGGAACAACTTCATTAGACTCCTTCTACACATTGTCATTTAGAAAAATGGGCATAAATCAAATTAATTGCATATACTTAGGAGTTAGGATTATTATGAATTTATGATATTACTTTGTTTAATATCACTTGTTAAGCTTTGTATGGTGTGGTTTGGAGATTTCTGCCCACAGTTGCCAAATATCAAAATGAATTTGGATAAGCTATTGCGAAGAATAGTAATAGAAAAATTACCCCAATTTCATCTTAGCTTTGCGGCTGAATAAGCCTTGTTGTGTTGGGTAGAGGATCCTTCTTTAGTCTCTTTCTGATGCCATATTCTTGGTTAATTGTTAGTATGTATAACATATTGCTTTGTTTTTTACAGGGTCATCATAACCTTTCTCATAGACTCGACCCACTTTCTTAACTTTTTTTGTCCCTTTTGGCACTGCCTTTCTGTTCAATTTCAGTCAGTGCTACTTTTAGCACTTCATTAATGCATTCATTTCTTATTTATTGTTTCTCGTATATTTGGAAAATTTTATCTTGGGACATATGATTCCTTAATTACCCAACATCTTCTTCCAGGAATATATAACTGGCCTTTTGACAATTTTCCAAATTCTTATATTTATTCTGAGATGACAAAATACTCCAAACAAGTTTCTTTGAACATCACTTATTACTCTGTCTCCAGTGTAATTCTTGACCTTGTTACACATATCATCCTTCATATTGTGGCATCTGATTAGAATATATCCCCAATAGCTTAAGTGACAATAGGCTCAGTCAGCTTATAACATCTACCGGGACTCTTTTTTACCTTCATTTATTTCTGACTTAATGACTTAATAAATACCATGGGAAAGTCTTTTATATTTTTCTTGAATTTTAAATTAATCATATAAGTATCTTCCACAGTTGATCTTCCTGGCACAATGATATTGAGTTTTAAATCATTATTGTCTGAAAATCTTGGTTTTTTTTATGTTTTTACCTGTTGTCCATTTACTATCATTTTCAAGTAACTAGGCAATGTAGCAGACGTAAAATTTAGATGAAAGGGTAGAACCAAATTAATTTCATTCCTGGAAAATTGGTCAGCACTTATTAGGGGCAAGATGGCAGAATCAGCCAAAATGGTTTGGCCATATGCATTGAAGACCAATCCCTGCGCTAGTGCCAAGACTGACATGATTAAGGCAGAGGATGAACATAAGCAGATAATAGAGCAAAAAACAAGAAAAGAAAATAGCAAAAGGGATGAGATTATGAGGAAGTGATGATTGTATGATTAGGGTTGAGTTTGTTATAGCTTCAGTTCATCCTAAACTTGACTGATAATAGCATCCTCTTCTTTTTGTTTCTTTCTTTCTTTTTCTGTTCTTCTTTCTTTTCTTTTTTTTTGTTTTTTTTTTGCCTTCTTTGTGGAATACAGAATAGATAATAATGATTTCATTGACAGTATGATAAGTTGGAATACAGTTTTTTTCTCATATTCATATAAGAAAACATTGTTTATCATGTGATATATGGAGCTATCACCGACTGTTGCAACGAGCTTTTTTTTTTTTTATGAAACACACAAGAGGATGCATGCATATTTTGAAATTACGTTACCCAACTCTGTTGTAACTAGTTTTTAATAAAGAAAAGAAGCACTGCATTGCGTAATTGAAATCATTATCTTTACAGGGAGTTTTTGCAATTTTAATGTATCTGTAGGCAAACTCATTAACCTCACAGTCAATAACCCTGCCAATGATATATATACCGCTAGGCCATAACTTTTTCCGTGTATCTGATTGCGATATGCATAAAAAATCAATGACAACAGTAAGAAATCATCAGCTAAAAGAAAAATACAACTCAATTAAAGGAATTTAAGGAGAAGAAACATACAACTGAAATTGAATATTAATTGGATACTTTATGATTGCGGTGTATAGTATTAAACATGTGTGAATCCTTTTTCCCTCCCCTTTTAATTTTCAAGTTGTATTAACCAACCAGTTCCTGCTTGCATCTGATCTCCTCTTCTTTCCCACTTAATTCTACTTGCACATAGCAACACACACACACGCTCACTGCAATGCAACTGAAGAAAGAGAGCAGAACTGTGTAGCTACATACCGTCTCATTAAAATCATTGGAAACCTCACAGAAACTGTATGTTCTTCACAGTATGTCCTTGATGCTTATCGCAAAGGAGACAAACTGAAATTTGCAAACCACTCGTCAAACCCCAACTGTTATGCAAAGGTATGCAGGGGTCTATTTGTTTCCCTGTTTCATTAGCTCTATTGATTAAGCTGCTAATATGGTTTTGATTCAGGTAATGCTGGTCGCTGGCGATCATCGAGTTGGCATTTTTGCCAAAGAGCATATTGAAGCTAGTGAGGAGCTCTTTTATGATTATCGCTATGGGCCTGATCAAGCTCCTGTTTGGGCTCGGAGACCTGAGAATTCAAAGGGTGATGATTCGTCAATTAATCAAGGTCGAGCAAAGAAACACCAATCTAATTGATGAAACTTCTTTGTGGTCTTCAATGTACAAAGTTTTTTTCCCGAAAACTGCAGAATAGGATTATTGTTATGTCTGTTGTGAGCTGTCAATAGTAAGTACAAGATGCTGGTAAGTATGCTTTTTTATTGTTAAGGTCAAAACAAAACATTTATTTCAAAATAATGTACATAGAAAATCTCCAGAAATTCTCAATACCATAGATTGGAAATAAGAGTGTAGCAATTTCTGTACCAGAGGCATGTATTATTTTTTAAGTCAGATGGCAGCAATGCAAGAAATTTAACTTGTCACGTTGTTGTGTATTGTGTGCTGTTTTTTGTGGTAGTGATACAACATGATACATGTCGAACTAGCCTAATTTGAGAAATTGTCTTCCAGAAAACCGTCCAATCATTAAATTCGGAAGATGCTGGAATTTTTTTTCCCCACAAACATCATGTGTGTTTAAAACAACCTCGCTTGTTTTTGACAATCTTATGGAGGTTGCTTACTGCTCCTTGTTGTAAGGTGTTGGAGGACCAAATCTGCTGCTTCTAAAGATGTGGGCGTTCAGGATCGAATTTTCTTCGGGTTTGGTTGGTGTTACTGGGTATGTAATTCTCATGTTTGCTTTAATTGTGCTTTTTCCTTTTTTTTTGTTTTATTGTAGCTTGTGTGGTTTTTCGGTCCCTTTTTTTCGGGTGCAGTAATCTTTTACAAGGTTCTTTGACCACTAATGTTATTGGGACATAATGAAGTATCACCAANTAATTGGATACTTTATGATTGCGGTGTATAGTATTAAACATGTGTGAATCCTTTTTCCCTCCCCTTTTAATTTTCAAGTTGTATTAACCAACCAGTTCCTGCTTGCATCTGATCTCCTCTTCTTTCCCACTTAATTCTACTTGCACATAGCAACACACACACACGCTCACTGCAATGCAACTGAAGAAAGAGAGCAGAACTGTGTAGCTACATACCGTCTCATTAAAATCATTGGAAACCTCACAGAAACTGTATGTTCTTCACAGTATGTCCTTGATGCTTATCGCAAAGGAGACAAACTGAAATTTGCAAACCACTCGTCAAACCCCAACTGTTATGCAAAGGTATGCAGGGGTCTATTTGTTTCCCTGTTTCATTAGCTCTATTGATTAAGCTGCTAATATGGTTTTGATTCAGGTAATGCTGGTCGCTGGCGATCATCGAGTTGGCATTTTTGCCAAAGAGCATATTGAAGCTAGTGAGGAGCTCTTTTATGATTATCGCTATGGGCCTGATCAAGCTCCTGTTTGGGCTCGGAGACCTGAGAATTCAAAGGGTGATGATTCGTCAATTAATCAAGGTCGAGCAAAGAAACACCAATCTAATTGATGAAACTTCTTTGTGGTCTTCAATGTACAAAGTTTTTTTCCCGAAAACTGCAGAATAGGATTATTGTTATGTCTGTTGTGAGCTGTCAATAGTAAGTACAAGATGCTGGTAAGTATGCTTTTTTATTGTTAAGGTCAAAACAAAACATTTATTTCAAAATAATGTACATAGAAAATCTCCAGAAATTCTCAATACCATAGATTGGAAATAAGAGTGTAGCAATTTCTGTACCAGAGGCATGTATTATTTTTTAAGTCAGATGGCAGCAATGCAAGAAATTTAACTTGTCACGTTGTTGTGTATTGTGTGCTGTTTTTTGTGGTAGTGATACAACATGATACATGTCGAACTAGCCTAATTTGAGAAATTGTCTTCCAGAAAACCGTCCAATCATTAAATTCGGAAGATGCTGGAATTTTTTTTCCCCACAAACATCATGTGTGTTTAAAACAACCTCGCTTGTTTTTGACAATCTTATGGAGGTTGCTTACTGCTCCTTGTTGTAAGGTGTTGGAGGACCAAATCTGCTGCTTCTAAAGATGTGGGCGTTCAGGATCGAATTTTCTTCGGGTTTGGTTGGTGTTACTGGGTATGTAATTCTCATGTTTGCTTTAATTGTGCTTTTTCCTTTTTTTTTGTTTTATTGTAGCTTGTGTGGTTTTTCGGTCCCTTTTTTTCGGGTGCAGTAATCTTTTACAAGGTTCTTTGACCACTAATGTTATTGGGACATAATGAAGTATCACCAATGAAATGTATTTAATGATGAGTCTCATTGTAGCATTAAATGAATTCATTATCATATCATTAGTGACAACTCATTATGTCCCCATAGCATTGCTCTTCTTTGACTCTTGTATCCTACAAAATGAAATGAAGTTCTTCCTTGTCACCCGAAAATAGGACACTGAAAAACAGAAATGTCACTAGTTTGTGATGTTTTTCCCCAATGAATGGGGCACAATCAAAGCAAGATCTGGTTTCCAAAGCAATAAAATGGCATTTCCCATTGCCAGTAGCTTCTGTAAAGATTTAAAACAGCAAAAAATGGTTTAGGTTTTCAGATGGTTCGCTCTCAAACCAAGCTCCCAGTGAAATGATCGAGTTCCCCTATATATAGGAAATGCTTATTGTACTGATCGGTAAAACGGGAATTAACGAAAATTTGGTGCCTACCATGGGCTAGCATGCTAGGCAATTGGACCAATACATGACTTTTGACAGATTGAACAGTTGAATAGGATGTGTAACACTGAAGAGCTGCCGTTTACAAGCAAGTTGAAGGTAAATAAGAAAATTTACATGATAGCCTGCAAAAGAAATGAAAGATTGTGTTGAAGATGAGAAATACAAATCACTTCATTCTGCAGAACTCCCTCTTCTTCCTAGTAGCAAATGAAAATATAACAATTCATTCCATGTATCTGGAACACCAGGTAGACACCAGTGGCTGCAATCTTGAACACGTGAAGTGTATCCCCTCTCATATTTCCTTCCGTATACAGATGGATGACCATCTACCCTATAGTCTGATAGAGTAGTTATATTTAAGAATGTCACAGGAGTTTTCATCTGCCTGATGACCTCCTCTGCAATGACGTTCTTTTCAGGGTAATCAATACTTGTTTGATTATTGGGTCGTGAAGCTTCTTTGCAGTTGCCACCGGCATTCCATTGACCTCCCCTGTCAGAAAAATTAGTCAGCTGGTGATATGAGAGAAAAATCATCAATACCTTGCTTGTGGTAGTACAAGGGCAAAACCTGAAATGGGAAGGTGCAGAACTTCGAAAGAAAACTTGGGTTTTGCGTGGATTGATATATTTGTCAACCCATGATGCCCAAGTTATCAAAGCTCTTCGGAAAGCCATTGAAACATCAAGAGTTGGATGAACTCGGTCCCTTTCCTGGTAGTAGTTAATCCTGTAATGAGACACTACGTATAATAAAACACTTCGAAGTTTATCTAGCCACAAGTAATCATTATAATGCATATGATATATAATATTTATAATCCAAGACAGGCCTATTTCCGCTGTAGTTTATTCTTTGCATTAAATCCTATCATCTCATGGCATGAAGTGGATGGGGCAAATAGTGGTGTGGACTTCAGCTACCATGAGGTGAACTCTGCTTGTTCAAGAATCCAATTAAATCACCAGTAAATGAGAATTGAATGTCACCTCTAAACCACCTTCATGAAAATGTCACACTTAGATAATCTTGATTCTTGCCTAATGTTCAAGCAAATGCACAGTCAAGTTGGCATAGTTTATCAGCCTAGGTCATGATAGTACATAATTTGAGGATGGCACTCACCCAGCTCTTGTTTTGTAATGGCTCCACCAATGTGCAGTGTTGAAGACCAGAATATCAGCTCCTTTCCATCTTGATGATCCCCTATCCATAGTATCAATACGCAATGTCTGCACCCGTTTCTTGCCAACCCTTGCCTTACTCTCATGTACTAAAAAATGGGTCACATAGTATTCAATTGTACACTTAAAATCCTGAAAAAAGATATACCTCACCCATCAAACACTGCATATTGCCATACACACAAGACAAAACACGCTGAGAAACAGTTTCACAGTAGTACCACAAACTTGAAGCTATAATTTCCCTTTTCTTTGGTGATTCTTCGCCCATGGGTCTCATAGACCCTCTTTGGATCTTTGATAGCTCCCATTAACAAACACAGCATGGACTCCCATTGATTCCTATTGATAGAATCACCCACGAAAACTAATCTTTTTCCTTCGATTAATTCTAGCATTTTTGTTGCATTGAACCTGTTAATCCACAACACAGTCATATATCCCCTCTTGTTTTTCTTGTTGAAATTTGAGTTTCAAATAAGACAATAATTAATTTACAAAACCCAACCCATTTCTCCTGAAAAATCAACAAGGTTAATTGAAATGTATTCCAAATAAGTCATCACAGTCAAGAATTACCTAGGAATGCCACAATCTTGCAGTTGCCAGTGAAATTTGAGATTCAAATCAGATAACTACTAGTTGAGAAAACCTAGCTAAATTTTCATGTAACATCAACATGGCCAATTAAAACGTACCCCAAATAAATCATTCATAATTAACAATGACATAAAAACAAGAAATACCTAGGAATGTCACAATCTTGCGGTTGCCACCTCCATTTCATGTAGCCTTTATCCAATCTTCCGTTAGCTTCACAATTGAATCCTTCATCTATGAAAGGACATGAAGCATTTGTGTACAAAGGGTAGCTCTCATCAAAAACCCACCTTCCTCTTTTGACATCACAAATTCTTTTCCTCCTCTCTTCAATCCTATCACTACTTGATACTTCTATTTTTCCCGGGGAAGTATCAAACACTATTTTTAGGGTACCGGTTGAATTACCATTTACAGCATCAACTTTGTACATTTCAGCATCTGACGCTTGAGACGTATTTTCCATTCTCTGAAGCCCCTCAAAAACTAAATCATTAGCCAACCCAGAAGCATTTTCTGTTCTGCCGAACTGAGTAACGATCAGAATTGAATTGTTTACACTATTTGCTGAAAGATTTCCAGTAAAAACAGTCAGATTACCATTTACAGCATCACCTTTATTTACATCATCATCTTGCGTTTTAGGCAAACTTTGCTTTTTTTGGAGCCCCTCAAAATTCGAAATCTCGGAGGTACTTTCAGGTCTCCTGAAATGGGCACCAAACAAAATTGAATTTTTCACTTCACCTGCCGAATAATTTCCACCGGAATCAGTCAAAGACTGAACGGTTAAGGGTTTGAGACCCAGAGTAAGCGAAGATTTGTTGAACTGAAGATGGGTTTCTTGATGGACTGAGGGGGTTACTTTGAAGACCCAAATGGAGAAGAAGGTGAGAAAGAATAGAGAGAACGAGATTGTGAAAGAAAACAGCAAGAATCTAGTGGGTTTGATTGAGAAACTTCTCTGCTTCTCCATTTATACTTGATTGTGACTTCAAAGGATAGTCGAGAAATAGTCTCTGTAGGAGTTGGAAGTGTAAAGGACTACACATCACACATGCACTTGTGTGATGAAGAAGAAGATATAGAAAAGAATTTCAAATAGAGGAGACACCGACGGAGAAGAGAAGCAGGCAACGACGAGTAGGTTCAGAATCAGTTTAGAGTGATGGGGGAGAGGAGAAAGTGGGGCAGTTCGTGAGCATTTGTTTTTTTGGGTTAATCTCATTTCGCACTCCTTCTAATTTTAATTTATATTTTCAAAGATTAAAAATTTTAATTTATTCTCAAAGATAGAAAATTATATTAATGTATACCCTCAAAGATCAAAAATCTCAATTTGTACCCTCAAAGATAAAAATTTATATCAATATACACCCCCAAAGATCAAAAATCTCAATTTGCACCCTCAAAGATAGAAATCTGTATTAATGTGCACCTAAAACTAAATTTATAAATTATACCTAGATTCCCTCATGTTTGTCACTTAATCATTTGAACCCCTTCACATTTAGAATATTACCCCTACATCTCATAACATTTGTACATGTGTAAACATAACCACTTTTTGTTGATATCTATTAATATAATCGTTAAAGAATATGATTTTATCCTAATAAAAAATTATAATTTCATATTACCCTTTATTTTGTGAATTCGATATACTCTAAAGTTCAAAATCAAGCTTACCATTTGAATGTCTAATAGAATGTAGATATTTATAAAAAGGAAAATATAAAAAACATTATGTAAATATCTACATTTTATTAAACATTCAAATGGTAAGCTTGATTTTGAACTTTAGAGTATATTGGACCCATAAAATAAGGGTAATATAAAATTATAATTTTTTATTAGGATAAAATTATATTTTTTAACGGTTATATTAACAGATATCAATGAAAATGGGTTACATGTTGTACGTACATAAATGTCATGAGATGCAGGAGTAATATTCTAAATGTAAAGAGGTTCAAATGATTAAGTGACAAACATGAGAGGATCTAGGTATAATTTATCAATTTAGTTTTAGGTGCATAATGATACAAATTTCTATATTTGAGAGTGCAAATTAAGATTTTTTATCTTTGGGGTGCACATTGATATAAATTTCTATCTTTGAGGGTGTAAATTGAGATTTTTTATCTTTGGGAGTGTACATTGATATAAATTTCTATTTTTGAGGGTATAAATTAAAATTTTTGATCTTTGGGGGTGCACATTGATACAAATTTTTATCTTTGAGGGTATAAATTGAGATTTTTGCTCTTTGAAGGTACAAATTGAGATTCGGACTATCTTTCAGGACGTAAAATGAGATTAACCCTTATTTTTTTCCAGTTTTCTTTTTTCTAACACTAATGCGCAATTTTCGGTTCCCACAAAAGCCTCAGCTGTTTAGTTGTAAAACTCATGCAGTGTGAGTGAGTTGACTAAACCACCCTCTCCTCAACCTAAAGATTAATTTGGATCTAAATCTTAACAAAATTAAACTAAAAATATTTTATTACATATATATCCTTTTATAATATTAGTTAAACAAGTTATTTGCATATTATTTGTGAGTTTATGTTATTATTAATGGGTAAAAACCCAACCATTTTAATTTTACACAACCAATCACTGGTTCGTAATTCCAAATCAATTTAATGGATTATGCTTTTGTTAGTTATCTTGTATTTTTGACTGACATTTGATGCTGCCTTTTGCTTCGCTTGGAAGTATAGGTTTGGATTCCCCCAACCGGACCTTTTAGTTCACAGATTTATTGTAGAAAATTTGTAACTAAAAAAGGCTAAAATTCACTAAGGTGAACACATGTTTGGTTTCACGCTAAAGCACACGTAGCCGGGACAAAATTGAAAATGACAGCAAGAGCGAGAGCGAGAGCGAGAGCAAGAGCAAGAGCGTCGAAGGCCAAATAATTATCAAAGCGAGAGAAAATATTTTTGCACACGTACTAAAGATATATTCACCTTTAACAAATTTAAAGCTTCGAATCCTATAAGCAAAGAATTGTTGAAAAGAGGCTAGTTAGTTATGGTGTTTGCAAAGAGCTCATGGCTTAGCAGCTAGGTCATAGGTATGTTGAGTTAATCAGGCTTCAAAATGTATTAGTGAGAGTTGATTCGGATAATCAAAGGCCCTTGAACATGACTTTAGTCTTACCAAACACAAGACTTGTGTGGTGGAAAAAAGAGATTTATTTTTTTCTTAAGTCAAACGTTCCAGCCTGAAAGTAGTGTACAGGTTTGTCACTCATCCGTGATCAGCGAGGGGGAAAATCTCCCTACCACTGGTCTCTCTACTATAAGGAACAATTCATAGAATTTGCCACCCAACTTGGACTACATTTTCAAATATTTCAACCCATAAATTAAGAGGTCGTCCTCTTCCACTCATAATTTTTAAATATTGATCAATTCCAAACGCATATTAAGCACACGTTACATAATACATTAAAATACTTTGAATTAAAAAAATACTAGGGGTAACCCTCACCTTAAGACACAGTACAATATAAGTAATTTTGATAGGAATGTTGATGACTATTAGATGAATCTATTTAAAACCTACCCTGTTTTATACTATAAATTGTATTGCGGGTCATCATTTTGAGTTCTCCTCCTCATTTTGAGTTCTCCTCCTGGTTTAATCGTTGGGTGAAAATCCTCATTCATTCTTGCCAAAGATTGCATACATTCAAAATTAATGCTGAAACCTAAATCACCTAATTCGTCCAGATACCACAACAAACTCAAGCTCCATACGCCAAAATGCCAATCCACAAATTCAGAGCAAATTCTGCGGATTCGAAAAAATGAATCCACAACTTAAATGTTCCTTTTTCTAATCCGCAAATCCATGAATTATACACTTGGAAGTCCACTCCACTCCACTGTCGCAACTAATTACTGGTTTCAACCTTGGCCCAAGCTACATTGAAGCCCAACCACTTACAAAGGTTTGTAACAGCTGTCTCACCATTCAATGCAGAGAGCCTCAACGATGTTGCATCATTGCTCTAAAAGCAATTGTCCTTTTCTTATTTCTGTCTTTTTTAATGGCTATTTTCCCATTCAATGTAGAGATCCTCTAACAACGTGGGATCATAATTTTGCTCTAAAAGCAAATTCATCCTTTCTTATTTCTATTTCTCATTTTTGGCACTTAACCACCACCCTCTTTTCCCGTGTGTCTCACAATGTCATGTATTTAAATTCAATGTTTTCTATGATGTTTTTACTCTCAACTTTTTTAAATTTTTTGCTCCCACTTTATGTAATCTAAGTTAAAACTACAAGAATAAAAAAATGCGTGATTAAGACTTTCTATTTCACCAAAGGGGGAGAGTGAAAAAAAAAGAATCATAAACAAAAGTTAAAATCTCAATGCAGCCCATGTACATAAAAACACTTCTTTGCATAAAGCCTAGCCCGTTATTGATGGCATCCCCACACAAGACTGGCGGTGCAGATTTTGATTTTCGAATGAAACTACAGATCATTAAGCTAGATCCCGCCCCGCCCAGCAGCCATACCATTGCAGAATAATTAGGTCTCTTTTCAAAAAGTAAAAGTGCTTTTCATTGATAAATCCACGTATAACAACACTTTAACACACCCCTAAAAATACATGGAGAGAGAGTTAAAAGATTGATCTTGAACATGATCACACCTTAGTAAAATTGGATTGTGCTTCATCCTAAGATGAAAAATCAGCCTCAACGATGACATGCTTTTTCTTAGGGTATCCCAAACCAAATATGTGGTTCAAATACACCCTCCCATCCTTCACAGTTGCTGCTGTGGTGATTCGATGCATCGGACCCTGGAACTTGCCGACAATGGTGGCCGTCTCCCAATCGTCATTGCTCTCAACCAATCTAGAAGGGTTCCCTGCAACTACAAGCTTAGTCGGGGACAAGAGCTCTAAGCCATCCCCAAATCTCAGTGGACCTTCCACTATATTAACTAACTTAACTTCATCTCCCTTACCTAACTCAATTTTAAGTAAATTGCCAGAAAAAGTATGAACGACTAGTAAGTATCCATTTGGATGGTAAACGAGTCCATTAAGTCCAACTAGACTTTTGTACCACTCTTTTGGAGTGAAGAGTGGACTTCTTATCACATATAGGAATTCTCCGTCTACCCCCACCTTCCAAATCTTACTTCCTTTGGCATCTGTCACATAGAAATTACCTTCTGCGTCAACTGCTACATCGTCTGCAAAGGATTTCTCATCCCCTGCATGATTGAAAAATGAGACATCGTAATCAAATATTTGGGCATTAAAAAATAATGAAAATAAAGACAAATATAACATGGATACACCAGATAGTTTTGAGCCTTTTTTTTTTTTTTTTGAACTGGAGTTTTGAGCCAATTGAATGTATTTTTTCTGTCATTGATGCAAGCACAATTAGTATATAGACATATATAGTTGAATCCAACTTATTTCCTGACCTTGACATATGTGTATGTTAAGTGGTTATATGCCAGGATTTCAAACAGCAACCATGAAAGGAGTGAATGAATAATTGACCGGATAACTTAATAAGTAGAACCCAACTTTAATCATCGTACAATTGATTTATCATCAATCAAAATTCTCTGTTTATAGTTTGTACTGTGTGGCAAAGTTTCATGGACAAAGTGCAGAAGAAGTTGGTATTGAGAAAGGCAATTTCGACTGCTAGTGATGAAAGTGAGTCCAAGATATCAAAGGCAAAACCTAAATAGAATTAATTAAGCCCAACAAAACAACATACAAATCTTTTCCTAGTTCATTATTCAATTTCTCTAGTTTTCTAATCGGTTTTTTTTTTTGCTAGGAAAGAAAGGAGTACAAGGTGAGAAAGTAAAGGTATTTACAGAACCTAACTACAAGAGTGACATTCAATGCCTAGTGTCTTAGTTTGGTGAGCAAATACTTTGAAAAGACAAACATATATCTTCCATCAGAGAAGACAATTAAGGGACACTTCATTAGGTGAAATTGGGCTCCACTTGGTAAAGGAAGTTGAACCACCAATAACCTACACTAAATCATCTCATAGCGTAGTAAGGTTTTGGGTGTCTTCATTTATAATATTAAATCAGTGAGTGACAAGGCTTAAATTTGAGGGTTCACTTCACTCCATTGGGAAAAGAAAACTTCCTATTCAAATGGTTGCTGAACAGTGGGATTTTCAAAAATTCAAGGGGCCATGGCCCCCCTAGACCACAACATAATTCCGTCCATATTTGTAAATATGATCACACACCCCATACTATACTACGATAAAAGAGCCTTTGTGATCCCAAGTATTTGCAAACCCTATAAAACACCGGCCATTCTCCTACAAGAAACTTACCAGAGTTGTAGAATTGGCATATCCATAAAGGGCCGGCCACAAGACACCCAATAGAAGGACACAAGTCTTTTAACTTTCAAACAAAATATGTAGAGTGATTAGGAGTGCTTTTTCCAATTAAAAAACATCATATTCGAGGCGAGGCAACTGGTAAGAACAAAGTTGAAATTTTCGTCTGTAGCTAAATAATTACAAGTAATGATAGCCTGAGAGGAATCTTGGGAGAATAATAACCAGTGGAAGAAGACAAGAACAGGGGCTTCTCATCTCATGTAGCATCTTTTTCTTTTCTAACATATTATATGTGGAATAACTCATTCCTGAGCCATTCAATGTAAAATATAACCCTTCTAAGATGTACTGCAACTCATTCGGCTCGCCCACTTATCTTTTACCAATTTTAAACATAATGTTAAGAAGGCCGCTCTTAATGCAGGGATATTTTCTATGGCTTCTCTTAATCACTCCCTACTCTGGAATCATCCGGCCATTATGTGACGAGTAAATATTGAGCGTAACTGTAGACAAACCAACAAGAAACAAAATGAACTCTATTTTTTCACACATATGATGATTATTCTCTTACATTAACATGATAATTATTAAACTAAATAAGATCCAATTACTTACATGTTTGTTTTATTATTGATTGACAACAACAGTAACACGGTGTCACCCTTTTGTTCAATATTTTCTACTTTATTAGTTTCCTGCATCCTCAAATTTGTAGTGTTCGAACACCAATTGTTATTAGTATAATTTAATTTCACTAATTAGGAACTCATTAATGCTAAAAAAGATAAAGTAATGGTATTAAGTTCTAATCTATTGAGTGATAGATTTCTAATAAATAAATTCAACAGGGTCATAATAATTTTATTGACGATGTCACTGTCAAGTAAATTTGGACTGCCTTGTAAGTCCAAATAAAATTATGATTAGATATTTTATGATCTTAATTGTACCTGGGCCACTGAGTTGAGTGAGAAACAACCGCTTCCATGTGGTCAAATCGTATGCCGCGACTGCACCGTACCGATTCCCAAGAACGTCGGCGACGACCAATAGTAACCGATTCCTCATCCGGTCGATGGCAAAGCCGAGCGAGGCATTACCAGCCAAGTCAAAGTCTTTGACGAGGGGAAATTCCTCCAAGATGGTGCCCGGAGAGTAGTCGTTGGGGACCGGAATCTCACCAATACCGCCGTCAAAGAAAGAGACGAGGAATCGACGGTTAAGATCGTCCCACTTGCTGCATTCCCTCATCCACCCATTGCCGTGGTACTCGTACACGTGGGTTGTTGGCTTGGCTATTTCGAGGCGTAAGATGATGGCGATGGGGATGGCTGATATGAGAAAGATAAGCAAGAAAAATTTAGCAGAACAGAAGAAGGAGGCCATGTTTGGGTGTGTTTGTGTGTCTGTGAGAGTGAGAGAGAGAGAGAGAGAGAGAGAAGAATGAAGCAGAGGTGTGTGAGCTTTTTATGTATGGGAACTCGGAAGAAAAAGAGGGTTGTTTGGAGTTTTTTCAGAAGTAGGTATTCTGTGGAGTCAAGTACAGTAGAAGGGCAGCTGAGAAATAGTCTGATGGGGAAAAGGTTTATATTTAAAAATTAGGTAAATCCCATAAATATCCCCTGAACTTTAGTCTGTTTTAAATTGGCCCCTCAACTTTCAAGTTTTTGAGGGAAACTGGGCGCCAACTGTACATACAAGTGGATGTGTCGAAAATGCCCTCCAACAGTTGTCATATGCAAGTCACTTGTAGGGTTCCATCCTCGGTTAGCGCCAACATTTAACAGAGAAGGCGGTGATTAAAATGTTGAGGGGGGTAATTATGATACGAGTAATATTATATGGATTTAAAAAATAAACTTAAAAATTAGACTTGATAATCTCAATCATTGATTTTACTGTGAGTTTCAGCATTTATTGAGACCCACTACCTATTCAATAGTTGAGATTATCAAGTCTACTTTTTAAGTTCATGTAACATTATTCATTATGATATTGTTGGGTCGTGATGTTGCTGGCTGTTGGAATTTTTATTGAAAAATAAAAAACTATATATACGATTATTTTTTATCTTATAAATGAAAGGTTTAAACTTTTCGATGAAAAAAAAATGAACATATGTCAGTATATTAATGTTATCTTTGCATATGAGATGAATAATATTAGATTGATAAAATTTTTGAAAATTTATTGAACACTTTATTGAAAATATAATTATGCATATTTTTTGAAGAGTAATATAGTCAATCAATTTTTTTATATAGAAATTGATATTTATACATAGATAATAGATAATTAAAAGAAATGTTAGAGATAATTTAAAATTTTAAATACATAAGGATATTATGATAATTTAAATATTTAATTGTCAAAAGACAAAGTGGTCTTTACAATTCTTTATAAGGGTAAAATAGAGATTCAAAAGTTTTTCATGTTAAAGTACTTTTATTAATAAATAAATAAATATAAATAGATAGATATAAATATAAATATGTAAATTTATATATATTTTTTGTATATATGCATTGCATGTGGATTATTTTCAATATCAAATATGTTATTGCTATAAAAATTATGCAATAACGTCAACTGTATAAATAAATTTTGCTTAAATATTTTGTATAGTATCTAGTGAAACTTATGTTATGGACAAATTTAACCACATATTAACATGTAAAATTAGAGTTTAATAGTCTACTCCAAATTTAATATCCATCATTTTTAAAAGGATAACAAACAAAGAAATACTTATATTATGATAAACTTGGGACCGTCTACCTCAAAATTCATTATCATATTTTTTATCACAAAAACAAATAATTGGTGAACACTAAGTGTATGTTTGATAACGGTTCGATTTTCAATTTTTTCGTTTTCGTTTTTATTTTTTCTTGAAAACTTAAAATTTAAAGTCGTTTGGTAACCATTTTAGTTATTTTTTAACTAAAAATGTTTTTAAATTTGCCTCAGATTTTAGAAACCAAAAAAAATCGTTTTAAAAACAAAAACAGAAACAAGCGGAAACAATTTAATGAGATCCCACAATCAAATCTTGTTAGCAACAAACTAAGCACTCTACCAAAAAACCCTCGAGCAAAAATATTTCAACCCTCAAATTCTCTCTCATCTCATTGTCTCTCTCATTCCCTTTGTCCAACAATGGAGTTTCAACAGCTTAGACATTCAGCAGAGGAGTACCAGCAACAACTTCTTCTCTCTTGTCTAAAGTTCTCTCACCAAGGTAAGTCCTTAGATCTAGGGTTTTCAGAATTTTTTTCCTATTTTTTGGATACTTCTCGATTTCTCGCAATAACTAGATTCCTTAGGTCTAAGTTGTTCCTTTGTGCTAGATTTATGTATTAGATCTGTAGGTTTTGTGTACTATTAGATCTGATTTTTTTTTGTGGTACATCTAATTTTTTTTTTAAAAAATGTATTAGATATGGTATTTGTGTTAGATATGTTTCTATGTGTTTTTTGTATTTTGTATTTTGTTTATGTGTGTTAGACTATATAAATTTTCTGATGGGTTTTGTTCGTAAGTAGTGAATAATGAGAGGTATATTTGAAAGAAGAAGAATCTGTGAGGTATTCACACCAGGGTATTATGGGGTTTGTGCAATTGGTGGTATGCTTAGTGCTGGAACTACCAATCTCGTGATCACCCCCCTTGATGTCCTTAAAGTTAACGTGCAGGTATATGTTTGTCTATTAAAATATTTATTTTATCTTTGATGGGTTTAGTGTAAGGGTGGATGATAATTCAAAATTGACTTCACGAAACCAGATTGAAGTAGATATTAGTTAAACTCAGATTCGTCAAATGGCTCGTGTGCGAGATTACATTGTCAATGAGTTGTGGGTAAGTGTTGGACATTGAGACATATGATTTTTGGTGTATATGGATTATTATCTTGAATTACTATCAATGAGTTGATGTTTATATAGATTATTGTTTTGAATATTTGTAAATTAAAGGATATATTTTTAGTATGGATGTTTTATGAATTATGTTATGTCTTAATGTGTTATCCTTATATTCCGTTATTTTTACAGTTAAACTTGCATGAAAGTGTATGGTGTAAATAAGTTGTTCATAAAACAATTTAGAAGTATTTATCAAATAGGTTTTCTGTTTATGTTTTCATTTTTTTTATAACAGAAAATACAACCAAATAGGTTTTTCTATTTTCATTTTTTATAAAAGAAAATCAAAGGTATTTCAAATTTTGTTTTTTAAAACTGAAAACCGATAACATTTCCAAATGCAACCTAATTGTTCCATTATTTACTGAAAAATAAATATTAAACTACACTTCAAAAGAAATGTCAATATGCTTCATGAACATCCTAGAAAAAGAATTACTCACAAAAATCTATAATGAAGATACTAAAATTTGTTTTACCATATTCACATGGTAAAATGTATATTGTCAAAAATTAGTTTTTAGTACCTTATGTCCTAGTGCAATTCAAAAAATCTAGTTGAATCATGATTCACATGATAGAAGATCTCGTTTCAATTATTCAATGCATGAGAAGAATCATGTAATTATTTCTACACACGCGATATAATGCTAAATATGCAAAATGAGTTCCACTGCTAAACAAAAAATGAACCTATTACCATGAAAATTAAACACATAGAAGATATATGATTTAAAGTAGGGGTGTCAATCGTGTCAGGTTAAACGGTTACGTGTCGGATTAAATAGGTGACGGGTGAAAAACGTATAAACCCATACACGACACGTTTAATAAATGGGTAAAAAATCTCAACACGAACACAACCCGTTTAATAAACAGGTAACACGACACGACTCGTTCAACCCGTTTAATTTTAAAAAAATTATATAAACAAATTTTAATACTCCATTTTTTTTACTACTAATTGCACTTACCTCAAAAAAGAGGAATTTTAAATCAAATCTCATAAAAATAAGACTTGAAGGCTTTAAAAAAAAAAGAAGCAAGAGGCAATTGCCTTTTATAGGCAACTCACCCTCCCCATCTCCCCTCATTTTCTAATGTGAGACAAAAACAAAATATATTGGTTTGTTTTTATCTTTCAAGTACTCTATAACTCCTCTTCTTTGTCTTTGAAAAATATAAGACTTAAAAGTTTTAAAAATAAAAGCAAGAGGTCATTGTCTTTTATTGACAACTCAACCCTCTCCATCTTCCCTCATTTTTCAATGTGGGACAAAAACAAAAGACATTTGTTTGTCTTTGCCTTTGAAGTGCTCTCCAACTCTTCTCCTTTGTCTTTGAACCACTAATTTACTTTTTTTTTTTATTGATTTCTTTACTTCTTTTTTTTTGCTAATTTTTTAAAATAATTATTAATTTATTATTATATTAATTTTATTTAAACGTGTGATAAACGGTTTGACATGTCTCATCCGAACGCGACCAGTTTATTACCCAAACCCGTTAAGATCTCACCCAAACCCGTTTAATTCGTGTCGGTTAATCGTGTTGTGTCGAATTTTGACAGCCCTAATTTAAAGTAAATAAATCTCAAGATGCCATTGTCACAGTGATCTTCCACAATTAATCACGTTTGTTCATAAATAAAAAACACTTAACAAATCAAGAAGAAATTTTTCAAGATATTAGTGCAAGTCTAACTTCAAGCAAAACATAAATCATATGAAAAGAGCAATAATCTGTAATAAAAAAAACCTAAATATGAAAGAATGAGAGAAGAATAAAATAATATTACAATTAATTTATGATTGACATTTCTGAGATTGAATATTTGATTATTAGTTGTCCACGTAGCCATAAAATAGAAGATGAAATGATTCAATTTCTATTGGATTAATTAATATATTTTTTGTCAGGAATTTGTACCGTTTACAAAACTACACATTAGTTCATATTAGATAAATGATATGATGGTTATTGATGGCATAATAGTTATATTAATAATAATCTATTATTTTTTATAAAATAATGATTAATGGATTTATTGTAAACAAAAATTTTATGAAAAGTAAATGAAAGAGAGACAGTGTCATTAACTCAGGAAAAAAAATATAATACATGGAACAATAATTATTGTGAAAATGGAAGTATATAAAGAGTCGTTTGAATATATAATTAATATTAGTTAATTAAAAAATAAAAAAAAGTGCAATACATATGGAACAATGATTATTATGGAAATGGAAGTATATGAAGAGTCATTTAAATATATAATTAATATTAGGTAATTAAATGAGTAAGGATATAAGTGACTTTAATATTTTTTATAGGGACATAATAGACAATCAAAAAAATTTCACTTAACTTTTTTTTATTAGTAATATATATTCAATAAGAAATTGTTACAACGCTTATTTATTGGATTAATAAATTAAATTTTTTTATTAAGAAATAGTTATTATGTTTGCTTGTTCGATGCGTAAGTTTATTTATTAAAAAAAAAAAAATTCTATAACCTCTTCAGTAGCATCAATTAATTAAGAATATATAACATTTTATGGGGGACATACATAACATAAAACGGTCCTATGATGTTTCCCGAGCACACAATATTTTCTGGTAGGATAAGACTTTCATTTCCGCATCTTTCTATTACCTGTGCTGTTTTAGGACGAGAAGCATTTATGAGTATGTAGTGTAGGGATTGAGCTTAGGTTGCATACAACCCAATGCGACTACATGGGGCTTGGGGTTGGTTGGGCCATTTCTGGTTCAGCCCGCGGGCCCATAGTATGTTTGGACCACAATAGGCTTAAACTGCCATCTAGTTCGATTAACGTCTATACCACTCGAACCCTTTCTCTGCCACAAGCGTCTCTCTTTTGAAGTCTTCACCACTGTATGTTTCTCTCTCTCGATTCTTCGTTTCACTTATCGATCTAGGTATGCATATAACTTATTGTGATTTTAATTTTAACCTAGATTTTCATTTTGTGGTATTCAATTTCCTAGTTTTATTTGTGACCTTAGAAAAAACAAAGCAGCTCTATGATGAAACCTAGAGATATTGCCGTTATAGATGTGGAGTGGAAATATTTGTTGCAAAACAGTTTATCTGTATTCAGTTTGATTTCGGAATAAGAGCAATTTCGTGGACCCAAAATGATGAATTCCTTTTTGATTGCAATGCGTGTGGGTAATCAAAGGATTATATTCTCTTTTTTAGACACCGCAGGATCTCATATGCCAAAGGGCCTTATGATCAAATTACTCTAAAGCTCGTTAGGATGATTGCCTGCCTTCTCTCGGAAATCAGAATTAGGGGTTTTGGAGGTGATTGAGATCCTTATACATTACTATAGAACATAGGGTCATTTTTCTCATGGCATAGGTACTGACTTTTTAGTTTTTATTGATCGAGAGATTAAGCTGGGACCTTGATGTCATTAAGTCGGGACTTTTCTGTTTTTAAGTTTTCACAAAACTGAAAAAGAAATATGTTGGAAAAATTGAATTGTACAGCCTTAAAGGCTTCCTGAATTACTCATCAAGTACTTCGTCACATTGGGGAGAGAGAGACTGGAAGAGCCAACCTCCCCTCAGTCTGGCATCATTGCAGAGATCTCTTCCATCTGACCTGGAAATGCTCTTTCTGCCTATTGTTTTTCTCTTTCATTTTTTAACCTCTCCTTCTCAATCTATCAAGCTACTCGTTCCTTTCCCACCCCCTTTCTCTCTATAGCTTCACATAAATAAATATATTCATGGTGTTATATATATTCTTTTTCCAATAAGGCAGACGGTGTGTCAGCACTTTGCTCTGCCTTCAATGTTAAATGGTACTCCCTCCGTTCCTAAATATCTGTCGTTTTACACAATTATTTTTGTTCCATAATATCTGTCGTTTAATGAAACCAAAGCGTAATTAATATTTTTTCTTCCAAATTTACCCTTAACTTTTCAATGTATTAGATTTGGTGGAGGCTAAGTGTCTTTCATATTCATTTTCTTCCCAATACATATTGAATAAGGGTATTTTAGTCTTGTGCAATTATTTTTTACTCATATTAGAACTATTTAATAGCTTCCTTAATCCCAGTACAAAAACTTTAAACGACAGATATTTAGGAACGGAGGGAGTAATAGATACTGATTGCAATTAATATTTCTGTCAATCTGATTGTTCTTTTCCCACCTCCACCCCTCTATGTACTGCAGTTTTTATCTTAAATTTATGTTTCCTTTCCCCACTGCCACTTTTTTTCTCCTTCTCCTCTAAGATGATTGTCTAATTTTACTTGGTTATGAATTTTGTTTCCATTTTGTGGAGTTATTATGCTCTCTTAGCTGCTATTAGTGGTTGATTTGAACGTTCAGATTTAGACCCATAACTTCTCCATGCACTTGTTCGTTAGTTTGGTGATCTGTCCTTTTAGGGTGGCAATGTAAATTTTTGAGGCTTTACTTGATTGGGACCACTTATTGGAAAAATAGGAAAATTCTACCATTGGTGCAGGTTACCCATTTCACATAAAGCGGGTCGACTTGCTCTTGTTGTCCTTGCATTTGTAGGTATCTGTTTTGTATTTTCATATTTTTTGCAGTCTCCGTCAGTGAATCTACTTTGCCCTACTCTTGTTGACCCTTTTCGCCTCCTAGATTCTTTGCCCTGCTTCATTTGCATGCTTTCTATGTACATGTGCTTTGCCTTTTCTATTCATTGAACTTCTAATTTATGGTAAAAGTAAAAATTATAGATCCCATCTCTTGCCACCTTTCTAGTTTCCTTTATTCACTATTAGTTTTGGATATTTTCAAATCAAAAAAGGATTATTTTAAGCTAAGGGATTATGTGAGTAGAATATGTGTTCCTCTATACTGGCTCCATGTTGTATACATGCGGATCCCTGTTCTATATAAGAAGAGGAAATGTGTACCTCTATGTTTTATTATTAGGGGTGATATGCCTCTTGAATTTCGTGTGGACAGAAGATAATAGCTCAGCTGGATCCTTAATTTGTTGCGAGTGAGCTTTTACAATCTAAAAAACTCATGTCAATCTAAGCCGTTTCTCTGCAAATGAAAAGAAGAAATTTGCAGATTAGATAAATGGTTCCACAAAGGTCTTCTGAGAAAGTAATCACACTTAGCATATACCACTGCTATAAAAAATGGCAAAGAGCCCAATAATGAAACCTCCAAAGTCATAGTTTGTTCATGTGTACTGACGACATTCACTACCAATCTGTGATCCCAAAGAACCCAGATATGCTTCTCTGACAAAGGATTGGCTACAGAAGAAGATTAACCCAGACTAGCACTAAGATTTTGCAATTTTGATGGATGTAATTTTGGCTCCAGAATAGAGACCAAGCACACCTCATGGATCGTAATTAGCTTCTTGAGACGTCTCCTAGAGACTTCTTTATTAGCCCCTCTCACATTCCATGAAATAATATTAATCATCTAAATGTATAGGAAAGGGAACAATACCTCTGGAGTTCCAATTGTTTATATTCATCAACCTGTTGCATCTAGTGCCACCTTAAAAAGATTGTTCAGTGGATTTTGCATTTCAGTTGCTTGTTATGTTGGAATGATGCATTATTGTGGCTATGATTTTGATGAAGGTTACGGGATGTACATAGACGGTTATAATGGCTCATGCATCATTTCATTCGCAAAAATGTGAGCACTAGGGAATATGTGTACGTGGCCGTTGAATGTAGTAAGGGCATCGGTTTTGGCATTTGATAAATAGGGTAAGAGATACTATTGTGGCTTGTTCAGAATTCAGTTCAAACTTTACAGGTGACTAGTAAGACCTGTTTGGATTTGGGTTTCCTTATGTGGAGGGAATTTTGCATTGTTCTCTTGGAGTTCTTCTCTTTTCTTCTTCCTCTTCTTCTTTTTGACTTTTTACTCTTTCCCATGTAAATTGACTAGAATATGAAACTGAAAAAAACTGTCTGTTTGGTTTGGTTTTCTAAAATGACTTTTTGTTTTCAGATACAAAAAATTTGGTAAAAACCTTTTTGGACAGAGGAGTTTTTAAAAACAGTTTTTGAAAAAAAAATGAAGACTGAAGATAGATTTTAAAGAACAGGTAAAAGGTTTTTTGGTGTTTGGAGGACAAAAAAAGGAGACCATTGAAAACACGGAGAACGCCCAAATATTTTTTACTGTTCACTTAAGTGGGATTATAAAAGATGATCTTTTCTCTCTCCCCCATTTTTTTTTTGTTCAGCTTGACTCTCAACTAGATGAAACAAACAACCTTCTCTCCACCGTTTGCACTTCAACCCAAAGAACGAGAGATTTCTCCAGCAAAGAAAAAAGTTTCATCGTCTTTGGATATCATATACTTAGGATCTGTTTGTAAGGCATTTTCACATATCTGGATTTGGGTTTACAGATCTAGAAATTTTTTCGTAAAGCATCTTCTCCGATACTCTGAAAATCCAGCCCAAAACAACAAATTCATCTGAAATATACATCAAAATCGAGCTGCTTATTCTTTTCAGAAACCTAGCCATCGTCCTAAGCATTTTCATGGCCTTCAAAAGATTCGGCGGTGTGTAAAAGTTGTGTAAAGTTGGCCAATCACCCCACTATTCTTTGTAAAGTTGTTGTGTAAAGGGTTGATTTGGGTAAAAGTAATAGTCATACTACTGGGGCTTTATTTGGGTTTAATTTTCTAGTTGATAACCACTGTTAATATGGGTTTCTTTATTTGGAGGACGGTTGGGGCTTCTTAAGTAGGCATTGTTGGGTTTAGATCTGTGCTTTTGTGTGTGCTAGATTTGTGGGTTTTTGCTAGATCTATGGGTTTGAAAAAATGCAAGAAGGTGGTATGGATTATCGTAGTGTGATTTATATTCTAAATGGTTTATCATAGTGTTATTTATAATATATTTTTCTCTTGTTTTTGGATCATTTGTGTATGTTGCGGATGTAAGTAATTTTCCTTCCAAATCCTCTTTGGACCCATTATGTCAATATACTGAACAAATTGGCTGCCATTCTTAATTCAGTTGTCTTAGTTGATCTTATTCTATTGGAGCGTGATTGTTAACTCTAGTTGACTTGGAAGTTCTTTAGCTTCATATGGCTATCCAATGACTAAGTTGTTGCTGCAAAGAGTAGACAAAAGTGCAAACAAAGCTAATCATGACTGTTGCAATGACACTACTTTGAGGTTTCTCCTGTTTATGAAACACAACACCTTGTTATTTTGGAGCAGTGGAGTGATAGTATAAAAGATCTATCAGCAATGGGACTTCCTGAAGACGAAGTGAAGTCTTCTTATCATTGTTTGTGTATTTGTATATAAATTGATGGCCAACTATGTACAAAACTTGAAACATAACTATACGATTGTTGGATTGATGTTAATATACAGTTGATCACTTACAATTGTGTTTGCATTGGTCATTGTGTATTCAGTTGATCACTTACAAGCGTAGCTCCAACGCCTCAAGTAACAGTAGGCATAATAGTAGGCCTTTTCCATTTTATTTGTTTATATCAAAGTTGGATTTTGCCAAACAAAGACACGGAGAAAATTTGAGGCTACCTTGTCAACAAGTGACATTTTGGGTTATCAAAGGGTGTTAATATGTGACATATATCAAAGGAAAGACATGGGGATAATGTGGGACTTCTCTTTTGTACGAACAATGGTGTGTATTATATTAGAACATGTATTATGATACTATGAGTACGATAAGTATTCACTTCGATAAGTATATTTGTGTATAGGTCCAAACAAATTTTTTTACTATAGTATGATTTATGTTAGTTTTTATCAAGTTAATAATTTGAAAACATTGTATATCAAACAGTCAATCCAAACAACATTTCTGTTTTCATTGTTTTATGCATTATTGTCCAAATAGGTTTTACTGCTTTTTGTTTTGTAAAACTGTTTTTGGAATCATACAACCAAACAAGTTTTTCGTCTCAGAAAACACAAAAATACACTTCTGTAAAACTCTTCCCAAAAACTATTTTCGGATACTATTTTCTGAGATGCAAACCAAACGGGCCTTATGATTCCACTTTCCATTTTTAATAATTTATCTGGAACCCTTGACCAGAAGATTTGGCAGGAATTCACTGTGTATGCTAATAAATTAGTCAGGCATTCAAGTTTATGCTTCCTACGGTGATTGTTAAAATGATGTTGTTCTTGTCATGGTCGTATTTGTACATGCTTAAATCTTGGAGCGTCTGGAATTACTTGAATCTTTACCTTGATCAAAGTGCAACAATCAGCTTATCTAAATGCTTTGGTAGCCCAGATTCCAGTTGATGTTTGTGAGTTGACTGATACCTGTAACAAAGTAGCTCTCTTATTTCCTTGAGTTTGTACTTTGAAGTCATAGGAGTGCCGTATTTGGTCATTTAAAGACGGCTTTATCATGTCTCTTCTCATTAACTGATTTGCATGTTACATGAAATCGTGCAGATTTTTTCCCTTAGTGCTTTGCCATCTAAACAGAGTTCTCTTTGATACTTGCAGAGTTTATAGGCTTCCAACTAGAAAAGTAAAATGGCTGGACATAGAGTTGCTCATGCTACCCTGAAAGGACCAAGCGTGGTGAAGGAGATAATCATTGGAATTACACTTGGCTTGGCTGCAGGCAGCCTGTGGAAGATGCATCACTGGAATGAGCAGAGGAAAGTGAGGGCATTCTATGACTTGCTGGAGAAAGGTGAGATCAGCGTGGTTGCAGAAGAATAAATAAAACCTTAGCTTCAGTTATGAAACTATCATGTTCAAAAAATAGTTATGAAGCTATCGACACTGCTATTGGTTGATTCAAGAGCCCTTTCACAGAAACACAAGTAATAATCACTCTTTGGTTTGTGTTTTGGATAATATAATTTCTTGTATTGATTCCTCAGGTTCACATTTGCTTTTGAGAACCTTCAAGCTTTCTGCTTTCCATTCCTTCTTGATTTATAGCTGCATGACTTGAGGTGTTGAGGTGCTTATTACTTCATGGCTACTACCTATTTGCCTGTTTGCTGTTTAATCCATAACTTGAAAGGAGAGTGGAAAAGCTCCTTGAGAATATCTGGAAGCTTTGTCCATTCAATGCTTCTTAGCGTGAAATAGAAAAAGAGTTCGAAATTTTTTACAATTGTGGAATTTAGGATTACGTGGTAGTTGCAATATGTTCTGAATCTGCAATCCAGCACCTTACTGTGATCCATGAATGAGTTTTGTTGGTTTGAATGAATGAAAACCGGTATAAAGATCACAGCTCGTCGTCCACTTGATAAAAGCGTTATTTGCTGATAAATGGGGATTGTGTTGAACTTCCGGTGAACAAAGTCCACTTTACACTTTGTTTCTCCTTGACATGTAGCAGTCTGCCAGGACACGTTCAGTTCTGTAGACTAGATGAAATCCTTCTAGCTGCAGAACTGATATTTGAAATGTGTGCGTCCAAAAGAAAAGAAAATACTTGGTACTAGTTTAAATGACAAAGCAACACTGTTAATAACTTGGAGGAAAATGGATTCACCCAGCCATGGCTTTTTTGGCACAGTAAAGAACAACAGAATTCTTACATTGAGTGAGAAGCAAGACAGAATGTGATGTTCGGAATTGGATTGTTCACCCAAACTGATTCAATACTGATATGGTTGATAACTGAGTTCAACTACTCGGGTTTGGCTTGGTTTGGTTAGTACTCGACTTTGGTTTGAACAATTTTTAGGTTCGTTTAAAAAACGAGCCTAAAAAACTTTTCGAGCTCGCAAATTTTGGTTTGTTTATATGTAAAATAATTGAACTATTCGGACTCGGTCCGCTTTGGGTTTGGACTCAAATTCATTTTTTAAATGAGCCGAGGTTGAACAATTTGTTAAACTCGTTTATAAAAATAAGCTTGACAAGCACGACTTGATTATCAAATCTTAAATACTAAATTAGTTATATCACATAAATTTTTAGGGTTCAGTTATAAGTAAAAGTAATTAGAATCAATCATGAAATATTAAAATTGATCTTATAAAAATTATAATTTTTTAAGGGTCTAGTTTTTTAAGAATTTGTGAAAAATGTTAAGATAGATAGTAAACATTTACAACCCATCACAACGACTTTCAAAATTAATAATGGCCCAATATATATATATATTAGTTATTATCTGTGCCTGAAGGCACTACGTTATTTATAAAATTTCAACACACAATGATAAAATGTTTGAATAATTTCAACACATAGCGATTAGATTAGTTTTGAACATTTTTTGTTGGTGCAATTGGTATCTTATTTTTTTTTGTATTGTTCACCTATTTTTTTTAACTACTGATTAGCTTGGGCTTTTGATTTTGATTTTTATTTTTTGAGAATTATAGGTTTTCATACAAAAGTGATTTATTTTTGGTATGAATAATAAATTGATGATTTTATTTATGAATTATAAAAACAATTTAAACTTCATTGATTGATAAGAAGTAAGAAGTAAACATCAATCATCAGTACCAAGATGCATGATTAGAAGATCTACTTACGGTGCACTCTAGATATGAATCAGTTTGTAATTAAAAGAATGAAAAATTATATAGTAAGTATATAATGATTTTTAATGAAATATGATACCAAAGGTCTTGAAAAAATCGATATACCAGCTAACTTACATGTCAAAAAATGATGACATTGTCTATTTGAGTACTGATTTTTGTGTTGTAATGATAGTGTGTATGAGGTTATTAGGGTCAAACATAAACTGACAAACTTTGAAAAAATAAACATTAAATTTAGAGATATTGTGTATTTTATGTGTGTTTAATAAAAATATTTTTAAATTTATGCAAAATTTTATCGTAAAATTATAAATTAAACAAAACCAACCAAAATTAAGGTACAAACAATACACTTTTAACATATAACATTTAAAAACAATCAGTTAATGACAATATATCTACAACTAAACCACACGAACATTAAAATTAAAAAGAACAAACTATTGTCAAAGCATACACTACTAAACCTACAGGAGAAAATCATCAATATTCATAAACACGCATAAATGTTAAACATTTGCTAACTGCACGGTTATAAAAATTAAATATAAAATATTTGATAATTACCCAGTTATAAAAATTAAACAAATAAAATAATCAACATGAAATAATTAGATGGTTTGTCATTAACAAAATTTGTAATAAATACTCTTTTAACTAATCATTTATGACAATCAACAATATGTTTTGTTCAACTTTCAATAAAAATTAAATTTTTGAAAGTTATAAGTTTTCATGTAATTATGAATAAAGTGGTGATTAAGTATGAATAATAGTTCAAAGGTTTTACTTATGAATTGGATATTTGTATTTTTTGTTTGTGTGAAAATGGTGATGATGATTAAATTGGTTTTGAATTTTTTTTTGTGCAATTGGTAATACTTATTATTTTTTATTGGTTACTTATTTTTTTTATTGGTGATTAGATTGGATTTTTTTTTTCTTTTTTGAAAACTACATGTTTTTATATAGTAGTGATTTATTTTTGGTATGAATAATAACTTTATGATTTTATTTATGGATTGTATATTTATACTTTTTATTTAAATGGAAGTGGTGATGGCGATTATATTGGTTTTAAATTTAGTTACTTTATTATATATATATATATAGAGAGAGAGAAAGAGAGAGATAGTGTATTTAAAACGTATAAGAGATAAAAGAGAGAGAGAGTTATATGAGAGATAGGAGTGTTAGAGTTAACTCTAATTATGATCGTCAGATCAGTATTTATGAAATGATCTGAACCCTCTTTTGTGTTGGGATTACATTGTTTGTTGAATGTGTTTATATTTTGTCTCAAAACGATCTGGACCTCTCTTTATTTTTGAATTCAAACTCAGCTCTACTTTATTATATATATAATATACTAGTTATTCCAAGTGCCTGAAGCCACAGAGCAATAAAAAATGGTAAACAATAAATATATCTATATTCATATTCAAAATTAAATCACAAACATAAAAATAAATAAATAAATTTAAGTATCGATTTTGTAGTGGAGGTGAGAAGTGATGGGCGACGAAAGAGGTGGTAAGAGACGGTGATAGTTGTGGTGGGTGACAATGACCGTGGTGACGGCGATAGTGGCGGTGGTGGTGGCGGTGGCGGTGGTGGTAGTGGTGGTGGGAGTGGTGGTGGTGATGTTGGTGGTGGTGGGGCGACGACGACGATGACGGTGGTGGTAGAGGTAGTGGTGGAGCAGTTTCAAATATATATATATATTTTTTTAAGTATTTATGAAAAATAATTTTTAAAAAGTTACCCTAAGCACACCCATTTTTTTTATTAAATTTAGGGTGTTAATATTAGTCGTTAGATTAAATTTAAAGTAAATATTAAATCGATTTCAACAAAGACTAACAAAAATTATTTTATTTATCTTTTAAAATTTAAATTATAAATGATGTTATTATATAGCTCCGGCAAGTCTACCGTGGAATTTTATTATTGGCGGACAGATGATACGAAATGTATGTACACAAACCATCACGGGCCTCAATTGTATTGATCATTTTATCCTTTCCTCTGAGTCTCAAGCCTCAACAGAGCCACCATTGCTCCAGTGGTACTGCAAAAACACAACACAAAATTACAATGGCAACAATAGCTGGTGTGAGCGTCTCAACTCCTCGGATCTTAACCAAGACACCAGAGTCGCCAAAGGTCCAGACCCTTAAGTCCCCATGGCTGAACCACCCTTGGAAGAGGTCCAACCCCCGCTTGTCCATTCGTCCCGTGACTGCAGTACCAGAGGGGCTGTCTGAAAAGGTGGCTGACAGCATAAAGAACGCCAAGGAAGTGTGTTCCGACGACCCGGTTAGCGGAGAGTGCGTTGCGGCATGGGATGTGGTGGAAGAGCTGAGTGCAGCGACGAGCCATGCCAGGGCCAGGAATAAAGAGTCCGACTCTTTGGAGAATTATTGCAAGGATAACCCGGAGACTGCTGAGTGTCGCACCTACGATAACTGATCATGGTCATTTTTTTTGATTTTTCAACAAATAAAGTTGTTGGGTCTGTTTCTCCTTTGTTTTTGTTGAATTACGTTGGACGTGTATTATGATGATACTTTTCATATCTGTTTGAGCATATATGCCATGTTCGGTTGAATTAATGATGACTGGTGTTTATTTTTTTAAAAAGAAAATTATTAAGTAATAGAAGGGGGGACTTGAAACGCAACTCAATAGTTACAACATGGTTATATTTATTGTAAGATAATCCTTATTATCTTCTATTTCATAATTGAATCATATACCATGATTTCTTCATTTCATGAAGCAACGACGAATTCCGTAATAATATATCTTTATCGAGGCAATAGGCTTTAGTGAAGATCGCCAGAACTTTTCAAGGATCTTGGTGAAGACTGATTTTGTGTCGTAATTAACGATTAATGCTAAGATCCAATTAGCTCAATGCCCAGTGCCATGAGGTGTTTTTATATTGGTTAACAGAGATGCTGTAGTACTAAATTGCATTGCATGCTTATTGAAACACACCCAACTCAACATAGACAATATTTAGTTTAATTGTAATTAATTTAGGGCCATCTGAGTAATTTACCGAAATAAATAACCAGAACTATTGTAAAGAACAAAAGAGGGGAAAATGGGAGAGACAACAGAGTCTATTAGCAAACTACAGAATCGAATTGTTTCTTCGTCTTCCCCACCCCTTGCCTCTAGTTCTACCCTTCTTTTTCTGAAAGAATTTGAAAGGATCGTGACTTGGGAGTTCTCTCACACACTGTACAAACTTAAAAGCCATCATCACTCCTTTCCTTATTATCTATCAATTGCTTTTAAACAGCGGAGGCTTGTTTAGGTATCTTTCTCTGTGTGTCTGTCGTCTCGGAGGGGAGGCGGCGAGCGTTACAGTTTGAAGATCCACATCAAGTCTGGGCGTTTTGTTGAGGAGGATTCAGTAGAAAGTGGAGTGTGTGTTCAGTTGAACTTCGGACTTGTTGGAAGGGTTCCTCAACTTGTCCCACATCGACTCTATATGATAGTTGGAGGGGAGAAGAGGATTAGATAAAATTAAGAATTCACAACTGTTAAACATACTTACCTGGACGGGGTCAATGGGTGATCATTAAGGCCCATGGCCTAGGTTGTGGACCTCCATTGCACTTTGGAGGGGTTTCAGCCTAAGGTCTGTCCAAGTGGCAGAGCCTACGTCATAATTTGTGTTAGGGGGGCTTGCGTTCGCGCGGCCCTTAACTAAATTAGTTGAGATTTTATCATGTTTTAAGTTGTGGTTGACTTAGATTTATTGGAACATCAATAATCAGCCCAATGTAGTACAGAGTTTATTCTGTCTCAATAGTGTGTGTTCAGTTCCAATAGAAATCCATACAGGTCTGGTCTTCATGGTTTCAAGAAAATATTATTGTTAGACAATTTTAAATCAATAAAGTTTGGGTTGGTTTATTTGGAAGCCTTAGTAATCAGTTGTGTGCGCCGTGTTATTAATTAGCACACGATAAACAACTTTTTGGCACCCACTGTTTCAATAGAAGTTAGATGAAATCTGCGTCAGAGAAAAAGATTACGTTCGACGCTGTGACTCCTTTTTATGTTCTTTAACTTGCTTCAGAATTCCGTTGGAGCCTGTGGTTTTAAATTGTGTACTACACCCTGGTGCAGCAGTCCTGAAGGTGGAAGCAGCCATGGTCCCTAAATTCGGCAAAAATTCATAGAAATTAAAAGGACATCGAATCACCAGAGTTCAGATCTTCCGCCTCCTCGTGTGTCTCTTTTAATCCATTCATGTAGAGCAAAATTTAAACGCCGATTCCTACGTAATTAGAGGAAAGTAATCTTCTTCCTCTCTTTCTAACATATTTGTTCTCACAATGACACAAGGATCACCACTCGTCAGGAAACCATACAAGTCCTCCACCATCAGACAGGCTACCCAAAGTTGCAGCCAGAAAACACTCAACCATGAATTCTGGATACTATAATGAAAAACAAAATCAAATTTAACACTTCAGTTGTGTCCAAATTATCATTCTTACACCATTCCATGTAAACACAACCATCAAAATCTCAGGCAGTACGCAACATTATTTCAATGCATCCAAAACACAACTGGAGCAGAGCATGATTTCATTAAAATTGAGGCACAAGAAAAGCCCAACCATAGATAGTACCACCACAGAAGGACAATCAATACATAAAACTGACCAAATTATCCACATAAGTGACCTTAAAATCCATACGACTCCAGCACCACAGCAAGTTTTAGCAAGGAAGACTCCCTTTATAGACACCAAACTAAAATGAAAAGGACTCTCAAGAGAAAAGGAGACAATAACAACCAAATAGAAAGCAAATAGCAGGACACATCAAGACCAAAACAGTCTTATTGCCCCCGGGATGGGAATTTCTTCCAACATTCATCGGGTGCTCAATACTGAAACATGTCAGCAGACGCTGCAATCGACTGTATCGGACAAGGGAGTTTCCAAGGTTCCAGCAATGTATCTGGAAGTTCAGGTATATCCACAACCAGCCCGCTAACCTCCTGCACGATCTGAAGAACTGAATTCAATGACCTCAACCTATCAGTCAATTCGGCCAGTTGAGCCCTCAAAACATTGTTATCAGAAGCAACCCCGAGGTACATTTGCGTAGCATCATTAATCCTCTGGGTAATGAGGTTGTTCTCATCTTGCAATTGGCTCCCTTGACCAATCAAATCATCCAACTGCTGCTGCTTCCTCATCCTTGACCGCCTAGCTGATTCCCGATTCGATATCATTCTCTTCCTCTTCCTCTCGCCGAACCTGGCGTATCGAGGGTCACTATCAGACCCCGAACTCACTTGCTGTTGCTGTCTTGTTGAAGCCATACCCACCCAAAAATAGGAAATTGGCTTTCTAATTTCGTTTGTTAATGTTGATTTGGAGGGGTATTTTATATGATTAGGGTTTTGAGAAGTCAAATTAAACAAATTGGAGAGACAAACTGAAGATTATTGAAAGGGTTAATTCATGAAATGACGTAGAACCAATACAGGAACACAACTGAGAACGAGTGAAGAATACGAATTCGACGCATCAGGATGGTGTACGTCATGAAGAGTATGATAGATGGGGTTTCCAATGCAAAAACACTAAAATCATTGGAACAAGAAATAGAAATCCTAATTTCAGATCACGATTAAACTAGTATACGATGCACAAAACCCTAGAATCGAACAAATCAGAAACAGAAACCTCAGAAACGTTACGATCTGAAATCCGACATTGAAACTGTGGTCGAAAGAAATTAGTCGTTTCGTAAAACGAAGACGTGAAACTGTTGATTAAACCTGCAGATTGAAAGAAAACAAAACCAAATCCAAAAATTGATTAGTAGATAAAATAAAATAAAAAAACCAAACAAATTTTCCAAAAACAATAAATCAAACGGACGTGAAACGAAAGATAAATCGAAACAAAAACGAAATCGAACAAAAAATAAAATAAAGGAAAGATTAGGAGGGCTTACCTGGAGGCCAAAGAGCGATACAACCAAAGCTTGGCGAAAGAAGGCAAGAAAATGGCTGGAAAGGGGTTTATATAGGCGAATTCCGCACGGAAAGGACAGGTGTGGGTTTGGGAACGCGGATCAAGGATGCGAAAGATAATTGTTGCTCCCATGTGTATTTGTTACGTGTATATATATATAAGAACAGAATTCAATATATAAAGATGAGTTTGACTGTGTTTCATCTAAACAAGCCCCAATTGGGGCTGTGGCTTGGTTAAAGGGGTTGGTACGTAATTTTCAATTCTTTTTTTAATGTTTATTTTTTTAAGGTAAAATAATACACTTTTAGTCTCATGCGTCTAGTTTAGTTGGTACTTAATCTTTTAATTGCATTTATGATCTCTAGAGTTTTTAATTTATATTCACGTAGTTCAATTCCAAACATTTATCAAAAATCGTTAATAACTTTAGTTATGTGTCAATTACGTGGGATGAAATGGACACAAATTAGACACGTTAAAGACCAAATAAACACAAAATTATGAACCATATAATTGGCACGTGACCATAATTGTTAACGATTTTTTGACGACGTTTGAGATTGAACTACTTAGATATAAATTATTAATTTTAGAGACTAAATAGACACAATTGAAAGATTGGAGACCGAATAAACACTAAATATATACTTTGGGGATAAAAATGTATTTTACATCTTATTTTTTAAATCAAGTTGTGGCTTCGGTGTAATGTTGCTGGCGTGCTTAATGAGCGCATCAGAGCAGTAATTCACCTATATGTTATAGTTTTCTTTGCTTTACAAGGTGGCCAATTTTGACACTTCACGTTCATGTCAATGTCATGTTTTAGGACAAATTATAATGGGACTCCTTCGAATGACTAACAAATACGTTCACATTCCCTATTATTTCTTGGTCAATAAATTGTGTATTTAAATTAAAATAAAGTAAAATAAAATAATAAAATATTTTAATAATATTGTCAAATAATCCTTCTCAATAAGCAATCAAATTCAAACTAATTACCAAACAATTTAGATTCGAAAGGCTAATATCTGTTCTTATATTTCCCACCAAACAATAATATGAAACCCCATTTCCCTCCATCAATCATATCGATAACTTTTGTCACCACCTCCCTCTTTCTCTAGTGATAGTCATCGAATTGTTACACCGCTAAACGCCACCTTTCTCTTATTGCAAATCATATTCAATATATTCTCTATCAACCATATAATTCAATCACATGGGGACATACTTTTAGTTTATTATTTTAATTCACATGATATTTTAAATTTGATCTATATTTCTGTGGGATTGGAGGCAAGTTTGTATAGTACAAGTTTAGTGGTTTTTGGAAATTGGTTATGGAGACATTTTAACACTATTCTTCTCATGTTTTTTTATTTGGGTCATAGGATATTTGAGTTCTCTTTTGTATACTTTTGTTCATTTTCTTTAAACCCCCAATTGTTTGTGATCATTCGTACTTCCAAGCAATGAGATTGTGAGGCCCAATTGACAAAAATGTTTAGAGGAATATAAAGCCTTTAATGTGTGGCGGATCCATCTAGATATCCAATTCATCGATGTTGGTGTGTGTTATCTTTCTTTCAAGTGAATTATTGATTAGATTTTATGCTCATAAAAATAGGTTTCTTGTATGTATAGGTGAGAGTTGATATGTTTAATTTTGTACAAATTCACAATTAATATTTTTAGTATAAGATGAGACATGTATATTCTGCTTGTGTAACACTTTAGGTAGTCTATCCTCTTACCTTGTGTAAATAACTTGTTACATTGTTATTGATATACTGTTATTATTACTTTCAATATTACCCTATAACACTTTACACTTTTCATTAGGAAAGGTAAGACATAAGATAATACTTTATACTTTACACTTTTAATGTTACACTTTACACGTATATATATATTAACAAATATATATTAATCAATGTGTATTAAATATTAAAGTTCTACTATAAAACTAAGAAATATTTAATATACCACTTTTCAAAAAACATACACACAGATTAATAGAGGACAAAAATATTACAAAAAAATAGGCAAATTCAAATTGTGTACTTAGATACAAATAAATATCATAATTAAAGACTTAATAACTTTATATTTTTTAATGTGTATTTTTTACTAAGTCTAATTTAGTGTACCATTTGTGCGTGCAAGATCCTGCACAATATAAAAAACGAGAACAGATCTCTCCCTTGGTGAACTTCGAGTGAGCCCGTTGAGTACCAAACACGCTGCTTGGGACAGCCCGCAAGGTACGGTGGCAACCTGGAACGGCAATGGGAGATCCTGGGAACGGAAGAATGATCCAGTAAGGATGAAAGAGGTTCCTGGAACAAAGAAGAACAAGTTAGAAGGGTGCCGGAGTGTTTTTCGGCGTATCCCATCCGACGATCTAGTCAGTCTTTGAGAAAGAGAGAGGAAGGAGAAAACACTGAGAATGTATTGTAGTAGATAGTTCGTTGTTGCATACCGGTCTTGCCTTTTGCAAGGAGTATTTATACCTTAAAATATCATGATTGCTGTCAGTGTGGTCAGTAGGTGATCATTAGGCACAGGTAGCGTGCGCATTGATTCTGATGAGGAATGTATTCTCTAATTAACTGCTCGGGGTCCCGAGCAATCAATGCTGGGTCATCGGGATGCCGACGGTACAATGTGCTCCTCTCGGGGAGGATGCAATAAATGCCCTGTATTAGGAGCATTTATTGTCTTTCATTTCTGAACCTTACCGCATTGAATGCGGTCTCATCAAGGGAATGGTGCAATTAATTGTTTGCTTTCCCAAGTCGCGTGTCAGCAACGGCATGCGGTTTGTCTGTCTTTGATGTGATATCATACGTCACGCGTCCATCCCCTATTGGCTGTGACCTCTGTATTCCAGTACGTTCTGACATTACTTGTGTAAGACGAGGTCATGATGAATAGTCTAGGCTAATGACCTGCACGTCAATATCTTATCCTAGGGTAGAGGAAGTGTCCAGGACGGGTACCTCTCGGCACCAAGGAAAGGCTCATCTCGGGGACCGAGGGAGGTTGCCGACCGAGGTACATATCTGACCGAGGACACGTGTCGGTTGTAAAATATACTGAATGTATGATCCTATATGACAGTACCTCGGGGGTGAAGACATTCATACGCCGATGGTGCTTGATCTTAGCAACAGTGTTTTAGTAAAATCGAGAACACGTGTCTTCATCATAAGATATTTCAAAAAAGTCTCATCACCCTTTACAATTTATCCGATCATTTTCTTCCTATAATGCTGTCCACCCATTCAATGTTCTCCGACGCTTCCAATGTGGGATTCTTCCCAGTTAGTTATGCACTGTTGCCATTCAACAGATTGTCAACTCTATCGCTGCGGGACAAATCTTTTCCTGAATCCTTTCTTTATTTCTTTATTATTTCTCATTTATTGAGGCTTTAAGTAACGGTCCCCCTATCAATTTTTAAAAAAAAAATTGCGTTTTTTTGCTCTGCCTCTCGCTTTCACTCTCTGTAATCTAGGCTATATGTGACGGTGCTTGCGCATGACAACTTTGGAAAGGATTCGGTGCATGTATAGTCTCTTTTTTATTTATGAACACACACATTGAGACATATTAAATCTTTGACAATATACAATTATCGCAAATATGAAATAAATACATAAGATTCAGATTTTTTGTATTATCAATTTTTTACGATAGAATTTAGATGTTTTCAATGCAAATTTGCTTTGATTCCCTCAAGTTAGATCTCCCATAAAATGGTTCTCTTGATATTTTTTTTTTCTAAATCACAAGCTGTTCTTGATTCAACAGGGACCACTTGGAAAGGATGCATCGATATTTTATTAAAGTGTAACATAAATATACTCCAATGCATTGGTTTATCTCGCATCCAAATTATGCCATTGTATACACCATCATGGGCCTAGCCCAAGTGGCTTCAGTGGGTTCAAAAAGGTTCAAGTTCTTTCTTGGATTCGAATTTCTTTGGCTACACAAACTATATAAATAAGTGAAAATTAGAAGTGCCTCCCTTTATATGTATTTGTTTGGAGATAAGTCATGCAAAAAAATTTATAAGGGGTTAAGTCCATATTTAAAATTATATATAATGACTTAAATTTATTTTTTTTATCTCAAAAATACCCTTTCTTAAAAGGAAGTTAATCTTTTGTCTCTCATATCTATCTATATCCATATATATGGTAAGAGTTTGATTATTATTAAAAAAAATTCTCTCTCTTATCTATCTATATCCATATATAGGTTATATATATATATATATAACAACATTAAAAAAAATAATAACATTCAAATACAAAAAAAAGTTACAATGAATTTGAACAGTAAAATTCAAATTTATTATAATATTTTTTTTAATTCTGTTATTGTTTGTGTTACTGCTTTTGTTAAGTATGTTACTGTTTTTGTTGAACATGTTACTACTATTATTTTTCTTAAATATTAATATTTAATGTTACTATATTTTTTTTTTTTGAATATTACTATTTTTTGTATTTTAATGGTACAATTTTTTTGCGTTTGAATTTGAGAGAAATAATTATTGATAAATATGTTACAATTTTTGTTAAACATGTTACTATTTTTGTTGAACATGTTAATATTTTTGTTTAACATGTTACTGTTGTTATTTTTTAAAAATATTAATATTGAATGTTTCAAATTTTTTTATATTTAAATGTTACTATTTTTTTTTTGTATTTAAATGTATTATTTTTTGTGTCTAAATATTTTTTTTTTATATTTGAATGTTACTATTTTGTATTTTTAATAATACTATATATATATATATATACACGCACACACACACACATATATATAACCTATGTATAGATAGATGAGAGAGAAAAAAAATTTAATGTTAGTAAAACTCTTAACCTATATATGAATATAGATAGATATGAGAGATAAAATATTTTAAAGTTAGTCAAACTACTAAAATTTAGGAGTTTTTAATTTTTAGTTTTATTTCACTTTTAAAGGGAAGGGATAGTATGATAAAATTGACAAAAAATAAACTTCATAACAAATAAGTTTCCTTGACGGACTTAAGTCCAAACAAGTTCATATAAGGGAAATGACCTCCAAATAACCTTATAAATTATTAGGAAAAATTTCAACTACACCTTTTCTAATTTATTATACCTTCAAAAATACCTATTATATTATAAAAAATATCACTGAAACCCCTTATAGTTTATATATAAACATCATTGACACCCCTTGCCATTAAACCATCATTTTTAACAAAAAAATATATGCATATAAAATACTATAAAAGTCTCTACATAAACTCCAAACAATATTTCTATATAAAATTCAAATAAAATTTGAGCCGATTAAAATTTATTTTTCTACATATTAAAATTTAAGCCAAAAATTATATTCGAGTTGATTAAATTTTATTTTTTTTACGTATAAAAATTTTAGTCTATTAAAATTTGAGCTAATTTGAGTTCTACATGTGCTGTTAGTGCCGATTGAATTTTTTATTTTTTTACTTATTAAAATTTGTGCCAGTTAAAAATTGGTTCATTAAAATTTGAGTCGATTAAAATTTATATTTTTGTATGTATCAAAATTCAAGTCGATTAAATTTGATTTAAGCCGATTAAAAATAGTTTTTAATCAGTTCAAATAATATTTTAATTGGTTCAAAATTTAATACGTACAAAAATATAATTTTTAATCGACTTGAATTTTAATAATTAAAAAATAAATTTTAATTAGCACGAATCGAATTTTAATTAGCCCGAATTTTAATATGTTAAAAAAAATAAAAATATAGAGGGGAATCTCATTGAAGATATGCTTATCTAGAGAGAGTGTGGATAAATTTTTTTCTCTAATATATCATGGACAATTTAATAAAATTACATTTTAGTTAACATTTATAATCTAATAGAGGTGTCAGTGAATATTCAAAAAATAAAAATAATGATAAATTAAAAAGAGTGGTTCTAAAATTTTATCAAATATTTGTTGTTTTAATTGATCATCTTAATACGGATGATTAGCTTATTTATTGTTAAGACGATGTCAGGTTTCCTTATTGTTATAGCATTAATGGAAGTGATATAAAACAACGCGTACAAAGTAATAACAAGTCAACCGTTTTCTAATATATGAGACTTTGGCTAATCTTGAATGCATTTATGTTTTTGATTATTTTTCTCTAATAAATGAAAAACCTAGAGTTTGTTTTTAATAAGAGAGATGCACATTGCCTAATATATTAAAGTTATTTTGACTTGTATCTAATTATTTATTTACTACAAAAACAATAGATTAAAAACGAGGTCAGACCATAGATAATTTTTCTTTAATCAAATAAGAAAAAAGAATTAATTGAGGTGAGTTTAAATTAATTTAGATATCTCTCCCTGATATTATTCTAAAAAAAATTATTATTTTAAAGCTAATTTGTTGTGTGTTACATCACACACACTCCGACTCTAAATTTATTTTCCCATTGAAAGAAAAGTTTACGAGATATGCCAAATCTTGAGAGAAGTTACAATTAAGAAAAGAAAATATCCAAAGTCTCAGACAGGACATGTCAAGACGACGAAAAGACAGCTTAACCCTCCATAGCGCGGATATATACCCATTCACTCTATGGCAGCGAAAACCAAAACAGGGGGTATTTTGTCTTTTAATACTGATGGAAAGCCCCATCCATCAAAAACCCGGAGCACCCACATAACTATAATATGAAAAACTTATCTTTATTAAAATTTGGTCCTAAATATTTCTCTTGAAAAAGCCCTCTCTCTCTCCCGTTTTCTTCTCTCCGTTCTCTCCCACGAAAAACCCACAACAGGAAGGAGATGTAAAACAAAGCAGAGTCTTTTCCTCCGAATTCAACGTCCAATTCACCTGAATCCCTTGGTGTTTCCGGAGGTATCATATCAATCGGTACGAAGAAATCAATCTGTTTATGGAAGCTTGCCCTATGTGATCCTACCCTACTCTCGAGTCTTAAGGTAAGACAATCGAATCTTTATTGCAAAAGATTTTACTTTCATGTCTCTACGACTTGTTTTTTTGCTTCTTTTTGGTCCTGAAAAATGTAGGAAGAGAGAGAGAGAGAGAGAGAGAGAGAAGAAGAAGAAGAAGAAGAAGAAGAAGCAGAAGAAGAAGAAGCTGAAACGTTCGATTTTGTATTTATTTTTGCTATCTTTGGTTTCTGAAAATAGAAGCCTCCTTCTGACTGCCCTCATATATGTGTTTGGCATGGTTAAGAAGAATATTAGCAATTTCTTAGTAACATTGCACATAAGATCTAGATTTTTCTTTTCTTTTCTTTTCTTTAGTTTGTTGGGTTTCTTAGCTAACAAACAGATATTTAGTGCTGTTGTTTGAGTCTTTGATTGGATCTCGAGTCGGTTGTTTGTGCAGTCTGTGAGCAATATTTTGATCTTTTTTTGCACTTCAGCTATCCTTTGTGTGTGTGTAGTGTGCACGTTCGACTAACTCTGCATTTGTATAACGTAGTTGAAGCAGATTATTTCCTTTTCTTCTTTTTTGCCCGTCTTTCTTTGGCATTTTTTCCTGCTTATTAGGGCAAGTACCAATAGGATTTGATGGTTGCATTGCTTCCATAGTTGTAAAATTTTGATGACATGACACTTACTTGTGAATGTACGTAGGAGTGAAAGTCTTTTATTTGCACTCATTTTTATACATAATTAGGGGTAATTTAGCGTTTGGCGGGTAACCTTGTGGGGTCTCATCTTTTTATGTGGCCACCTATCAGCTGTTGATGATGTTATAACAAAGACTACAAAAACTCCAAAGACGAGACTTTCCCTTGATAGGGTAGAACACAATATGTAAGGAAACCCTGATTATTTAATTCTAATGGTATATGGCCAAAAGTTACAGAAGAATGGTTAATGCTTGTAGAAAGACTTGCTCTAGAGACCAAGTCTGCAGCACAAAATGAGGAAGATTTTGAGGGGATATGATCCTGAGAATCATTCTCCGGTACGCAGGACATATAAAAATCGCTACTTTGGTGTTTAGGGTTGGATTGTAACAGGAAGCCGCTCTCTGTATTATGCTCTCTCAATAGTGAAATCCCTGCAGTTTCGTAGACGTAGACAAATTGCCGAACCAAGTAAAATATTTGTGTCTTATTCTTTCTTATTTTTTATTGCTTTATGTTTTTCGATTGTGTGTGTTTGTCTGTGGGTTTAAAGCGTGTTAAATCCCAACAATTTGCATTCATATTCAAACTACCACAGACAAATGATTTTCAATTAAAAACTTGGAAAGAACTAATGTAGCAATCGGAAGATGGTTTATGATGAAAGAAACTCTTCCCCCATCTCTTCTTCAAAAGTCTTCAAGTCTTGCTCCTATTCTAACTCCTGCATGTACCAATGGCTCTTGCACTCCTACACTTGATTCAATTACTCATCATAACGACCACTGTGAGCATGTCGTGCACACTCTTGCAAGAGATCCCGAATTGGAAGTTGAGTCTTCTATTGTGGTAGCTCACACCTCCACACGACCAACCATTCAATTACTGATTCCATGTGAAAGATGATGGTCACCAGATCATAGACCATCTCTCTCAAACCTAGAGTCCCACATGATGGAACAATCAGGTATCCCTTACTTAAAGTTTTACCTGTAGTCTCCAATGAGCCACATACAGAACTAACATCATACAATGAAGTAGCCAAATCAGCCAACTGGAGGAATGCAATGAGCATTGAATTTGATGCTTTGCTAAAAAATGGTACGTGGACACTTGTACCAAACTATCAAAACATTAATCTGGTAGGATGCAAGTGGATCTAACGTAAAGCAGATGGACTGGTGGATAGATTTAAAGCTAGATTGGTACCAAAAGGCTACCACCTGCAACAGGGAATTGATTTCCATGAAATTTTTAGTCCGGTTATCAAACCGGCTACCATCAAGTTAGTTCTACCTATTGCTTTATCTCGGGGCTGGATTTTACACCAATTGGACATCCGGAACACATTTCTTCATGGAGTACTGTATGAAGAGGTATACATGTGTCAGTCACTTGGTTTCAATCATCTAGATTATCCTAATCACATCTCCTGGTTACACAAGAGTATTTGCGGTCTCCGACAAGAACCAAGAGCATGGTTCTCTAGGCTCACAGATACGTTGCAACACCTTGGTTTCAAGGCAGACAGCTCGCTCTATGTCCTTCGCAAAAATACACTCACAGTCTACTTCTTGATTTACAAAGACGATATCATTGTTGCAGGTTCAAATCACAAGGCAATCAATTAAATTATTCAACAGCTCAATTGAGACTTTCTAGTTAAAGATCTCGGTGAACTTAGCTTTTTCCTAGGAATTAAAGCCTTGAAAACAGATGCGGGACTATTTCTAACTCAACGCAAATATATTGTGGATCTATTCCAACGGACTGATATGGACAAAGCCAAGCAATCGCCCCAACTAATGTCCATGTCATGTCAATTGTCTGCCTTTGATGGTGCCCCATTCGAAGATCTTTCCTTATATTGCTGTATAGTTGGTGGATTACAGTATCTTGCCTTCACACGGACAGACATAACTTACTCACTTCACAAACTAAGTAAATTTATACGCCGACCATGGATTCCACACTGGCAAGCAGTCAAAAGAAATCTAAGGTATTTAAAGCACATTGTCTCTCAAGGTCTATTCATCAATTCTCATTCTTCTCACTTGTGATTCAAGCCTTGTCGGATGCTGACTCGGTTGGAGACCGCGATGATAGACGCTCTGTAGGAGCCTATCTGGTTTTTCCTGGCCACAATTTAGTCTCTTGGAGTTGCAAGCAACAACAGACTGCTGCTCGAAGCAGTACTGAAGTTAAGGACAAAAGTATGTCCAATACCGAAGCTTCAATGAATAACCTCTCTGTTCTTGGTGCACCTCTCCTACAAATTCCAAAGCTTTGGTGTGACAACATTGGAGCGACATATCTTTCATCTAATCCTATATTCCACACAAGAACCAAACATATTGAAATCGATTTTCATTATGTTTGGGATCAGGTCATAGCACGAAAGCTGCAGGGGTGTTTTGTATCTTCCAAAGACCAGCTTGCAGACCTCTTGACAAAGGCTTTCTGTCCAGCCCGGTTTCAGCTCCTTAAGGACAATCTCCATGTTCGAGATCTCCCTAGTCGATTGCGAAGGCGTGTAGAAAGACTTGTTCAAGAGACAAAGTCTGCAGCACAAAATGAGGAAGATTTTGGGGAGATATGATCCTGAGAATTATCTGCTACAAGCTGTATATTTTGAATTCCTTTTCAAACAGATTTTTGAATTTGAAAGTTTATATCCAGAGGATTTGTAAATATGTTGCACTCCCCCTCTATAAATTAGAGGGTTCCGTAAAGCTTTAGTATTCAATGAAAACTAAGTCCCAAAAGCATTCTCTGTAGTTTTTCTTATAATGCTTATACAGTTATACTAATAAATCCTTTTGGATTATCTTCTATAATTGGTCGTTATTGTTTCATATGAACTTATTGCCCATCAACTAAGAGAGTTGGCTAAATGAATGTTGATTTATATGCATTGCAACATTACGAAAGAGTGCATGGCAAAATCTTATTTAACTTAATTGATGACTAGCAATTTCTGGTTAGTGTCGAAAATGATATCAAACACGAGTCATGTTGTTCGGAACCCAAGTTGAAAATTCTAGTACGCAGTAGGCAGATTTTGGACAATACATTCAATTTTATTTTCTTTGTAGTTTATCTCATTTTCTGCTTTCAATGTAGATGTGCAAAGGAGAAAATATTTGCATTTGTATAAATATACATAAAACTGTGATTATCTATGTTTGTATCTAACATGAAATTCATAATTTATTTCGTCAAGTATTTGACATTGTAATTGTTAGCCAATCACTTAAAATTCCTAGACCTTCCATGTTCATGTGTTTATAATTTTGTAATCATTTCATCCAATACCTTTTTTCATGTTGAAGTCTGGCATTTTTTTCTCCCTCACTTACAGTAAGATTTCGAGCAGATACTTTGTGAGTGCTTTCGCTGCCCCATTCTGTAACTTCCCTTCTTTCGTCTGTTCATGAGGCTCGAAAAAGAGAGAAAGGGGCAGCCATCTAGCGGGAGTGGTTTTGGCGTTTGCCACAAGGCCCCTATAAAATATAGTTATTAAGTTTTTATTATTATTGGGAACAATTTATTTTCTAGTTTTCTGACTATTCTTTTGTGGTGTTGTGTACATAGAGGACTAGCAGTTTGAGGACACATGATGTGTTTGTAAATTCCATGGAAGTTCTGGTGGCACTCACATTTTTCATGCCATTTGCTTAAGCAACGGTGTTCAACCTTGATCTGAGGAGTAACTTCGTGTGTGTCAGATCTGGAGAAGTTATCTTCGTATGATGGTTAACCATTCAGTATCATGAAAAAGTTTTACATTTTTCTTTTTTACTATATGATCATTGAATATTTTATTTACTAAATCAGATTTGTAGTTTGTATTGGTAGTCGGTGGGCTGTATGTTGGTCGCCGCTATCCTTTTTCCTTGTATCATTCGGACTTGGTTAGATGTGTAATGCATATATAAATTAGTTGCATCCTTGTGCTTTTAAAAAGAGTCTTCTGAAAGGATGTCTGTTATGCTGTTTCAGGTTGTACACTAAGTATGGATTTTCGGAAGTGTGTATCTTTTGGTGATGCACCACCTGTAAGTATGGCACCATTGAATTTTTTGAATAAGGTGCACTTAAAGGCTCAGTTTGAAGAACAGGAGAGAGCGGCCAACTATACAGTCATGGAGGATGTGGATGTTGACCTCAGAGAAGTGTATTTTCTCATTATGCATTTTTTATCAGCTGGCCCATGCCAGAGAACTTTTGGACTCTTGTGGAATGAACTTCTGGAACATCAGCTTCTGCCTAGGAGATATCACGCATGGTATTCAAGGGGTGGTGTACTTAGTGGGGATGAAAATGATGATGGAATCTCTTTCCCTTTAGATCATGATAATTTGGTTGAAAGGTATTTAATACAATTCCAATATATTTCTTGCTTTATTATATATGTTTACGTTGAAATTTTGGAACCAAACATGGAATTTGATCTTCTGATGTTTGTTTTAAGTTCATATGGCTGCTATCTCGTTACATCGACCTATATAAGATTATATCTGACTTTTTTGGTTTACAGTACTCTGTATATGGATTTAGTACCCGGATACCTTGCATGTTTGGGGGAAAAAAAGATTTGGGATTCAAATGAAGCAGTTTTTTCTTTAAATATTTTTTTTCCATAGTATGATGAAAAATTGGCTGAAGTTCTTGAATACTTAGTCAGATAGTAGTTAAAGAAATCAAAATTTAGTATTTTTCAAAGTAGCAGAAAGTCTAAAAATTTTAAGAAATTCGATGCATATTGAATGTCCAGCTAGCATGAAAAACGCATTATTGAAACCATGTGGACATGAAACCCGATACCATCTAACAGAGGCACAATACAAGTTCCTCTGTGAGGTCTTAGAAAATGACAATGAGTTCTTGTAGCAGTGTCACAAAAGGATATTGACCTGCTTGATTAAATTAGAGCTCATTGACTATCTTAGTTCAGATTTCGTTGTTGCTGATTAAAAACTATCTTCACTTGAACTATTGGTACTGTTTAACTATTTTGACCATATGAAACCAAAAGTGATTAGGCATTCAATTGCTGAATGCGATAGATTGGTAATAGTAGGTTTATAGTGGAGAAGTGACTTTGAATCAATTTCAAACATTGTTAATAATAGGTTTATTCCATTTCAGAGTGCAAGAAGTTTCTTAGTTTCCCAAGTATGGTTCAGTGTTCCTCATTATTTAGTTATATTTTACTTGGGTGTATATCTCTGTTATTCACCAGTATCTTACTCTCAGGTATTCTCACATTGATAAGAATCATTTGGTAAAGCTGCTTAAACAGCTGATACTGAGCGTGGCGCCTCCGTTGCGATGCATGGGTGGAAGGAATGCTCCTAGTGCATCTGATGTTCCTACGCTGCTTGGAACTGGTTCCTTTTCACTTCTGGAGTGTACGTTATTTTTAAGCTGTTTAANTCTCTTTCCCTTTAGATCATGATAATTTGGTTGAAAGGTATTTAATACAATTCCAATATATTTCTTGCTTTATTATATATGTTTACGTTGAAATTTTGGAACCAAACATGGAATTTGATCTTCTGATGTTTGTTTTAAGTTCATATGGCTGCTATCTCGTTACATCGACCTATATAAGATTATATCTGACTTTTTTGGTTTACAGTACTCTGTATATGGATTTAGTACCCGGATACCTTGCATGTTTGGGGGAAAAAAAGATTTGGGATTCAAATGAAGCAGTTTTTTCTTTAAATATTTTTTTTCCATAGTATGATGAAAAATTGGCTGAAGTTCTTGAATACTTAGTCAGATAGTAGTTAAAGAAATCAAAATTTAGTATTTTTCAAAGTAGCAGAAAGTCTAAAAATTTTAAGAAATTCGATGCATATTGAATGTCCAGCTAGCATGAAAAACGCATTATTGAAACCATGTGGACATGAAACCCGATACCATCTAACAGAGGCACAATACAAGTTCCTCTGTGAGGTCTTAGAAAATGACAATGAGTTCTTGTAGCAGTGTCACAAAAGGATATTGACCTGCTTGATTAAATTAGAGCTCATTGACTATCTTAGTTCAGATTTCGTTGTTGCTGATTAAAAACTATCTTCACTTGAACTATTGGTACTGTTTAACTATTTTGACCATATGAAACCAAAAGTGATTAGGCATTCAATTGCTGAATGCGATAGATTGGTAATAGTAGGTTTATAGTGGAGAAGTGACTTTGAATCAATTTCAAACATTGTTAATAATAGGTTTATTCCATTTCAGAGTGCAAGAAGTTTCTTAGTTTCCCAAGTATGGTTCAGTGTTCCTCATTATTTAGTTATATTTTACTTGGGTGTATATCTCTGTTATTCACCAGTATCTTACTCTCAGGTATTCTCACATTGATAAGAATCATTTGGTAAAGCTGCTTAAACAGCTGATACTGAGCGTGGCGCCTCCGTTGCGATGCATGGGTGGAAGGAATGCTCCTAGTGCATCTGATGTTCCTACGCTGCTTGGAACTGGTTCCTTTTCACTTCTGGAGTGTACGTTATTTTTAAGCTGTTTAACTTTAGTTTCCCTCTTTCCTGCCCCCCATCCCAAACACGAGCCAAAAAAAAAAAAATAATGAAAACAACTTCTTCTTGGGAGCATAAAATGACAATTGAAACCCTAAGCTTCCGATGATGATGGATATATCAAGTTCTAAAAATGTCCAAATGTTTACCTGGAGGTAGTGTATTTGATGGACACCCCCCCTCCCCCACAACAAAAAAAGAAAAACAAAAAAAGGGGAGAAGTCTAGTTGTCTAGTCAGCAACTCTGGGCATTGTATAAGAGCACACTGATGCAGTATATGCTCTTTTGAAATCTGGTTCTGAGTTTCAACTAAGTTGTAACTTACTTTAACCTAGAGTGGGTACTAATAACTAATACGTTCATTGTTGCAATGACATTCACACCCAACAATTTGTGAACTGCCCGTGGATCCACTCTCAGTTCGCTGATCAGTGATTTGTGATTAGGGGGATTAGTCATTCTAGGTGATTTCAGTTACCTAAGGAAATCCATAGTGTGAGTCGTGGATATCACATGGAAAGGTGTGGGTCCAGGATAGGTTGTGTTCCTCTTAGCTAGTCTCCTTTCTGTAATGTGTTGTGTTTGATTTTCTTTATTTCCAAGAATACCAATTTACTGTTACCAGTTGTCTGCTTCCTCATTCCGTTGCGAAGATTGGAGTTGGGCCATCATTTGAGGGCTGTCCGAATCACTTTGCATTTGGAGAATATATAACATTTTTGCTGGCATTATGCGTGTGTCTCTTCCCCCATCCCCATCCCACCACCACCACCACCATTTTTGTATTTATATCTAAATATTGATATTATGCAGGGAATAGAAAAAAGGAAAAAAAGGAAGTCAAGCATCTGCCATCTTACCTTCGTTGGCCTCACATGCAGGCAGATCAGGTGCGTGGCCTAAGTTTTAGGGAAATTGGAGGTGGTTTTGCGAAACACCATCGTGCTCCATCTATTCGCTTCGCATGTTATGCCGTTGCTAAGCCATCAACTATGGTGCAAAAGATGCAAAATATAAAGAGGCTAAGGGGACACCGGGATGCTGTCTATTGTGGTATGATTTCTCAACCCATGAACTTTAAATGAATATAGGGGCTTTTTGGAAATCCCATTCACATATCCTGATGGTTTTAAACTGAAATGAGAAACTCCGAATTTGTTCATTATACCTTTGCTTGTATCTTATAGCAATATTTGATCGCTCTGGAAGATATGTGATTACTGGATCGGATGATCGTCTGGTCAAGATTTGGTCAATGGAAACCGCATTTTGCCTAGCCAGCTGCCGTGGACATGAAGTAAGTGAAGAACATCAATATAATGTAGGGCATTCAACTGGTTTATGTAAGACTCTGTTTTGTTACTTATTGTACTTGTTTACCTTCCTTATTATTCAGGGTGACATCACTGACTTGGCCATTAGTTCAAACAATGCTTTGGTGGCATCTGCTTCAAATGACTACACAATTCGAGTAGTAAGGAGTTTTTCTGTGTAATACATTTATCTTTCCATTTTTTAGTCCTTCAAGGCTAAGTAGACCTTTTGTCTATTACAGTGGCGCTTGCCTGATGGATGTCCAATTTCAATTTTGCGCGGACATACAGCAGCTGTTACTGCCATTGCATTCAGTCCCAGGCCCAGCTCTATGTACCAGCTTTTATCGTATGCTTCATTGCTAAACTTATTAATCCAAGTAGCTGTTCCTTTTCGGTCTCCCAATCATAATTGGAAAATCTTAATACATAATTAAGCACTATGATTCTCATATTTTTAAATTATAGAAATTGCCCTTATAATGTTGGAGGAACTTTTGATGAAAATCTGAATGCCTACTCTTAATTCTATTCACTTCAGGAATATTTAGTAAACCTAATGGGGAAGTTAGATCAATTTCTGAATTATCTGTTGAGGTCTCTACAATTCTTATAGTCCTTATGATGGGAAACATGTTTTTACCATATTTAAGACCAGCATAGGAAACTGATGGATTTTCCTAGAAAATATGTACAAATCATTATTGTATAATATGGATTCGATTAAGTCATTCTCATTCTCACTTTTGCATTGATGTGAGACATATTAAACTCATGAGAAATTCTTTTTATTTTCCCTTTATGTGTGAACTAACTACATTGGGATCAAACTGTATCTGTTATGGTTATGTCTTGAAGTCAGAGTCCAAGTCTAAGGGGCTTTTCTGGGAGATGGAGCGCCTGACGCTGAAGAGACCATTGTTAGTGTATTTGATCCTTCTGTGGTTCATTATTTTGATGGGTTTTCTTCTGTAATGGATCCCATTCTATAGGTTGTCATAGTTACAGTTTATACGGTGAGAGAACTCATTGGATATAATTGGGATTTTAGGTTTGTGAGAGGGATGACCCCTCATTACTATCTTAATTTTATCTCCAGGGTTAACTTTGATTTGATCTTCGTCCTTTGCGTTTGGACCGATTTGTGTACCATTGTCTCTCTTTGTCAGAGCATGTACATATAATTTGGTCTATCAGGAACATAGGAAGCATTATCGTCTAAACATGCAAAGGCCCAAATGGTTTTTTTCCTGGGGGGGAGGGGGGATAATAGGGAAAAACCCAACGAAAAGGATTCTCTAGAGCAGCTGCTCTCTATTAAAAATTCAGGTTTCACTATCCTTTTTTTTTTTTTTTTGTATAAAAAGCTGTTACATGGTTATGCAGTTTTCTTTGATAATAATGCATTCACTGTGCGACTTTTGACAAGTATGAAATCATGGTTACCACATTCACTAAACCCTTAATGACTCACGATTTGGGTACATCGATCCCAAACGAGATGAGTTTGTGATCCACATCACCAAAATGGACGACCCCAAATTGTAATACTAATTCTAAATCAATTCGCTTTAGAACATGTAGCACAAATATAAAATACATATTGATTGACTCCATGTATATAGATTTATGATTATATATTATTTTAGATAATAGAAAATTAAGTACAACTATAACATAAATGGTAACTAACTTAGTGTGTATGAATGTTCTGTAATATATAATGTTGTATTGTATAGTAGTGAAAATGATCTACATAAGAGTTTCAAAATGAATTGTGACCCAAATTACCGTTCCAGCTAAACTTATCCCATCGTACTGTGTATCTAAGAAAGTGTTTTACCATGTATCCATATTCGTATCACGTACCAAAGTGACCAACGATCCAGGTAACATTGCTTTACACAATTACAATTTGTATAGCATTCTAGACAAATGGACACAACTGGAAGACTTCCAGAATTCTTTAAACAGAAACACCTGCAAACTGAAGAACATAGTTTTATGACAAAGGCTCAAATAACATTTGAAACAGAACAAAATATCTATCAATTGAACATGTGAGTGCACAGCTAGAGAGAGAGAATTTCTGGAACAGGAAGAGCATATCTTTTGTTACTTCATGAACATGCTGCTCTTAGGCAATTCCTATAAACTTGATCTGCAAGCTTTCTACTTCTACTTTAATTGTTGTTGACAACTATTCCATCACACCTTAAGCGTAGATATCAGCTAAGGCTCACTTCTTGTTCTATTTTCTCATTTGGTTAAACATCTGTAGGTCATCTGATGATGGGACTTGTCGGATCTGGGATGCTAGGCAAATCCAATGTAGCCCACGCATTTACCTGCCAAAGCCAACAGATACTGTTGCTGGTTAGAATATTGCTTTTTGAATTGTCTGTTTGCGTTTTAACTGGCTGTTGGTTTCCAGACTGACTTATGGAATTGAAATCAATGCAGGAAAGACCTATGGATCCTCAAGTAGTATTCCCTCCTCAAGTAATGGTCCACAGGGGCATCAAATATTATGTTGTGCCTACAATGCTAATGGAACTGTCTTTGTCACTGGGAGCTCCGATACTTTTGCAAGGGTACAAATAAATACTATTGACTGTGTACTAAATCTTATTATTAGGAATGTAGCCTGGACAGAAATGCAGGATACATATGTTAAATGACATGACATGGAGTCATGGACATCCCAACTAGACGTGCCACAAAACCAATGTCATGTACATATTCATATATACATAAAAAAAAAAAATATAAAAATATTGCTTATACGTCCTCCACTGTGCTTGGTGATATTTTTTGTTAAACTACAAGCTATCGTAGTATAATAGCACATTCTCTGCGTACTAAACATTATCTACGTAAATCCAAGTTGATGGTCGTAACATGAACTTCGTATTTAATGCTTCATTTCGTTGTATATATAGATATGACTTTATGTACATGTATACTGACTTCTCTCCTCTTGCCTTGTCCTTTGGTAACACTTCTCCTTGCTATCACTTGTGATAGTTTGTTGTCAAACTTCCTATAAGTTATTAGTACACGTTTCCACCCCTATTGATGCTCTTTTAAAGAAATTATTCCTGTACTTGTCAAAAGTATCTCACTAGTGAATGTTTATTGCTCACACAAGAAGTGTCAGCCATGTGTTTGAAATGAAAACTGTTTTTGAACTAGGGACATGTCTGAGATGTGTTGGAAATGTTTTGAGGAGTGTCCGAGCAATATGACACATTCCTCCTTAAAAAATATTTGTGATTCTTGGTCTGCTCTTTTCCATTGTTCTGGTGTCCCTGGAAATATTGCTATAGGTCTAGTTGGATTAATTTTCAAAGAGTTAACTGCTTGCAGGTTTGGAGTGCTTGTAAATCCAGTACGGATGACTCAGAGCGACCAAATCATGAGATTGATGTATTGGCCGGGCATGAGAATGATGTCAATTATGTGCAGTTCAGGTTAGTCAGTAATAATGCATGCTTCAGCTTATTACCTAATAAATTTTTTTGTGTATCATCTGCTGCTTCTTCATGCAGTGGCTGTTCTGTGGCTTCAAGATCTTCAATGCCTGATTCGTTTACAGAGGAGAACTTTCCGAAATTCAAGAATTCCTGGTATATGATTGCCTTTTTGACTGATTTGCATAGTTGGATTAATAGTACAAGAAATTTTTACTATTCAATTTTGCTTATTTGTATTTCACTCCTGTTGTTTGCCTTTTTGTTCCCAGGTTCAGTCATGACAATATTGTTACCTGTTCCCGTGATGGCAGTGCAATTATTTGGATTCCAAGATCGCGCCGTTCTCATGTGCGGTTTTCTGGGGAAGTGTAAAACTAACATTTATCCCTTCTAAATTTGGTGTAGACATATTCTGCTTTCTGCTAAAATATTTGTTTCATGATGTTATTCTGTGTCCTTGCAATATGGTTCACTTTGCTTAAATTGAATATAATACATATATGACATTTAGCATCCTAACTTTGGTTTCTTTTCTGTTATAATCTTTCAAACTTTCCAGGGAAAGGTTGGACGCTGGACCCGGTCTTATCATCTCAAAGTTCCTCCTCCTCCAATGCCGCCTCAGCCTCCACGAGGAGGTCCACGTCAGAGACTTCTTCCAACTCCTCGGGGTGTTAACATGATTGCGTGGAGCCTGGATAATCGCTTTGTTCTTGCTGCCATCATGGGTAATTCACAATATGTGTGCATATTTATTTATTGAAGAGCAGTTATCAATAAGTGTTTGGATGTTTATATGGCCTCCTTACACCAATACTTAGTGTTAGTCCACCCATGTATTTGTCCATTGATGGGAGGGGTAGAATTGTTATACACCTAGCCGTTGACATGATTAAAAATTCAATTCCATTGCTTTAAGCTGTGATCTCGATGCCATTTTAACTGAAACACAGTCAGAGAAAAGTGGAATTATGGTTATCATCCCCTCCAGAGAATTATGAAGCGATAAGCAATTAGTGGCATGCCATTTCTTAAGCCACGTGTGCCTATTTACTCAGAAATTATTTGTTTTCTTATTTTCTCTTCGAAACTCTAAGCCAGCCAACTACAGTCCTCACTGCTTGCCCATAGATGGTTTCTTCCCCCTTTCTTATCTTTTTTACTGGACTTCCTGTGCATTTTCATCTGTTGATGCACCTTGCGGTTGTACTTTGTTGAAGTTGGGTTTGGGTGTTGAGTGAAGCAGGAAACTGTGGAAGAGAACTTGGATATTCTGTGCTCTGGAATGGACATTACAGGACATTCTAGTTCATGTCCAACTATGTACATGCGTCTGGACATGTATGGGGATTGAACATCCTACGGTTCCCTTTCAAACAGTCTCTAGGGAAACATGTTAGAATGATTAGGAGATTTGAGTTTTACACGAATTGAAGTTGGATCTTCAAGTTAATATAATTATATGATTTATGCAGTCAAAAGAAACATTCCCTTGAAATTGAATACTTGACATTAGCATCTAGCTTTACTTTTCTTTTTTTTTGGGAAGTATGTTGTCTGTCACTAGGAGTGATTTATTTGATGTACCTTAATGATTAGGGAAATATTTGATTACAGATGAGGGTAAGATGACACATTTTTTATATTCTAAATATGTTAATCGTCAAATCCTTTTTTGATCTTTGTAGATCTGTATCCTAAAACTCTTGTTTGCGTACTTTTGGTGGAGTTTGTTTTTCACATCATATACTACTTTTTTGTTCCATTTTTTTCCAAGCTCTTTTCTTCTTAAGAGCTTCCAAATTTTACCAACAAGTGGTTAACTAGTTTTAAACTTTAAATTTTTTGGTTGCTTGGTATTATCAAGTCCTATTTAAGCCAAATCTATGTATTTTTTAGTCATAGCTGCTTACATTGGATTAGTAGAAAAAAAACTTTTTGATTGTTCTCCCTTATCTTGTTGGTATACGTAGCACATTCCTCTGCTAGTCTTTTTACTCTGTGAGATGCTACTGCATATCATGTACTTATTAAGTCAAGCAGTTACATAACCTTTTGTGCTTTCTCTCATAAAATTACAAAATGATTTTTTTCTTTTATTCTATTTTTAATTGCAGATTGTAGAATATGCGTTTGGAATGCTAGTGATGGTAGCTTGGTACATTCGTTGACTGGTCACAGTGCATCTGTAAGTGTTTTTAAAATTTCTAGCCATATTATCACTAAAACTCTTGAATCATGCTTTGATGTTGTATAGTTAAGTTTTTAATTATACTATTTTCTGTTTGACTCTCTTAGGTTGGCCTGCTACTTAAGATCACATAGAGTAATTCTTTGGCAAGTTAGTTCTAGTGTTACATTGATATTCATAGAATTTATTTTCTTTATGCTAATTGTTTTTGGTCATGGCTGGCTAGCTGTTTCTTGTGTTCTCTGACATATCAGGTCCAATTTTCCTTAAATGATGAGAGAGCATCGGGCATCACTTCGATTTGTTTTTCTGCAATTGAGATCCCAGTGCTTTTCAAAACCTGAAAGCCATATTTGTTTTATGTCGAAATTTACTGAAAACAAAAATCAATGATAAAATCTTCATTCCCTCTTCCACCTAGTTGGGCTTCATCTACATTTCAATTACCTTGATTCTGTGTTGAAAAGATTTCTTGAGCTAACCCTTTCTTGTTCCCTCCAGAGAACTAACCTCTTTGTCTGCACTTTCTAGTTAATGCGGAAGCAACATACTCAGATTTCCTCTTTTAAGCGCCATCTAATTCGAGTTGAAGTCAATTGTGAGCTTGCTGCTTCTTTGCTTGGTTTCCTGGATCAAGCGTTCCTGTGCTTAGCAAAGAGGTAGTAGCATTTTGCTTTAAGTTTGGTGACCTTAGTTATGTGGTTTTGGACCAATATCAACATAGTTCCTCACTTGACTATGAAGAGCTTTGAGTCTACGGGGAGTTGGTTTGATAGACAGCAGTCTTCTTCAAAAATCTTCGTAAGTCTATGCATCGAAGTGATATCTCTTTTAGTTATTGATCTTTTCTAGGCTCCGCTTCAGTCACCGAGGGTGAGGGGCTGCCCAGGATTTAGCAAATTTCTATTTGTAATTAATTAGCAGAGAATTCTAGGTGAGATGAGAACAAGAGATTTTGTGCTGGATGATGACAAATTTCATATGTTGATCGTATTCAATCAGAAAAGAAAGGCATTTTGTCTTCCCGTTTTTGCCAATACATAGCCCAATAGAGATGTGAGTGGAATCAACTGGTTCTCTGTTGTTTGCTTCGGCTTTGTTTCTGATTTCTCTGGATGTCTAGCGGCAATACTGATTCATATCACTCTATCTAGAGACAATTAATTGTTGAGAGAAATTAATTTGATTGATTCATGTTTAGCAATTTATGTGGATATGTAATTCAAAACAAGATGCTTGAGGGCAACTGAGCATGTAGTAAAAAATGTTCTCAATGGCAAATGCTGACGCATTTCACTCGTTCAAGACATGATTAGCAGTCAGACAAATTTGATGTTCCCTATTAAGTAATGTGTGCAAGTACATAGTGCTAGGCAATGTGCTCAAGGTGACGTATAGCATGTTGAGAAGATGTTCGTAAGCCGTGTTTAGCATTTGAAAATTTTAACATCTTTTTAATAATCTAGCATTTCAGTTCAGAAAATGGTACATGGATGTGTTTAGTTCTTGCATTCATTCAATGCATAAATTACCCCTGATATTTGATGTACTTGTTGATAGACTACATTTAGATGTCTTTTCATAATCAGTGATAGAAATCTGTAACCAGAACTGATCTGTTTCACATTATGACTGTGGAAACTTTAGCTGTGTAGAGGTTATTTTGTTTTGAGGTTATCCTTTTAGAATCCTCGTTTTGCTTACAATCGTTTTAAAATTATCACACTGGTGCTAAAGCACAGGCTAGCAGGTTAGTGTAATAAGTTCTTCCTTATTTAAGGAGTAAGTCATGGGGGGAGCCGAACTCTTTCACAAAATTATGCCCATCACAGTTTTTGAAATCAAGCAATTGAATCTTCAAATTTCTTCAAAAGGACCAAACTTTTTGGAATACACTGCTAACTCTTGAAATTATTCTCGGGTATACATGATCTGTGGCCTTCAGCATTGCTACTTGTGTAATGACTTACTCCTTCTCTCCAGAACTGGAGTCCCTTTTTTGACTCCAACTATTTAAAGGGATATGCAATTAATGTATCTCATTCAAGTATTGAAAAGGAAAGGTGGCAATATAGGCTGGAGGGAGTAGGAAGCATTTGTTTCAATTTGTTGCAAGATTGATTGTATTTGATGTACAAAGATCATCCTTTGCTAGTACAAGTTCTAACCAAACCCATGTCAGATCTTAATACATGCTTTCAGATTTATTGCTCCCAGCAGAATTTAGTTGAAGGTCCTGGATTTTGTATTCTTTATTGTGCTTGACATGTGCTGTCTTCTTGATCAAAACTATCTTTTCCATCCGGTTGTCCATTGTTTGATTTAAATTTTATTTTGTTTTGTTCCAGTGGCTCACTGCTTTGCTATCCTTGGCAGACTTATGTTTTGGACGTTCATCCCTTTAACCCCCGAATAGCTATGAGTGCTGGGTATGACGGGAAGACTATAGTGTGGGATGTAAGTTTTTTGTTCTTTGATTTATGTCACAATAAAATTCTGCCTGTGATCCTTGTACATGCCTGTGATCCTTGCCCGTCAACTGATTTTTTTCCTACTGGTTTCTAGATTTGGGAAGGCACACCCATTCGGATTTATGAGATTGGACGCTTTAAGTTGGTTGATGGAAGGTTTTCTCCGTAAGTAATTCTTAGAAACCTACTTACTAATCTCTTCTGACTTTATTTTGCTACTTCAGTTTTGAAAATTCTCCCATGTCTTTCAACTTGGTCTTTTTAACCTTCAATTTTGTAGACATGGTTAGTTTGTTCTTAATGATTTATCTTTCATTCTCCCATATTTTCGTGGCCCAAATATTCCTTTGCTTTCATGCTCCAGTTGATATACTTAGAATTATTTGTTCTTTCTCTTCTCCAAATTTTTACAAAATGGCATTGTGCTAGATTTCAAATTTTCAGGCCTTCTCAGACTTATTCATCATAGAAATTTTATTCTTTGATAATGCATGTTATCTTCATAACTTCCATGCTCTTCAAACGTATATATTGGCTAGAATATATTTTGCATATCTACTTTCTCTGTGGGTAAGTTGGAGCTCTGTCTTGTAAATTGTAATGCAACATTTTTGCTTTGTAATGCAACATTTTTTGCTTTGTAATGCAGGGATGGGACATCAATTGTACTTTCAGATGATGCTGGACAAATTTATCTGCTAAACACTGGCCAAGGCGAGTCTCAGAGTGATGCCAAATATGATCAGGTATAAGAAAGTTCTAATTAAATTTTGTTGATTGATTAATATTCAATTAGGTTTTGCATATACTGGTAGTTTATTTCTAATCTGTTCAACAGTTTTTCCTTGGGGATTACCGCCCACTTATCCTGGACACTAATGGAAATGTTCTTGATCAGGTTAGTTGACCACTCATTGTAACATCAGGATTTTTTAAATTTTTTCCCCCTGCCACTGGTCCATATTTACATTACACAGCAGAATCAACATCATCTTACTTGCTATCAGTCTCATGCAAATCTATTGCTTTTACATATAATGTGTGGTTTGGATCTTGAAACAATAAGGTCAAGTGCGAATGATGTCTACGGATTTCAGGTCCAAGAACTTATAGTCCATTAGTTTATTTTCTATTTTAATGTCAGACATGTATTGCATCTGATGCAGGAGACACAGCTTATTCCACATCGAAGAAATATTCAGGATCCTCTTTGTGACGCAAGTATGTTAATGTCCATTTAGCTGTAAGTTTTGCCACTTTAGAATAATTTTCTGATAGAGCACATCATCCCCATTTGATGGCATTTCCAGGTATGCTTCCGTATCCAGAGCCTTATCAGAGTATGTACCAGCGGCGTCGGCTTGGAGCATTGGGTATCGAGTGGCGCCCTTCTTCCATAAAATTTGCTATTGGCACAGATGTTGGTTTGGGCCAAGAATATCAAATATTACCCTTGGCAGATTTGGACATAGTGATCGATCCACTACCAGAGTTTTTAGATGCCATGTATTGGGAACCAGAAAATGATGTCATTAATGATGACACTGATTCAGAATACAATGTTCCTGAGGAATATTCTAGTGAAGATGAGCAGGGAAGTTCAAATGACAGCTCCTCTAGTGATCCAGAGCACAGTGAAGGTGGTAATGAACAGAGCCAGAAAGATGGCATTCGCAGATCAAAGAGGAAAAAACCTCGAGCAGAAGTAAGTGTTGTGACACTTGGTCTCCAGTAATGCATTCCCTGGTTCTTATCTGCACTGTCTAAGTAATAAATTGCATTGTTTCAGGTTGAGTCGATGACTTCCTCGGGAAGGCGCGTTAAGAGGAGAACTTTGGATGACGATGATCACACTACATCAAGGGCAAGAAGAACTAAGAAATCAAGAAGTGGTCTGAATTCTTCAAAGAGGAAGTCTTCCAAAGTGAAGTCATTGAGACCTCAACGAGTTGCTGCACGCAATGCCATAAACTTTTTCTCACAGATTACTGAAGGTTCTACAGATGGAGAAGATGAAGATTGCTCAGAAGAAGATTTTTCAGAAAGTGAGTTATTGCTACAAAATTCAAACATTCGGGCTAATGGACCCAATGACGACTTGCAGAATGTGGTAGAGAAATATTCGAAAGGTGAACAAGCAACCTTGGATGAGTCTGAGAATGTAGTCAAGCCTCCTAATGACATTGAATCTCAGGCAAATGTTGGAAATAGGAAGAGATTGGTCCTAAAACTTTCTCTTCGCAATTCAAAGAAGTCTGTGCCATCGGAAAACATCAGAACCCTATCTGACAATCAGGTTGATATAGCTTCTTCATCTTCTAGACCTAACGAGGAAGACTTGATTTTCTCAAGGGCAGGGGATCTTGGGTCATCTTCAAATGCGATTGATTTGGAGCCATCTGAAGACTACAACCAAACTAAATTTAGAGATAATGAGAATCTTAAAAAAGATGAGGATCAGTTACAGGTGTCTGCAGGTTACAAGGATTCCCAAATCAGATGGGGGGAGGTCAAAGCCCGCACATCCAAGCGAATGAAGTCTGAAGATCTCATGCCATTTGGTTCATGTTCTGGATTCAATGGAACTTTTGATGGCCATAATGGAAGCATGATCAGGATCAATGAGCATGTTAAACCTGAGAATGAAAATGGAAAGTCTACCCCTGGTTCTGGAATCCAAGACCATGGTGTTCAGTTGTTGAGCGAGGCTTGCAGGGATGAGGAACAGTGTGGAACGGCTGTATTGGAGGATATGGATGGTGCAAGAAATAGTGTGTGCTATTCTTTGGAAGATGCACCAAAGTCTTCATTATACGATTTATCACCCCTTGATAGGTACCAGCCGGAAGGGAGCACTTTTGGAGTCTCATTTGATAAAAATCTCACCAAGGAAGGCAAAGATTTTTCTGGTTCTGATGTATCAAGAAATCATGAGTCGGTTGTCGGCACAAACGACTCTCCTGTACCAAAAGAGAACCCACCACCCAAGCCAACAATATTAAGGTTTAAATCAAATAAGATTTTCAGGGACTCCAAAAGTCCTTCTGAACTGAAGTCCCTCAGTGTTGTGGATGCCCCCATCAATGCTGGAGGTGATGTATTGTCTAAAAGTCCCTCATACACTAAAAGAAATCCGGTTTCTGGAGTACAAGCATATGAGAGTCTGGATGGACCAAGTTCTACCCAGAAATTGCAAGCTGATTGGAACATGAATTTGGATGATGCTGTCAGAAGGGCCACATCACATCGGTTGAGAGCCAGTCTAGAAGGTTATAGTGGTGAAATAGGCGAAGGTACTTCAAAGGCCAGCAGCCAAAATCATGAGGCGGAAGTGGAGTTCCCTGAAGCTGCAACTGAGGCAATGCATAGCACAAGATCCTTGAGGTTGAAGGCATCTTCACGGGAAACAGACGTCAGCCATAACCTTATGGCTAGAGAGGGTAATATCTTAGACACAGTATGGTCATCAAAAAGTGCAGATAAGTTATCCAAGAAAGAATTTGATCAGCTCTCGTCAGAAGAATGGATACGAACTTCAGAAATGGTTGTCAGATCTAGGTCTACCAGACACAGTGGAGACAGTTATTACGATAATGGCCGAAATGCTTCAGTTGGAAGGAAGTCACATGTTGAACTAAGAAAATCAAACTGGCTATTGTTGTCTGGGCAGGAGGAGGGATATCGTTACATCCCACAGCTAGGTGATGAAGTTGTATACTTAAGACAGGTATATCAGTTGATTTTTCTTGTTTAAAAATTTCTTAAGCATTTTGTATAAACTGATTTGAAGAATTAGTGATTCTGCACAAAATTTTATTTGGCATCCTGTGGTTCTCAGGGCCATCAAGAGTACATAGTAAAATCAAGTTGCTCAAAAGAAGTAGGTCCTTGGAAAAAATTTGGGGAAAGCATCAGAGCCGTGGAAATTTGTTTGGTGGAGGGCCTTGATTATGCCACACTTCCAGGGTCTGGAGAGAGCTGTTGTAAAATTACCCTTAAATTCATAGATTCTTCTTCCAAAGTGTTTGGCCACAAATTCAAATTGACTCTGCCTGAACTGATTAACTTCTCGGATTTTATTGTTGAGAGAACACGGTATGATGCTGCTATTGTTAAAAATTGGACTTGTAGGGATAAATGCCTGGTCTGGTGGAGAGACGAGAGTGAGGAAGGTGGTAGTTGGTGGGAAGGTCGGATTTTTGCTTCAAAAGACAAATCTGATGAATTTCCTGGTAGTCCATGGGAAAGGTATGGTATCCGGTACAAGAGTGATCCTAATGCTAGCCATGAACATAGTCCTTGGGAACTACATGATCCGGACAGTCGATGGGTGCACCCACATATTGATCATGAGATGAGAAACAAGATGCTATCTTCTTTCACTAAATTACGGCGGTTGGCAAGCAGAAATCAGGTTGTTTTTTTTTTGGGTTCTGTAGTTCAAATTGTTTTGATATTCGCATGTGGCGCAGTCACTTTTTCTGTTCTAGTTGCAATGGCAAATGGATGAGTATTCTACGTAAAAAAACCTAATTGAATTATTTGTGCATATTGCAGGATAATCTCGGGATTCTAAAATTGGAACAAGTTGCTCAGAAGTTGGATTTCTTAAATAGGTAATACTTATGTGTGGCCTTGACGACGCTTTGTCTTCTACATTTTGCTGGCATTAGCCATTAGGGGATGCAGAACGTTGAGATTTAAGCTATAGCTTATTTCAGAATAGTGCAATCACCATTCATTGTCACTGCGCTGCTTTGTGAGTATGAGGTCGGCGACTGTTTTCCACCACACACTACTCTCTTTATTCGGAACATATTTTCATCTGCTGATGACTGCGACTTGTGAAAAAAGTCTTCAAGATAAGAGGATATCAGTGCATATATAAGTTATTTTATATGCTACCAAAGACCATATCTTTAACTAAAAGCAAAATGCAATTATTAAATGCCTTCCTTAACTTTGGGGTGGATAGTAGGTGGTATCATGTGGTCTGTTGGGTCAAATAATATATAGAGGTTAGGAATTTGTACGCCATGATGAATTTGGAGATAATGCATTGATGGGCAAAAAATTGGAAGTTAATCTTTCCTTTTTTGGTTGTATGGGATTTTGCAGGTTTCCCGTTCCATTGTCTCCTGGAATAATCGAGTCAAGATTGGAAAACGATTACTATCGGAGCTTGGAAGCAATAGGGCACGACATTATGGTAATGATATCAAATGCTCAAGCTTACTTTGCAAAAAATGCAGAATTTTTAACGAAGATGAGACATCTATCAGACTATTTTACCAGAACATTGTCAAAGTTGTAAAAATCTTCATACAGATGTAATTTTTATCTTATTTTTCATCATTATATAGCTAATTTTGTGGAATGAACCATTTGGCCCACAGTATTATCTTAAAAGTTAACACAGTTATATTTGTTCTAGGGAAATATTATTATCCAAAAACAATACATCCCGGCAAAAAATATTATTATGTCATCCCCAAAAAATACATGAATCTAATGTTCATAAATAAAAGAGGCAAACAAGGTATGGCCATACATTATCATCTGCTATGAATGTAAGTAATGGCTTCCATAAGCTGTTCCTCATTCAGTGGTTTGGATAAACAATAATCCATACCGGCCTGAATCATCATGCTTGCCTCCTCACCTGTTGAAGAATGAGCAGATAACGCGATGATCGGTATGTGAACACCATAATATTCCTCCTCTTCTCGTATGTGTCTTGTTGCCTCAAACCCGTCCATCAAATTCATCTGTAAATCATAGATGTTTCAGCGAATAAATAACCCCACACACGCATAAACTCAGGAAGAAGACAAAAGAGATGTCCTTGCTATCATATCCCGGGCTTGTGGACATAGTTGTGTCCACATGTATGTAGGGTGATAGCAGTTTTAAAGAGCAAAAAAAACCCTAGCAAAATACCCCTCGCAGATAAATTGTGTGTACCCATAGCACGCATAAATATGTTGAGCCTGATGTTTTAACCCGACGTTGAAAGGGACCATCATAAGACTTTAGACACTTGCGAGAAGGACTACCATTAATATGATACGTGCAATTAAGAAACGATAATAAATTAACTAACAAAGAAACGATACTAAATTAACTAATAAAGAGATAAAACTAACAACCGTCGTAAAGTTTAGATGAAAAGAGTCACTCTTCTTAGACTAAAGACAAAAGATGAAGGCCAAAAGCAAAGATAACTGCTAAAGAAAGAGAAACTAGAGACATAAAGAAGAAGACTGCTAAATATAGGCTCTTTACCTGACAATCCATTAAAATGTAATCGAAAGGTAGAATATGAGAAGCTCCACGTCTCCTCTGATCACTTAGTCCTTGGCAAACTAGTTGCAGAGCTTCTTCCCCATTTTCACACAGGATAACGCTTGCTCCAAGCTGAGAAAGCCGAGACATTGCTACTTTGCGCAACATTAAACTATCCTCTGCCACCAATACTCTCTTCCCGCTCAAGGGTTTATTAGTGCTTGTGCCACCAAGTTCTTGTATTTCCCCCTGATGTGTCGAAAGGTTTTCAGCCGGAGAACGCCTTAATCTTGGTGTCATGTGAGTGTTTTCTCCCTTTATTTTTGGTGGTGTGGCGGGCATTCTACCCCCAAACTCCGGTAGAAGACCTATCACTTGATACAAGCGTGATCCATGAAATGGCTTAGATATGATCAGATCTGTAGGAGGTAGCTTGTCTTCATCAAGGCCTTGAGCATTAATGCTGCGAGCACCTGCTTTAGCTATCCAAACAACCCTATTACAAGTACTACAAAGATCTCTTCTAAATTCTGCTACAGCCATACTCAGTTCTCGAAATGGTCCAGCACTTGTGTCAATCACAATTAATATGAAGTTTGAAGTGCCCCTAAGTTGAGTCCTTGTTTGGAGGGATAGTGTATGATCTGTTCCATCCATGGCACTTAATGGCACTTCCTTTGATCTAGTACTCGAGTTCCGGGATGCGGGTCTGCTAAGGCAGTCACTTCTCGAATTCATATCAGATCTTCCTGAAGAACTGTAACGGGAAAGGATCATCCTTTGTTTGGTCCTCTTGAGAATGCGAGGAAGCTGCTCATACTGATTTACAACTGACACTTTTATCCCGAGGTTCTCCATGTATTTGTGCAAAATCTTAGCCCTTTCATTGCTCTGAATGAAGAGGATGATATGGGATCCTTCTAGCTTGGGACTGTGGATACGAGTGGTTGGCCCCGAATGTTGATATGAGTCACTAGATATGTAACCACCATGGGACTCAGTGTCATCTTCCCTTGCATTACCACTTACCTCCGCCTCACATACGGTGAGGAAGGTGTTGAATCTGAAGCAAGTTCCCTTTTCACCATCTTCCTTGTCCACAATTCCTATCTCTCCACCCATTAGACGTACCTATCATAAAATAAACAACTAATTTAGAAATTATTTTTTATCATTCTAGGGTGTATTAACAGTTAGAATACTATATATACATACCAGGGATTGAACAATACCAAGCCCTAAGCCGGTGCCTTCTTGTCCAAGAGCTGTCTCTGTGACCTGAACGTAGTTTTCGAAAACAGATTTTCTCTTCTCTTTGGGAATTCCCTTTCCCGTGTCATTTACCTCAAAAACAAATTCCATGCAGTTTGGATCTTGTTGAGCTGTATTCATGGCTTCCAAACCGTTGTATGCTTTGTCATTCTTAGAGAACAAGCACGACATGCATGTTAATGAATTGTTCCGATTGGAAGCCAGTAGTGAATTTTCAAAACTAGGTTTCTTTGCCCAAGCTCGAACAGATACATGTCCCTCCGAGGTAAATTTTACAGCATTGCTCAACAAATTACTTAATATCTGCTTTAATTTGCCACGATCTCCCTTAAGATGACAAAATTTGGTAATAGAGCCATCATAGGGGTCCAACACCACATCTACACCCTTCTTCAGACCAACAGGATAGTATAAATCGACCACGTCTTCAAGTAGCCGTGCCAAGTCAAATTCTTCTTCTTCAAGAAGCATCTTGCCAGCTTCAATTTTACTTGTATCAAGAATGGAATTTAGTATACCTAGATAATTCATAAGAGAAAGTGTTTATACATGAGTAAACTTGCCTAAAACATTGTGAAGATTGAGATACAGATTGTAAATTTACCCAAAAGGTCCTTTGTACAAGCTTCCATTTGTATCAAGTTTGTCTCCAACTCTGATTCGTGAGCAACTTCATCGCGGCATATCTCTATCAGACCAGTGATGCCGGCTAGAGAAGCACGCACGTCGTGGCTGGCACTTGCAAAGGCAAGAATCTTATTCATACTCTTTCTTTCTGCTTGTTGAGTTGCTTCCATTTGCTTTATGAGTGCTGCGCATAAGTACATCTCTCTTCTGGCAGCTCTAACAGTTAAGAACACGAAAATGAAAATGTAGAGAACCATTGAGCAAATCATTAGCACAAGGAGCACGAATGCAATTTGGATATTTTTGTGAATAAGGCTCTCTAGCCCCTTGTGTGGTAAAGCCAACGCATACACCTGAGATTTCGACAAAATAGAATTAGATTATGAACAGTAATTGCCTCCATTTAAAAAGAAAATTGGCAAATAATGCAGAGATGATGCATGGTTTGGGGAAGTAGATTATGAGTTAAATCTAAAAGAAAAACAAGTTAATTTAAAGCATTATCAAAATGTCATTGTAATGAATTGAAACATACCGATTGCACTCCAACTATGTCAAGCGTGGAACAATAAATAATATATTTCGTCTCCCAAATGTTCAAGATAGACGCTCTTGATGAGCCATCATTGGATTCACATGTAACATTGCCAATTTGGCCTATTTGATCACCACTTGATTTCAGTAATTGAAATGAAACTGAATTATCAGCAAGGATCATGCGGGTGTTTGGGATCCCTTCATTGAGTACTTTCCCATCCTTTGTTGCCAAATAAAAACTTCCACCATTGTAATTTATGCCCGAGAAGATCTCAACTAATGGTTTCACTGTAAACCCCAGGGAGATGGCTCCTCTTCCATCCATACCCACTGTGTTAAGGAACAGAAGATCTTGAGCGTTATTCCACACAGTTCCTAACGAAGCGTATCCACTTGTACTATTCAGGGCTTCTCGAAACCAGCTTGCATTAAATGTAACAGACGGAAGAGACTTAACAGCTCCTCCATATAGCTTCCCGGTGTCACGATTTACAGGCTGAGTGTACCAAGCATAATTTGTTGTAGCATTCGGGTTAGTAGAAAACGATGAGTTAGAATACACGGCGAATGGTTGAGCGCCTTCAGTGTAGTAGGAGAAGAACAAACCATCCAATCCAATGTATGAAATCTGGGACAAGTGAGGGATTGTTGACAATGATTGAAACAATGAAGGAGCCACCTGCATATTAGTAAAGACAAAATAATAAAAGAATTGTTTTTCAAATAAATTTATTATACTAACATTTCTTAGCTTAGTACTTATTAGACAAACAAATACCAACCTTAGTTTCAATCTGAGAGAAGGCAAGTTCAGTCTCATCCAGAGAAGAGCTTAATACTCTCCTTAAATTGGTTGCCGATGAATTCATTGAAGTTAACAATGTTGCCATATTCTCTATTTCTGATTGTAGGTTTTGGTGGAGATTTTGTGAAATCAACTTCACTTCATCTTCAACTCTTTTGACCTTGGTAATCCAAAATGGGATCAACAGACCTGGTAGCAGCAGCACGACAAATGCCTGCATAGTGCAACCAAGCATGTATATCAGTATCGTTCTTTGATTCTTCTTTTCCTAATCTTCAGTAATCGAAAGGTTCTCAGTCCATGACCACAAATCAAATATATTTAATCTCATGAAAACATTGAGTTCTCAGAACTTACGAGGACAATGAAGAAACAAACAGGCCTCAAGACTATCAACGAACTGAGCTTCATGGGGTCTGGTGGAATTGGATCAATGGAAGGCCACTACCTTCTCTGCATCACCATGAAAAAAATTCGGAAATAAATGCTGATATCTGCAAATTATGATAGCTTTTGTTTACCAGGGCCTATTATGCACTAATTTCTATTTATTCTGAAAAATCGTGGCAATGTTAACCACGGCAATATACACTAATTATGGAGAAAATCTCTCATCTATAAAATTGCTAGAATTACTTAATGATCATTTATTCAGCAGAATATATTATCATATTGATGGATTCTGATGGTTGAGCTATGTATCAACTCCCTAATCCCATAATGAATACATAGATGTATACAAAGATTAGGGTTTTGGATGCCAGAACTCGGGTTTAGTAAAACATTTTTTTAGGGTTTTAGTAAAGCATAACCAGCGGTTGAAGCCGCACTTGGCCAAGAGAGGCATCATATATACATTTATGTGTGTGTGTGTCTGAACCCATGAAAAAAAAGTGTATCTGCATCGATTATATATGTATACATGTATGTATAGATTGTAGAAAGAAAGGAAAGAATCTAATCTTTTTCAGAAGATTGATTATTTTTCCATAGGGTTGGGCCGATTCTTGAACGCGAACCAAAGAAAATAAGGAAGATTGAAAAAGAAAGGAAACCGACAACTAAGCAAGGACATCGATGATCCGATGATAAACATGGACGACAGTTGGAGACATTATCGTAATCTAGAACCACCTTTGATCTTTTTGGTTTAAGTTGTGAAACCTCCCAGAATAAACTTTCTTGCGCTTTTCACACCCTATCATCCATGATTTTCTCAATGTATATACACACATTCATGTCGCTGCATGTGAAATATTCTTCTTTCTTCCTCTGCAAACAACCAAAAAGAAAACCCAGTTAGAAAAGAACAAAAAGAAAGGAAAAGAAGCCATTGATGACTTCATCATTAATGAATTTTCAACTTGTACTCCCAGATACATACAATACAAAATAAATCTACTTCTTTTATGGGTTCTTTATTGACATTGTTTTTACCTGTGTCTATACCAGTCTTCTTCACATGAGCGTGAGTTTCATAAAATCAGACAAGATCGATTGCCAAGAGAGAGAGAGAGAGAACAGCAGCAGCAGCAGCAGCAAAAGTGCGTTAGAGACGGAGACCTAGATATGAATCTTGCGTCAAATCTTTTTCTGCAGTTTAAGGCAAGAATGCAGTAGGAAATTTCTTGGTCTTCTACAATGGACTACCAAAATTGCCCCAACTCACAAAGTGAGGTCTAATAAATAAACAAAAAAATAAATAGGGATATTTAAATGAATTTTTTCATTATTGAGCTTTCTTATTTATTAAATGCATAGCGAAGCAAAATTATTGTGGCAAAGAAATGAATTTATTACAAAAATGTCATCATTGTTGGCACTTACATTGGCATTGATTTCAAACGATAGCATTTATGATGAAGTAACATTTATTATTTTTGGTCACTAATATTATCGGGACTTAATTTATTAATGTTGTTAATTCAATGGTTATAATAAAATTATATTATTAAGTAAAATAAATTAGATCAATTATTTAGGTATGAATCAGGGTTGGCGCAACGGTATGAAAAAAAAGTATGGATTTTATGCCTCAAATTTTTAGAAGGCTCTATAATTTTATTGGCCCACAAAAAAATTAAATCCATTAAATTTTAAGTCCTACAAAAAAGCCCCAAAACATTAAATTTAATCAAAATTTTTATTGCAATAATTTGGGCCTATAATCTAATCCATAACATTAAAAAAATACTCAAAAGTCAACTCATATTTACTTTCATCCACTCTTTTTCTCTCTCTCTGATAAAAAAAATAAAAAAACAAAAATAAAAATTGAAATCTCTTTCTCGATAATATTAACACATCTTTCTTTTATCTCTTTATCATATAGAAAATTAAAAATAAATTATTATTTTTTTAAAATTAATAATAAAAATAAAAAGACATCTATTTAATATTTCCGCCTTAAGCCTCAAATTGATTTGAACTATCTCCGGTATGAATAATATTATTCTTGGGGATACGTAGAGAGCAGTTAAATCTCGAGGCTTCCACACTTGGTGACAATTATGTAAAATGATTAAACACAATTCAGCACTGACTAGTTGGTTTATTCTGTCAAATTGAATTCTAAATATTACAGAAGGGATTCAAATGAAAAGGGTAATGTTGTCAATGAAAGGCATGGAAGGAACCTCAAGTATAAGAATGACACAGGTGGGAAAACTGTATGTATGTCAGTTGGAGGAACACTTGGTGCTAGTACAGATGGCCATGGGAATTCAGAGACAATGTGTCCAATTGAAGATAAGAATTTATTCAGAGAAAAAGGAAGTTAGAGATAGAAACATAAGAAAGGTGTTGTAAGGATTTTGTTTCTAAGAAACGTGTTGTCCGTGTAAGGATTTTTATTTTCTTTGGATTCTTTGCATGGAATATGAAAGGCACAAATCCAGACTACCTACAAACTGTTTCCGTGTAATAGAATCATGACAATAGGGAATGCTGACAAGCCCTGAGGCAAAGGACGAAAACAAAAGTTTTTCAATGTGTTGTGATTTTTGGTCTTTCATCAACCAAAGAACGGACCATGGACTAAGCAAGCTGCCACTTTGTTTAGGAGAATGCTATTGAACATGTTTTCGGAGGAGGAGAACGAGAGCGAGACAGATAAAAGAGTTTTGCGCCCATTATATTGTCTTAGACTTTTTAATTATTTTTAAGCACATGTCACTGTGTGGAATTGCACATAAGAAATTGAGCATAATTTTGCAAAAAAATAGTCCACTCAAACTTCTTACCAGCCCGTTGCCCTAACTTCCTTATAATAAGAACATTATCAGATATTGAGGAACTAACAATTGCCCGTACCTGAATGCACGGCGTAACAAAAAAAAAATTACAACTAAATACATGTGCATTAAGAGACTATATGCCATAAAAAATTACCAATTAAAAAAACTAAGAAAAAACATTGATAAATATAATATGAACTCATTATTTTTTTTAAAAAAATTGATAGAATACAAATCAAAACAATCTCAAACATTGTTCAATGACTGTTTAATTATTGATTGATATCCAAATAGTAGTAAATTCAAAAATCATTGTGGTATGAACAGAATCAAATAAATATGAGATAGAAAACAAAGAAGGGGGATTAAGAGATGAATTGCAACAAAAAATATAATAAACAACATCAACAAAACCTAAATTAATTAAAACTAAAATTTTAACACTCTATCGGATTAAATTACATTTTTTGTCCTCATAATATTTTAATAGTTTAGAGAATGCGCGTGCCTCAAAAATATAATATATTTTTTTCTATTCTTCCAAACAATTACGGCTAAATTTTTTCTAAAAATAAGACCCTACAAAAATATGAATATGGACAAACCTTATAAAGTAAAGATGTTTTTTCATATATCATACTTAAACATATTCGTGAAGAGATAACATGACATCAAGCAAAATCTTCTAAAAACACAACTATACAGAACTATTAGCACTAATACCACAATTACCATTACTACCACTTAGCCTGAATTTTGATAACTAATCAAATTTTGTGCTCAAATTAAAATTAAATCTAACCAAGTCAACTATTTAAGATGGAAAAAATATTTTTTTTAACTTAAAATTTTTATTTTCTTTATTTATTTATTTTTTTAAATTTTAAAATATATATACACATTTTACCATTGTATTTTTATATGAAATTAATGCATACATAAGATATATAGAAAAATAAGATATATCCCAACACAAATAATTAACTTTTCATCCACTTTCTTTCCGATTTTGGAGGAATTGATTTTGGTGAGTTGGAAGGAAAGTTAATTCATCAACTTTTCCATCCTTCCTACTTTCCTTCCTTACCAAACATGATGTTTTATTTATCCCTCCAACTTTCCATCCTTCCAACTTTCTATCCTCTCATTTTTTTATCGTACCGAACGGAGCACAATTGAAATTCTCTTACTAAATATAAACTGAAAAAGGAACCTAAAAATACACACCTCTTTTCGATGCTCTGCCTTCGGGTTTTGGTCACCGGACATCAGGCAAAGGGGTGGTGCATATTGGCTGGGCACCACATATGGACATTCTAGCACACCCAGCGGTTGGGGGGTCTCTGTTTCACTCTGGATGGGGTTCCGTTAATTAAATTTTGAGATGCCATTTTTGGAAAGTAGATTTTGAGTGAAGACTTTTTTTTTTAAGAGTTAATGTGGTTCGTTGAATCAAATCGATCTGAGACGTCAATAGGTCGAGACAATTTGGAATAACGTCGTCCGTTGGATGATGTTTTTTTTTGTCACGAACGATCTCACCCGCTCTTTATCTCTTGAATTCAAAATCGTTCTACTTTATTGTATAAATATATAGATTAGTTGTAATAAGAATTCAATCAAGAAATACTATTACTTTTACATTAAAAATTTGAAAATTTTCTATTCTATTTACGGTCTTCAGTTAATGGGCTAACCTGTAATAGTTGAAGAGGACACGACTTTATTATCTTGCATTCCTCATTCGCATTAAAAATAGACAAATTTTCTTATCAAAAAAAGAGCGTTAAAAGTTTAGTCGGTGTTCTCTCATCTCTTACATCTTGCTTTCTTCTTTGTTCCCTTTCCACAATAGTTAATTTGTTCTTTTTTTTTTTTTTTTTCTTTTACTATAATTCAAGCAACGCAAATCAATTTACCATAAGTGGCTGAATATCCTTGACCTATCCATTTTATGGATTTGTTTCTTTTGTGTTTATGGAACATAATAATACATACACTGTACACATGGTATCAAATCTGCTTTCACTATCCATGTTGTTGCTACTTTTGTTACTCTTGTTGAGCAGTTCCGTCATCTATTTGAACAAAAGTTAGAACCAAAACAATGACCAGAGCCCCTTGTATCTGTACATTTAAGAGAAGTACTTGTTTGATAGTATTCGTAGAATCAACAATTGTAATGAATAAACATTGTGCAATCAAATCTTTGTATGATTATACACAGGGAAATCAACTGTGCCATTAACTTCATTGGGCCATCTATGACCCTACTCGGTGGGCTCTGTTGAGCTGCACGTGGGCCATGTGCCTCTTGCGGATCATTAATTTAAAATTCATTTGAATATCTATTTTACCCTTATAAAAAATTGTAAAAATCATTCTATCATTTCACAATTAAATATCTAAATTACTATTATATCCTTATATATATTTAAATCTCCAAAATAACTATAACATCTATTTTAATTATTTATTCTTTATATATAAATATTATTTTTTGATTAACTATATTACTCTTAAAAAAATATGCATCATTATATTTTCAATAAATTGTTTAAAAAAAATTTAAAAACTTCATCTTTCTAATATTATTCATCATCTTATATATATATATATATTATTTTTCATCAAAAAGTTGAACCTTTTATTTTTAAGATTAAAAATAATTATATATATAATTTTTTTAAATCAATTTGTTATATCAATATAATTCTTTGGTCACCATAAATTTTAGGATAAATTACACTGACACTCATGTAGATTGGTCTAATTACAGGGACACCCCCTTGATTTTCTGAAATTACATTGATACCCCATGTCAGGTCTTGGCCCTCGAAAAATATAACAAAAAAAGAAATTTTTCATAATTACCCTTATCATGCATCATTTTTTACTTATGATTCTTTTATATATTTAAATACTAATAAATGGGTTATTTTCGGGTTCAAACCGTCAAACCTGAAATTGACACGATTAACCTCGTTTTATTTAATTGTGTCGAATTTCCTCTATTTTTTTGTTTGTATGTTAACACGAACAACACAGAATTGCAATGATCTATATGTTTAATTAATATTATAAACATAAAATATTAATTATTTGTTACTGTTTATTAAACACTAACAAAATTATTGTATAAAAAATATATTTTTACTAATTATTATTGCTATGTTTATTAAGTTAATTTTTAATTTATAAAAAAAGTACGATAATGGATTCAATTAAGTAATAATAGAACCTTAGACTTAAATCTTAATGTTAAATTTTTTTATTTAAAGTTTATACGAGTCAATATAAATACGAACACACTTGCACGGGTAGCCTAACAGTGTGGAGTTGAACCAAGATAAACCGTAGACCCGGGCGTCAGGAATTTGACTATCGTTGATGTCTCTCAGACTTAAACTAATACCTGTGGTTTGCGGGTAATTGCAGCAGATATCCGGGGTTTACTCTAGCAAGAATGGGTCCAAAGTGGCCTTACCTTTTTTTTTTGGGGGGGGGGGGAAGGAGCTTGAACCCTTGACCTCATGAAGACAAAACTTTCACCAGATAAAGAATACCATTGGACCAAAGATCCATTGGTACAAAGTAGCATTACCTTGGAGAGGTTCAACGATATAAAAAAAAATACATGAATGCGAATACGAACATAAACACGATATAAAAATAAATAGATTAGCCTAATTTTACTGAGGGATAATATGAGTATTAAAGTATAAAAAGTTGATGATGTAATCACTTTTTTGACATTGCCAATAACAATGCTAACCATAGAGATATTTTGTGAAATTGGTAGGTAAACAGTAAGGGATGTTAGTGTAATTTACTCCAAACTTTATAAGTCGTACTAAATTTTTTTTTATAAAAATAAATATCGTAGTGTATTTTTAAGTAAAACTTGAATTCTTTAGAATTTTAAGATATTTGATAATATAAATTATAGAGTAGTATATTAAATCTTATTCCAATTGACCTAACTTATTTTTAATTGCAGTAAAGTTTCAATGTGATTAGTATATTAACAATTACTTTTATTTTATTCAATGAATTATAATTGAAATCCTAATCAAATAAATTTCAAGAAATTTAATTTTTCAAACATCACTAAAAAAATCAATTTTAATAACAAAATTCTAAAAATATAGGACTTTATCTATTTTTTTATAGTTAGAACAAAGAATTTTGGGAATATATAAAATATTCATAATCTTATAATATAATATGAACAATAAAAAATTAAAATTTATAAACTTGATATGATATTTAATTTAGATACATATATATCAAATATATTTTATTAATTTTTGTGTACGAAAATTGTTCACGTGCACGTAGTGCGTTCCTAGTTACTGAAAAAAAAAAATACTGTCAAATTGACCATAACAGGAATGTGTATGTTAATCACCATTGCTGGACTCGATCAGCTTCTTCTATCATTTGGTCAGCTTGAGCTCCTCCCAAGTTTCAATCTTCTTCCATTTCATTTTAGAAAAATCACAGACTGTTATTAGAAGAACTCACCTGAATGATCCTCTTAGTAAAACCTGTTTATGTCATTATTGGTTCCTAAAGGTGATCAGTTAAGAATCAGAAATAATGAAAAGCTATCCACCGAGGACTTTTTGCCATGGCTGAGGACCTACGACCAATTTTACAACGTAAGCGGGTCAACACAAGCAATATCATAAACCCAAATAGCAAAACTGAGTACAATTCATGATCTCCAAGCAAGTTAAGAAATAAGGAACATAGTTTTGTGACAATTCCAGAACTACATGGGCCTGTTTGTTACGAGGGTTTAGGCAGATCTATAGAGGGGGATTTAACAAAAAGGGTTAATTGTAAATTATAACCCGAAAGATAGTTTAAATCTCAATTTAGACCCTTAAAGATCAAAAGTCTCAATTTACACCCTCAAAGATAGAAATTTGTATCAATGTGCACCCTCAAAGATCAAAAATCTCAATTTGTACCCTTAAAGATAAAAATTTGTATCAATGTGCACCTAAAATTAAATTGATAAATTATACCTAGATCCCTTTATGTTTGTCACTTAATCATTTGAACACCTTCACATTTAGAATATTACTCTTACATCTCATGACGTTTGTGCACGTGTAACACATAACCCATTTTTATTGATATATGTTAATATAACCTTTAAAAAAATATGATTTTATTCTAATAAAAAATTATAATTTTATATTATCCTTTATTTTGTGGGTCCGATATACTCTAAAGTTCAAAATCAAGCTTACTATTTGAATGCCCAATAGAATGTAGATATTTATATAATATTGTTTTTATACAATGCAATATATCACTCAATGTGCAACCTTTTATTCTATTAGACATTTAAATAGTAAGTTTAATTTTGAACTTTAGAGTATATTTGACACATAAAATAAAGAATAATATAAAATTATAATTTTTTATTACGATAAAATCATATTTTTTAACTGTTTTATTAATAGATATCAACGAAAAGGGATTACGTGTTACATGTGCACAAACGTCATGAGATGTAAGAGTAATATTCTAAATGTGAAAGGTTTCAAATGATTAAGTGACAAACATAAAGGGATCTAAGTATAATTTATCAATTTAATTTTAAGTGTACATTAATACAAATTTCTATCTTTGAGTGTATAAATTGAGATTTTTGATCTTTAGAGGTGCACATTGATATAAATTTTTATATTTGAGGGTACAAATTAAAATTTTTGATATTTGAGAATACAAATTAAGATTCGAGCGATATTTCATAATACGATTTGTAATTAACCCTTAAAAAAAATAGTCCAATCCATTGCCATATCCCATGTTTGGATGCCTTTCACAGACCCAGGACTTTAACAGACTCAACCTCCCTCAAACCCATGTAAAAGGGCTTCATCAAATCTACGGAGGTGGGCTTGCTTCATCAAACCCATGTATAAGGGTTTCATCAAAGCTAGTCCAATCCTTCGCCCAAATTCAATCCAAACATGCCAAAGGAGATTAAGATTATGAGGAACATAGTTATATACATCAGGGATTGTGGGCCAAAAAATGACTTGTTTGTTAGATGTAGGATGACATGACCAAATCCAGTGTCTGATGACAGCTTCAGTTTTTCAGCCAACTCTCCCATTATTTCACGTTTCCCAGCCTTAGAAATCAGCCATGAACTCGTTGTAAACAAGTTAAGAAGGTTCTATTCCTTTCTCTGTCATTTCTTCTAAACATTGACAAGCCTCAACAGATCTTCCCAGCCTTATAAGCCTTCCAACAAAAAGAATCATCTGGCAACACTTCTTCCTATTGGTCTCCTTCCAATCCACATAGTAGATGTCATGACTTCGCATATGACGTCATCATCATGTAAACAGCTGTGAATAGTTGGGCAAACACTACTCTTCTTCCACATGCTGCCCCGCATCCTGCATTTGGGTGCTCATCATCAACTGGATCAGAGGATAGTACATCTCAACATCAAGAGGGTGTCGTTTTTCCTTCAACAATCCATATACTTTGTCCATCTCCTTCTGAGCACAAACCCAATAGCCACATTCTGGCTCACTTCCAGAACATCGTGTTTCCCAAAAGTACTCGACTTTGCAGTGTTAGTTGAGACTCCAAGGTAAACAGATTGATGATACTGAGCATAATGTGGCCAATGTGGGAAGCTTCACAAGCTGTAGAATTAACAGTCTCTTCTTTGCTAAGCAGATGAAGAAGAAGGGTAAGAAAGGGGGCATATTGGGTTTGGGCTGGGTCACAATGTTGGTGTGCTTGAGAGTAATGTTAAATTTTTCAGAATGAAATTTGAAGAAAAGAGGCATATTTTGGAAGATCATTTTGATCCACTTGTAGGGGTTTGGTTGCTTGAGCTTTTCTATGCTCAAGGATTTTGGTTGCTGTGATGGGTACTTATATTCATTTGATCATTTCTATTGTTTAGATTAGACTAAACAAAAGTACTAAACTTATAGCTTCCCCTCCCCCTGCTTGCATAAATTTCTTCTCAGTATGGCATGGTTTCAAACAGCAGAGGATTGCCTTCATTACCTCAAATATCTTAAACACAATCAAACCAATTCTACCCTTTAACAATCCTTCATGCAATGTAGTATGGGCAACAATATCGGGCTTAAAACCCTTACCACTCATCTTCACGCTACACCCTCCATTGATGCACTTCTCAAACGTCCCAAGAGCATCAAGCAATCCATTTCTGTCACAACCGCAACTCCACTTCAAGAATCCCTACTGCGTCCATCCTTCTTTATCAGCCACAAACGTTGTAATCTCAATCTTGAAAGTCTTCATTAAGAGAAGCCCTGTCTCATCCATCTTCAAGCAGCAACACCATTGCCTCAAAAGTCAAAACTGCATATCCTCTTATCATCTAATTTTATGTCCCTCAATTATGGGAGATCCCAGGCCCCCCGCTCTGCCCAACAGAGAAACTGAAAAGCCGACTTCCCAGGATATTTAGACTGTTCCAAATATCCTAAACCAAATCATGGGTCCGATTGATCCTACGTTCACCTAAAACCGCTCCCAATCCAATGTTATTGCTAACAAATAACAATTCATTGATCACCTTAGACACATTGTCAACCTCTTTTGAATCCGCTTTCTATTTACACTTTCTCACTTGATCTTTGTTAAATTTTTAAAACCCTCCGACTTCGCATTCACCATCTGTAGCAGTGGAAAACCCTTAAAATTCAAGTACATTTTGGATCTTGGGGATGCGGGTTAAAAGGGAAACTGTGAAAGTGAAGAGGCAAGGATCCAAAGTAGCTAATGGCATATTTTCTTGGAGAAAAGAGAGTGAAGAGGGGTATGGCAAAATAAATGGAACTTGACAACAAGTACAATGGGGACTATGGTCATGACGAGCATAAAACAAACGAGACAAGGGCAGAGAGCTACCGTTAAGAAAGAGCACTTTCTGTCCATGAAGTCCTCGTCATCGTCGTCGCGACGTGATGGTTTGTCAGCGATGGGCAGAGCACACCTCGGTGGCGGCGCAGTAGAGGACGGATTAGCCATTGTTGCTGAGAAGAAGAAGAAGAAGTACAAGGATAAATTTCACAGATCGGAGCGGCAATCGAAAACTGGTTGTGTGAACGACGGAGAGCAGCGCTCAAAGCGACAACAGATAGATGGCTGTGAGTCGTTGGACGGTTCTCCAAGACAGAACTGTGGGTACCTAAAGAAGCAGTCCCACCTGGGCTTGTGGCCAGTTTTCAACTAGCCATATCTATATGGACTTTTTTCCGGCTCAATGTCTACATGGGCCTGAGTCCTTGTCTGCAATCCAGCAAAGGCCTTTTTGCTAAATTACTGTCACATAATAGAGCAATGCTACGCTGAGTTGACCAAATTTTGTTTTTCAAATCAATACAGTTAGTTGAATTAGTGGGGTGTATTAACTTTAACAAATATTCATTATGTGCATGAAATTTTAATATATCAGTTGGAATACAAGATTTAGGTAACAATTTGTTTAGCATAGCTTTATCCAACATAATAAGTAGGAAAATTTTCATCCACACCTCTTGTAATTAATTTTAAATTTAATGATATTTTCTCTCGATTATGAAACTTCACTGCATACCTTTTTAGTTTATACTTTTAAATCAATGATATTCCTTAACGGTAACTTTTCCCTCTTCCGATAGATAAAGTAATAATTTGACTAAATATTATATAAAAATGTCAAAATTACCCTTTGTTGTACAAATAAACTAAAATGCCCTTAATTCTTTTCCTATTATATATGTCCTAGCCAGCTAAGCGTGATTTCTATTATTATATTATCATAATAAATTTTAATCATTTTAAAAAATTGCATGATAACTTTATTATAACAGTAGTTATCATATTATCACTCATTTGGTTATATAATCGAGTTTTTATAATTAAAAATAGTTTTTCTATAATAAAAATTAAATTTGATAAAGTCAATGTCAAAATCTCATTCATTTCTAACTCTTCTGTTATCGTCTGTCCTCCACAACGCCGTCTAACCACTTTTCACACATCACCCTTCATATATAAAATTTAAATATTAATTTTGATAAAATTAAATATTAATTTAGTGTTGATTTGATAAAATTTAACGCTAATTGAATAAATTTGAATGTTACTTTAATGAAATTAAATGTTCATTTGGTGTTAAATTAAATAAATGATATTAATTTGATAAGATTAAATGTTTTATTAATGGAATTTAATATATTAAATTTTAATTTAATAAAATTGAATATCAATTTGGTGTTGAATTTGATAAAATTAAATAATAATTTAATGCTAAATTAAAGAAATCATATTAATTTGATGAAATAAAATATTAAATTAATATAACTAAATGCTAATTTGATAAAATTAAATATAAATTTTATGTTGATTTGAAAAGATAAAATGTTAATTTAGTTCAAATTAAATAAAGGATATTAATTTGATAAAATTAAATATTAGATTGATGAAACTAAATGCAAATATAATACAACTAAAAATATGTGCACTAAAATTTCAGAATCAGGAGTGGGTGTTGTTAAAATTAGGCCTATTTATAGGGAATCTTGTTAAAATTAGACCTATTTTATAGGGGTGTTGTTAAAGTTAGGTCTATTTATAAGAGATGTGATAAAATTTACCTTATAAATACTCAGGGGTATTTTTGTAAATTAACAATCATCGTTAACACCATAACCTGACAGGAGACTGACAGAGGGTAATAGTGAAGTTTTAAAATCGAGAGTGAGTGTCATTGAATATAAACCTAATTACGCGTGGATGAAATTTCTCTAATAAGTATTTTACACTATTAAAAATTTGGACTTTTTAGAAGTTGGTGCACACTTATAGAGTTTTGGAAGGAGAAGGACAAATGCGTTCTTTTTGAGACATATAGGAGAACTAAAAACATAAAAACTAATGTACTCTTAATGAAATAAATAACTATATTACAAAATAGACAATAACAGCTAGACAGTAATAGTAATAACAAACAATAAAAGTAACAACAAGACATGACATCAACAGTAAGACAAGTTAGTAACATTAACAGGAATATAGTAACAATAACAAAGACACAACAGTAACAATAATAGTCACTGTTACAGTAACACGGTCACATTAATAACAATGTCCGTATAGGTGGGGTGTAAAGAGCGATAGTTGAGAATGAAGGTATTATAGAAGGTGACAATGCTGAAGTATAGAGTGGTGGTGGATTAGACATTATCACAATTACACAGTAACAATAACACGATCACAGTAACAATAGTCATAATCATTGTCAAAATTATACAAAATTAGACAATAACGTAAATTAGACAGTCACAAGATCACAATAACATTTAAAAAAAATCCATGCACAACATTCGGTAGTATAAGTCACTTTGGACAACTAGACAATTTTGTACCGATCATGTGGTGTATTTTGGCATGTCCAGGAGTCTGAAGCCGTTCGTTATGACCATATCAGAGCCAATCTACTTTAGGAAACTCTGTAAAGTCAGAAAATTTTAGCGGCATAAGAGAGAGAGGGACAAAGATTCAGTGAGAAACTGCGAATGATAGGCTTCCTGGAGCTGTGCTACTTGCGAGGGAAAGGCTTCTTCAGAGGTTAGATCGAAGTCGTAGGTAGTAAATCAAAAGCTCCAATCGCAACCACTGATTCCCAATAGCATGATTTATAGCGAATGTGCTCAGCGCCAGAACATAGGTTCCAACAACTGATGCTGGCATCCGTTGACGATGAAGTTATCACCAGTTCCTCTTCCATTGTTTCGATTGAAGAGAAGCTCTGGGACTCAGGACTTTGGCAGCTTAAACTAAGGGGATTTTGGAGAGATATGGTAAGCCATAACTGATAAGGTGATGGAACTAGCTGTAAAAGGTAGAACCCTCTACTAAGGATTTCGGCTTGACCTGGGTTAACCCACGCGGGCGACCGGAGTAGAGGGTTCTACCCCTTACTCAGGTGCCTAGTGAGTACCTCCTCCATAAGAAGTGTTCACTTATATGACAGGGGGGAAGACGACTCTCTTTCAATGTGGGATTGCCTTAAGAAAGGGTCCTATTGGCGAAGAGAGGTAAAGGCTACTGCCGAACGTGCGCAGGTCAGCTGAAATCCTTCTGTGGGGGGAGGACATCCCGAACGCGCGGATAAATCCCCTACACTAGCTATCGTCAGGAGTGGAGCACCGGTGGTTTCACGTCGGAGGAGGAGAAGAGAGAGGGAGAAGATGGGGCGAGAAGAGAGAAATTGGAATAATAACGTACTGCATGAGGACATAATAGGAATTTTAAAAAAATATAAAACAGACTGTTAGATTTACTTACCAAAATATTACACATCATTTGTTCTTAACGACCCAATAAGTTCGCACTAATCTTTATTGGCAAAATAGACTGTCATATTATAATTGGTTCTAATTTTCATTAAAAATATTTCCCAAATATAAATTTTTTGGCCAGCAAAATCGTCTGAATTTATAACCATTCTTCCTTTGTTATTGATGTTCAAGTTCAACCAACCACTGGTGGAGGATTCAAATATGAATATATGATATATCCAAATTATCATAAGACCATTCTGTTCTGTTGTTGAGATATAATTATGGTTCTAATAATAATTAAACCCCCGACAGGTCGGTCGTGACTGAGGTAACAGTTATATTTAGAACAATCATACAAACATTGAATCGTAATCAAGGTCAAGCAAACCCATGGTGTAGAGAAGATATGAGAAGTGCATTTCAAGACACACTGGTTGTGATGAGAATTATAGTATATGTATGTGTATTATTATTAACTAGCCAACATATTGCTGATCACACACTCACGACGGTTGCTTTGTTTCGTCTCAAAACTTTGTCATTTTCTAACAACGAAACTCCAACCAACAAACTGAAATGTTTATTGGTCATGCCTAACCGTTGTACCATTATTTGATTGACTTGTACAGTAAGCAAATTTTCAGTTGGTTTTTCATCAGGCTGTCTAAGAGATTTCTAGTAATATTTTCATTTTTTTCCACAAAAAAATGGGAAAAGAAAAAAAAAAAGAGGCATTGATAGAATGCCCCAAATACAAACGGAAGCTCAGGAAGAATCAAGTGTGAATTTCAACTCTATGCTGCAGCTGCAGCTGCTGCTACCGCCGTTCCTCGTCTTCGTGATCAGAATTTGACATTTCATCATCAGAATCCTAAGACAAACACAAAAATTAAAAAAAAAAAAAAAGATAATTCAGTTGCAGAAAACTAGCAACAGAAGAACGAAAACGGAGGACAGGGGACCTTGCTTAATTAAGGTTGTAGTGGTGTACAAGTATTCTTCTAACTTTTGAGTGATGAATAAGGAAACTAACCTCATCCTGACCACCCCTAATATTCTTTTGAATTGCAGTGATTATCCGGATCAACATATACATGGGGAAAAGTATACCACTAGCTCTTATTATAAGCAACTGCAAGAATCAACACAGAATGATTGATTTTTAAGTTAGGTAATATTGTTGAAAAAGTTGATTGATAGGGATGGTAGTTAGGAGTACCATCATTTGCGAAGACAAAAAAAATGTTAGGTACTTACAGTTAAAAGCGTAAATGGGTAACCTTCAGTCCCTTCAATAAGAACAGCAAGCAGATGTCTCACTAGCAGAACAACTGTGAACTGCGAATGTGTTTAGCAAATAAATGAGAAAGAAAAGAAATTGTAAGTGAGAAAGCAACAGACATTGACTAAACATAATCAAAAGGATATAATTCTCTCCCATAGCAGGACATGTTAATACCCTGGGGCCTAGCTGACGTGGCGTGATCCGGGCAATGGGGAGTGAAATTAATTTATTTCTTTGGGGCATGACCAATGTAATGATTCCTTTAATTATGTCCAAATAGCATTGTGATAAAAACGAACCTCCCGAACTTTCATATTGTTGAAATAAATGTCGATCTTTAAGCCACTTTCTATTGTTCAAAAATGTGACAAGCAATAATTGTTCCATTACACATATACATGTTAACAAAGACTGATTTTTTTCATTGATGGAGTTGAAATTCTACTTTTAAAAGTCCAGTATCTAGACGCCTGGTTTGACCATGTGGGTTTCATGGATTTGGTATGTGGGACAAGTGTTATGAAAAGCACTTACAATGAGAGCCACTGATCTACAGCAAGAGGCGCTGCTATAGACAGAAGATGAGCATTCAGGGTAGCCAGTCTCAAGCATTTGTCCTTCTTCTATGGCCTCTAATTCTGAATCTTCAATCTCTTGCCCTCTTCTTGGAACTTCCAAGCTTCCTCTATTATTATCAGTTTGTAAAAATTATCAGTATCTTACCAAAACTATGGTATAAAAGTATGTGCATTATGCTAATCAGTCTGAATTTTAAATGAGATTATTTATTCCAATGTGGGAGAATAAAAAATTTGAAGCATGTCAAGCAATTTATTGGCAACAGAGACGGTGCAATTTAATAACATAACTAAGGTGAATCTTTGAAAACATACATACATACGCACGTAGTAGGAGGATGGATGAGTCACAATTCCTACGGCTAAGCGTATATGTCTAATTAAATTAAACGAATAGATGAGGTGACTGACCTTGTTGTCAGTGTCGTATCAATTGATTGGGCCTTTGGGGGAGGAGATGTGTATCCCGGTTCAAATTTCTGCAAAATAAAGTGGTAGGATTTGAAACAATCTATTGTTTTAAAGCCCTATTGTTCCAAGTGTATCTATTTTTCCAGCGATTAAAAGATGAGGTTGAGAAATCAAAGGCTCAGGACAAAACAAGGTCGAACAATACAGAGTTTGAAATTTTGAAATTAAAAAAAACAACATTTTTTGTACAATTCGGGTCGCAAGTGCTGAATACGAGAGAAAAGGAGGTCGAATGATGATCACCCCTCAAGAATATATCATCTGAACACAAACCTGTAGACAAATTTCACAAGTTGTGTTTCCCTTTTCGTTGCACCATCTCTGTATGCAGTCTCTGTGTGCGAACTTCAACAATCAGAATCATAAAGAATCAGTTAAGGGGCAGTCGTTTTTAGATAAACGAAAATTCAAGAATTAGAATCATAAAGTCCACGCCAGCCAGAAGAACAGAAAGAAGATCTTCTTAATTTGTAGCGTACCTTTACAGTTCCAGAACAAGCACAAGGAGCTTCCAAGCTGTTACAGCTTTCAAACTCTTCTTCTTCATGGCATATTCTACATAAAGCTACTCCTGAAACCGATTTCAAATCACCCACAAACAATACAACATCTCCCATTTTTCCGTTTCTCAAAAAACGTTCCTCTGTTTCCGTTTCTCAAAAAACGTTCCTCTGTTTCCGTTTCTCGTAGAGCTCTGTGTTTTTATATGTAGTTCGTTCTTTTTTTCTCTCTCTCCCCCTCTCTGCAATCCTGAACTTTTAAAAAAAAAGCAAGGGAAGTTGAAATTACAAGAATATCCTTCTTATTTTAACCAAATATCTTGCATATACTCGTGGAACTAAGACGCGGTTAAGAATGAATAGCTGGAAAAACCAAGGCGTTGACCCTTGCATGCATATTGGTTCAAAGTCTAGCTTTCTGGATGGACTCATCAAGTTCTGATTTATTAATTGCCATAAAGACTGTATGATTCATTTTCTTTTCTAATTAGATAATTATTATTTTTTACTTCATTTATCATTACTCGCTTCATAACAAAATTAAAGACAGATTACTCTTTTTTTTTTCTTTTTTTTCTCCGACTTAATTGGTGACCTATAGGACTACAAGCAAATTCATCCACCGTTTATTTGGAACTAGTTCAATATTAGTTGGTTTTTTAAGGTGTGTTTAGTAACGTTTTCATTTTTTATGTTTTTTTTTTTTAAATATAGAACAAATTTTTTTGTGATAAAAAATTATAAATATAAAACATGTTTGATAATCACTTATATTTAAAAAATTTAAAAATAAAAATAAAAATATATGTTTAATATTATATTGAAAATTCACCACCTAATTCCATCGCAAAACCCATCACCAATAACTACCAGTAACCCAACACCCAACCCCACTTCAAAACCCGCCACCAATAACTACCAAAACACACCACCAATAACCACCGAAATCCATCACGCGACCCCATTGCAAAACCCACCACCCAATTAGGTGTGTTAATTAAGTTGAATTTTATGAGCTTGAATTCAAGTTTGCAGAATTTATTTTTTTAAATGAATCTAAAAATTTGTTCAAACTTGACTTGTTTAAAACTTGAGCAGAGCCTAAACCCAAGCTGAGCTCGAGTTTTGCAAACTTGAGTCGAGTTTATAAAGTTTATTTTTTTAAATGAGCCTAACAAATTGTTCAAATTCAGTTCGTTTAAAATACAAGTTGAGCTTAAGCCAAATTTTAGATGAGCTGAACTCAAGTAACTCTTCTCAATTAACATCCCTGCACCCAACTCCATCGAAATCCACCACCCAACCTTGAAAACCTACCGGGCAATGACAAAAAATTCCTTGGGTCTAAAAAGTTTAAAGAGAAGAATTTAGAAAAAAATATGAATCTTTTTTTTATTTTTTGATAAAAGAAGATAGACTACTCTGAAACTTCCACTTAGAAAGTGGAAGCTGGAAAGGGTCTTATACACACACACCCAACTCCAAAGCTATCTGATGTAGGATAGCCCCAGCCCCGCTAGGTGGACAGATGCACCGATTGTTTTTGGAGGACTAAAAAAATATGAATCTTAATAACAACATTAATTGTATTTCGGTTAAGCAACCATGAAAGTCCTCAAATTCATAATTTCAAGCTAACTAAATGACCTTAGTTATCTCAGAAATATACCGTTTGTTTTAGGGTTCATATTCCTAGTCTAATCCTGTGCTAGATCAAATAATATCGCCAGTAAATTAAAAAACTAGTAATAAATAATTAGGACATGTTTTGTGACCTTTATCCATTTATCCACTGAATCTTAGATTCTGATCACCGAAACGTTTTTAGGTCAAATGGAATTGACATAGTCCCATGGTTAGATCAACAATCCCCTTTATTTTTTTTTGTGAGAATTGTTAAAAACTATGAATTTGGTACCTAATAAGTTCAGGTATGTACTTTTTAAGACGTATTAAATTTTTTTGTCATGTAATCCAAATTATTTTTTTATATGATAATATTACCCAAGGTGTCTTACAGTTTGTCCAATCAAAATCGAACAAGAGCCATTATCTTTCTAATAGATAAATACAACTCTTCTTCCATAGAAATCCACTACTCATCACCACCCAATGTGAACTAAAGACATTAAACTACACCACACTAAACTTAACGACAGTTACCTAAAAGACATTGAATTAAAAAAAATTAACTCTTCTTCTATTTATAATATATAACAAAAAATATTAAATTTTTTAGTCCACGGTCATGAAATTCACTGTTTTAAATTCATTGTTGGTGGCGCTGGTGGGATAATATGGTGAAAATTTTTAAATAATCTTTGTTATTAATAATAATTTTGTCAACTACGTATTTTATGAGTCTTTCGTCTTAATAGTTTATGATTGTTACCTTTTGCCAAATCTCTTTTCTTTTTTTTTTTTGCTTTTCTCTAGTCATCCTAGTTAAATAAAGAGCAATGCTACATATATTTAACAAATAGTCTTAATAATTACAATCTTTTGATTTTATTGTAAATCTTAATATATATTGAGACTAATTATATATTCAATAATTATATTTTTCCAATCTATTTTTTAAATCTACATAACATTTCTCTTAAGTATTTCAGCGGAAAAAGAATTTCAGAAAGTTTTGTATTTCGAATGATCCGCCACTAACAAACGGTTGTTTTGGCTACTTTTTTGTCTGTTGGTCTTGAATTTAAATCTTGAATTCAAAAAAAATCTCTCTCCCTCTCTCTCTCTCTCTCTCTGGTGATTATCCTTACCCGAAATTTGAAAGGAATGGGCCCACTTTCATAATCATGCCAAAGAGAAACGCGGTGTCACCGAAGATCCAAGTGGCACGGGGGTTCTCAGATTGTGTGGGCCTGTGTTGGAACCTCGATGACGTCTCTCATTTCCTATCCTCTACGTATTTTATCGTTATTTTTTATTTGCAAAATAGTACAAGTATTTAATTTGGAAGTTTAATTATTTATAAATATTACATTAAAAATAATTTGAATTAATATTAAAATTCACAATTAATCTAATCATTACAACAATGATAAATTGTACTTTACATTTTAAAAGATTTCAAAATTTTATTTTTAACCTTAAAGTTTAAAATTTTCACATTACACACTTAATATATTAAAAAAATTACAATATAATCCTTTTATTACTTTTTGTTATTCATTTCGTCAATGTCAATAGAGTAGATTTTGACAGAATAAACAATGACATAATCATTATATTATATTTTTAATACATTAAAAGTACAATATAAAAAAATTAGTTATTTTTCGTGCCTAAAGGCACAAAGTAATAAAAAAAATGATTAATAATAAACTTATTTATATTCACACCCAAAATCAAATCACATACATAGAGAAGAGAGAAAGAATTTTAAATATCGGTTGTAGTGAGAGTGAGCGGTGATAGTGGTTATGAGTGGCAGTGGTAGTGGTGGGAGATGCTGATGGTCGTGATGGGTGGCGATGATCGTGGTGATGATGGCAGCCATGAGTGGCAAACGATGATGGTAGTTGTGGATTTTGGGTGACGACGGTGGTAGTGATAACTATAGGTGATGGCGGTGGTGGTGGTGGATGTGGGTGGTGGTAAGCGACGGTGATGGTGGTCAGTAGTGGTAGTGGTGAGACGACGATAGTGATAGTGAGCGATGACAGGTGCTTGTAGGCGACAGTATAATGGGTGGTGACAAATATAAAATGAGATGACAATGGTGATAAATGATGGTAGTGGATTATGGTGGTAGTAATTGATGGTAGGTGGCGATGGTGATGGTGGGGGTGGGATAGTGGTTGTGGTGGTGGTGGGGTGGCGACAATGATAATGGCGGTGGTGGTGGTTGTGGGGGGCAGTGGAGATGGTGATGGTAGGGATGATGGTAGGACAATGACGATAGTTGTATGGTGGTGGCAGCAGTGTTGGTGGTGATGGTGTGGCGACGACGGTGATGGTTGTAGTAGTGATGGTGGTGGGGGTGAGACTAATGGTGGCAGTGGCGGTGGCCATGGTAGGGTGGCAGTATTGAGACAGTTTTAAACACTATTTTTGTTTTAAATACTCATGAGAAGTTATAAATCTTATAAATACTTTTAAAAAGTCACTCAAAACACACATTTAATAGTCTATTTTCTTTATTAAGTTTTGAGTGTTAATATTAGTCGTTGAATTAATTTTAAAAAATCTCAACTACGAAAAACAAAAGTTATTTTGTTTATCTTTTGAATTTGAATTGTATTATACTTTATTACATAGATTATCATTAAAGGTGCAAAATGATGTTCTCCCTTACAAAAAAATAAATTCTCAAACTAAATTCTTGCTCTATTTAATTTATTTTTCGCTTTTGACTCTTAGGTCATCTTCAAAATTGGGTCAAAATTTTAATGAAATTTGAATCAATATTTAGTAAAAAAATTGATTTAATAAAAAATAATTTAATGGATAAATAAAATTTCAATGAGGACAAATTCAAATTTAAAGTAAGATAAAATATGATCATTGGACATTTAGAAATGTAAAATCTGACCATTATAGATTTAAGTTTCTATTGATTTGAGTAAAAAATTGAGTATCTTTTTATTTAATATTTGTTTAAATAAAGGACTGAAACTTGTTTTTATTTATATTTTAAATTTGAGTCATATTTAAATAAAAAAGATGCTCCTAGCGATAATTAGGAACACTAACTTATGTGTTTAATCTCTCTTTAATTATATCACATTTCTTTTTCTTTGAAATTATCCTTCTAAACTGATACTAGAAGATGATTAGACTATCTAGTATTGATTTCAAATAAAAGCACATATACCCTAATAAATTTTTTTAATTAGAGACAAATAATATAGATTCATAAATATTAATCATATCTTATTTGGTGAATTGATAATAAAAAATAACAGAAAGATAAAGATAATATAATTTTTTTTTATCAATATCTATAGGAATGGTATATAAAAATCTCTACTTCAATTTTAGAAGTCAAAAGATTTAGTATATCGTAACTATTGAATTGATTATAAATTTCAACCAATAATAAAACCCGCTATCCATCTAAAAAATAGTGGACCATTATCTCAATAAATTAAATTCAAATAAAAATTATTGGTGCTTGACTTTTGGTTTATGCCATACAAATGTCAACTGTTAGAGGCCCCCCAATCTCAGCTGTAGCCTGTAGGAGCTCTCTCTCTCTCGCATCTAAGTCACCCAAATGACAAGTGATGAGAGATTACATTTGGATTGTGGAAAGTTTAAGCAAAATGGTCGGCACAGACTTGCGCAGGCAGATCGTGAATGTCCACGTGGCAACGGAATGCAGTGGCAGTCCAGTCCATAAAGCAGCTGGAAAAATTAGTTAACGGAGAAATACTGCTCAAAGTCAGTCCCAGTGTTGGGCAGAGCCCATTGTCGAAAGATCATTTTGCTGAAATGATTGCTCCGACAATTTCATGAGAAAAAGAGGCACTCTCCTGCTGCATTATCATCGGATCAGAATGTTTCTCAAGTTCAAAGTTGTGGCCCACCTTAGGCCCTGAGTGTGGAGACGTTATGTAATGACCAGAATGTCTTTAGCCTAGGTTAGGGGAGGGAACGGGGTGTACATTTCGTGTAGGCCCAGCCCAGAACTTATGCTGGACCCCCTAGTTGGCCTATTAATTGGGCAACCACTTGATTTCAAGGGAGAGAATTACATGTCTCTCAAAATTCAACACAACACGATTAATCGATACGAATTAAACGAATTTGGGTGAGACCTTGACGGATTTGAGTGATAAACTGGTTAATCTGTTAAACATGTTTAATAAATGAGTCGTGTTTAGGTGAGACATGTCAACCAGTTTATCACATGTTTACCTGTTTAAATAAATTTAATATAATAATAAATTAATAATTATTTTATATACATATAAAATTATAAATGAGTAAAAAAAATCATTTAAAAAAAAAAAGGTAAAGAAATCAAATTGAGGCATTGAATTGCCTTTTCTTTGAATCTCACGTCGCCAGATAGAGTGGAGAGGAGCTTTGGTTGTCTATAAAAGGGGTAGAGGGCCTCTTGCTTTCATCTGATCGGTTGTGGCTTATGACTGTTGGCTATGGTTGTTGGTTGTTGCCTTTAGAAGAAACTCTTTAAATTGAGGAAAGTACACTTGGAAGCAAAAAAAAAAAATAGTGTAAAAATTTGTTAAAATAATAATTTTTTTTTTATTTTTAAATGGGTTAAACGAGTCGTGTCGTGTTACCCGTTTATTAAACGGTTCATGTTCGTGTTAAAATTTTTTACCCATTTATTAAACATGTGTATGAGTTTATATGTTTTTCACTCGTCACTCATTTAATCCGACACGATTGACACCCCTACCTAGAGATGGCCGATATGGAATTTGGATCCCTTCTATTAACTACTACCTAACTCGATATTCCCAGGCCATTCTCAGTTATGTTCTACAGAGTAATACAAGATAGAAATAACAAAGAAAATTAATACATAATGTGCTTCACTTGGGGACTAATTTAGGGTGATAATGTATTGGTGTCATAAGATTAATAGCAAATCACAACCAATTATGCTAATTGTCAGTGTATTAGATTCTCAAATTAGGAAATAATGGGTAACTATATGCATGACGAATAGTATGGATTGTTATTAGACAAAGAAGATATCAAGGACAAATAGGCATCCATTTTTGGAGAGCTCATCTTTGTCTTCACTTTCGAGTAACTAAATATTCTTAATATTGCTTCTGATGCACGTAAAAAAATGAAAACCAGAGATTAAATTTGAAGCAATTCATTAGTTAAAGTGCGGGGTCCGAGTCCGAGTCGAGGTATTCAATTCTCCACCATAAAGGTAAACATGTAGATTACTTGGATCTCAAAGATTTCACTATAGACGAAAAACTCGTACCCTAGGTTTAAATCACACGAAAGATAGAAATCTAAAGGAATCCCAATTGTAGAAATGGGAGATTAGTTGGAGTGAGAGTTGGTGCAGAATTAAGGAAAATTATGACTTCCCTGTTCACGGCAAATTTGAGAACGGCCTTGGTGTTTACAAGTGTTGTACTTTAGACTTGTTTCATTGTGTCTTTTTCTCACTTGTTTCGAGTAAGTTCTAGTAAAATACAGTACATTGATACATGATCCTTATCCTATCCAGAGGGGCTTTTCAAGTATAAAACAGTTTTAGTCCGAAAAAACCAAAACCATTCATTGGGGATTAGGTTTAGGAGGATTGAAAAAAGAGACCCACTTGGCTTTAAGTTGAGCACGGAACAGCTATTGATTTGAACTCCAAATAAGACACTTTGCGTGTGTTAGCCCTCTGAGGTACTAATAATGAAGGAATCAGTGGGGTCCTTGAGAAGGAATGTTTTTAATTCAATCCCACTGTAAAGTTTCACGATTGACAAAGACTTCTCTCCCCAGTGGAAATGAGAAAGAAGAAATCCATACTCAAGCAAGAGATACTAAAGCGAAGAGAAGGAATCAAATTAGATATTTTAGTTTTACTTTTTACGTCACCTTTACAATAATCAACGCACTCTATTTTAAAATTTAGAATAACATATTTATAGCAGAGAAAAAAAATGTATCATTGAATTAAGAGAATCTCTAAGAATAAACAATGACTAATCTGATTAGCCTTATAGGGGAATCAGAGAAGATGAAGATAGAATATAATCAGAGACATGTATCAACAATAATGCAACAACTTCTGTCAATATTAAAGTTCAACCTCTGGGAACTGTGGGACCTTTATCATCGAGATATTTTAAGATAGATGTATGGAAAAGGGAGATTTCTTCAAGTTAATAACCTAGATTTTCAAGGGTGTTCCTGAGGCCAGCCCAGATAAAATGTCTGCTAGGGGGTGGCCCATTATGAGGTGGCTGGTTGAAAAGTCAAAATTACCAGATACTGCTTACTACCAGAGAATCCAATCCACCATGACTTCAACTATAAAGAGCACCCCCAAGTCCTTTTGATTTGTCATCAACAACTCTTGAATTCTAAGGCTCAAAAGTTCCTTACAAATTCAGTATTTCAATCTTTGATAAATAGTTCGGTCATGGATGAAGAGAGGATGGATGAGAGAAGGATAGTAGTGGCAGTGGACGAAAGTGAAGAGAGCATGTACGCACTATCTTGGTGTCTCAACAACCTCTTGTCCCAAAGCATCTGCAACACCACCCTCGTGCTCCTCTATGTCAAGCCTCCTCCTCCGGTCTTTTCGTCTATCGACACCACAGGTCGGTCATCTCCTTTTTCATGCTCATATCCTTTGCAATCTTTAGTTTTTTTTTTCCCTTTCATTTTAATGAAAGCTCATGATATGGTTGATGTGCAGGGTACTTGTTTGACAGTGATGCCTTTGCAACCCTGCAGAAATATGGGAAGAAATTGGCAAATTCAGTAATGAACAAGGCTGAAACAGTCTACAGGAACTTTAACCCAAACGTATGCCCCTCTGCCTAGTTCCTCCTCCTCCTCCTCCTCCTCTCTCTCTCTCTCTGTCTGAATTTTTGAAGCTTGTGACCCTTTCAGATCAAAGTGGAGAAAAAAGTTGGGACAGGAAATGCAAAGGATGTGATATGCACTGCTGTAGAAAGGCTTGGAGCAGACATCTTGGTCATGGGAAGCCATGATTATGGTTTTTTCAAGAGGTACATCGGGTTCACTTATTTGATATAATTGATTATGCAGCCATTTATTTCTTCATTTTATTCTTTTACTAATTAATTACAGGAAAACAGTTTTTAAATTGGGAATTACTAAATATGCAGGGCTCTTCTGGGTAGTGTGAGTGATCACTGCGCCAAGCACGTTAAGTGCCCACTGGTGGTTGTGAAGCGTCCTAAACATGTATAGATCCTGAACATGAAAGGTGACTTTTGCAATTCAGGTGTATATTCATGTGAGGGTCTGTCCATCGGGCTCGCAGCTTCCGCCTTGTCAGTGCGGAAGCAAGCTATCTTGTTGATGTACTAGAAAACCACATTGATCTACGAAAATATGTAAAGCATTTAGGTTTTTTTAGTGGATGTATACCATTGATGAAACAAGAACGTTACTCAAGCTTAACACTCATGTTCTAATTGATAGATCAGAAGACGAAACTGCAAGCAAATTCTACTTTTTTCATCGAAAACAAAAGATACTGGTCAAGCCCCCCAAACCCAGGGCCTTTTTTTACAACATGTAAACCCAAGTCTGGTCGCAATTTCTCCTCCTTGCTTGGGGTTAATACATACAAAATCATACCTTCCAATTGAACATGACAATGCATTCAACATCGTCACTAGGGCAAACAACGTCATGTGAAACCCAGGACACTCGCATCGACCATTCTGTCCATTCAAGTTATCACCCACCATAATAATTCTAGGAGACCCCTTTGGTTCAAAAGCAAGGAAACTAGAAACGAGCAAGAACTTATTTCATAAATCATTAACAGTGTATATGGCTCCATTTGCAGTTTCTCCATCCCCTGAGATTGATTGCTGAAGAATTATATCAATGCATACTTGCAAAGCATTGGATCTACTAGAGAAAAACCATAATAATAATAACGATTATAATTATAACAGTAACATAATAATAATTAATAGCACCATAAGTTGAATGTGCAGCTACAACTAAGAAATCAGGAAAGAGAGTGATTTTGCAAAAAGATTGTCACTCCATAAGAAGTCATGATAATAAAACAAACAGCTTAACATTATGTTTACTTCATTGTTTTAGTGAGGAAAATATAAAGGAAAGATAAAAGAGGGCAAAATAATTTCCCCCACACCTGCAGGGGGTGGAGCTGTGTTAAGGAATGAATGGGGAGGTTTGATATTGGCTGCTTCCTTCTTTTACGGTGAATGTACTAACATGGAGGCTGAGTTTAGAGCTCTTCTGAATGGTTTGGAGTTAGTTGAAAGGTATGGATTGTTTGAATACAATATCCTTATAGAATCTGACTCACTGGTATTGGTGCAGTCTGTTCTGGGGATTTTTGGTTGTGCATGGTCCTGCTGGAGTTTTTTGTCTCAGATTAGAGAAAAGATTGGAAGAATGGAGTTTCAGCTGAGACAAGTTTTTAGAGAAGCAAACTCTGTAGCAGACAGACTGGCTAATAAGGCAGTGCAGGATGGCTGTTCACCTGATTTTCCTGTTATTTCTCTGCCTAATATGGTCAAGATGGTCCTTCTACAGGATCAGAGAGGGAGTCCAGTTGCTAGGGTGAAGAAAATGATGGTTTTTGATGATAAAGGCTGAATGCTTGGTACTGGAATGAGCTCTGAATGCTGTATAATGTGAGGATGTTGACTGAATATGTGTAAGGAGCAATGGGAATGGAGTATTTGGGTGGAAGGAATTAAGGAAAATTTCCCTTTGTTTTTTAATTTTGAAGGATTAAAGCCTTGTAAAAGAATAGGAATTTCTATTCCCTTTACTTCTTGTAATTCTTTGGAATTCAATCAATAAAAATTTTCTTTCTTAAAAAATAATTTCCCACACACAATTTCTCCTCCTTATACCTCAGCGTGGTTAAGGGACTAGGGAAAGAAATATTTAAAAGGAAACAAGATGAAACAATAAAAATTAAAAATTCTCACCCCCTAATACTTACTTATTTTAGCTCTTTATTTTCTGGAGCACTTAAAAAACAGAAAAATACTAAGTGAAAATAAAAGGAGAGAAAATATTTGCTTTACATTTACTTTTCCTGTCATGGTAAATCCATAAGCCAAACTATGGGCAAAAGTCTCTCAAACATTGTTTGAGATTAAGAAAAACAATAATCTTTCTACCAGTTTTCTTTTATATATTATTCTCACCTTTTTTTTTAAATGGTTACCAAACGAGGGAAAATGATTTCTCTGGCAGTTAATTTTCTTTTGCTTCCCCATTCAATGCTAAGTGGCGATGCTTTCTGTAGTTTATTAGCAAACATAATAGGTAAACTACCCACCTAGTATCAAAGCATCCTTTGAAACCAACAATGGCCCCCTCATGAAAACTACTAGCACTGAAGCATCGCTAACAAAGGCATACCACAGATATTTAGTGCAAAAAGAGCTTATTTCATATCAGAGACTTAATCTATGTTTTATGACCCCCAAACCATTAGTGAGTTTTGTGAACCTATAAAACCTCAAAAGCATAAATTATGCACAATATTCCAACAAAACATGGTTTCATCTATGCAGCAGCAGCAGTAACTAGAGGATCTTATCAAAAAACAGAAAAAAGAAACAAACAAAGCAAGACTAACTAGAGGAAATAATCAACACATCAAGGAGTTGCTATAATGATGATTTAGTTGCCAAAAACTATTTCATTCAGAATACATTTCCAAAAAAGGTAATCCAAAACAAAACGAGTTTATATAACAACAAACCTACATAAATTGCTCCTCTTCAAAGGCAGATCCACCGTCCTTGTTGTTATGCTTCCTCGCATACCTCTGATTCCTCAAAAACTTGTGATCCATCTGCGTCAAAAAGACCATTAAAATGGCAAAATTTATAAGCTGAAAAAGGGGGTAAAAGTATTGCAGAAGCATGAAACCCATGGAAGAAAATTCTTTTGAAACAAAATCAATAAAGAAATATGCTAAATATTCATTGATCGAACAAATAAATAGAAAAATACATATATGCACGAATATAATATATGAAATGCATACCCCATTCGTGGAGGTGATCCTGTGCTTCCTAGGCTTCTTGATCCCATTTATGGGCCTTGTAAGACTGGTTATGAGCTGACTGATTCTTCGATTTCGCCATTCCTTTAAAACTGCAACTTAAACAAACAAACAAACAAACAAAACACTTCAGTTCTTACGATTACAACATCAGAGATTTTAAGCCCTGAAATCTGTAAAGGAATCTAGAGATTCAAGTAGGGCGGCAAAGAGGCTTACCTTGGGAAAGGGGAAGCGGAGCGGGAGAGAGAGATTACATTGGCCGCATTGGTGGGTTAGGATCGGGATTAGGGTTTTGTGCGCCAGAGGAATGTGAAAATTACACTACGGTCCACTTGAGGGTTGCGAAAAATTTTCGCTCCCTTAAATTTCAGAAATTAATGTCACGCTCAGATCATCATTGTGTTCGGCCTACCTAGGTCAGATCGAGCGGTTGGATGTTGGGCCTTGACATGTTTTCATAGTGATGGTGCTATTTTGATTCGTTTTCTTCGCCAAATTTATTATTTAGTTAATTAGGTTAGAGTCTCTTTTATGGTGTATAAATTAATTTTAATTTTATTAAATTTTTAATATAAATAAAGGTCCTCTAATTTTTAAAAAAAATTGAATGTGGTCCTTGTGTTGACTGGAATGTTAACGGATTGATAAGTTATTAATTTTTATTATCCATTTCGCCCATATCACATGATTTTATGTTTTTTAGCCTAAAAAACAATGTTATATAAATTTAAAAGTTAGACTTGATAATCTCAACTATTGATTTTACTGTGAGTTTCAGTATTTATTAGAACTCATTATCTATTTAATTATTAAAATTATCAAATTTAATTTTTAAACTCTTCTAACATTATTCTAACTTAAAATATACAACACTTCCTTATAAAGGGTGACACTAAAAACTATCACTATCACTGCGTAGCAAAATTCTAAGCGAAAATACCATTTTAATAATCCAATTGAAACAATTTATAAATATCTTCGATACAAACTTTTACCTATAAAATCAGCCGTTATTGCAGCACACGCCCAGACCCATATTAATCATAGTACTTGATGATGCGAAGTCGAATATGTCATCGACTCTGAAGCCATTACCAAGCAAATCAAAAAACCATGGTCACATAACTTTGATATCACTTACATGTTTACATGATTTTAGCCTAAAATATGATCCTTTTTTTTTTGAAATTATGTGATTTCAGCAGTAATGTCAAACAGTTATTAGATATTATGATGACGTTTGATGATCTGTGTTTTAATGTACCTGTCTAATAAATTTTTTTTTTATGGAAAAGAAGGTACATTAAGGATCTGTATTTTAGTGTACCTGTTTCACGATTATTGCATGCTTATTATTTTTTTTATTGCATACCTGTTATTTATTTTTTAGTATATCTGTCTTACGATTTGTGTTTACAGAGAAAAATAATATAATTTTTAAAAATAGGTAATGACATTGTCGTTATTTTTTTTATTGCATACCTCCAAATTCCTATTAATTTTTATTTTGGAAAAGGATTTAATTTATTGTTATAATTTAATTAATGATGAATTTTATAATGGTAATTTCATTGTTAATTTAATAATAATATTTAAGCATAAAACATACGTTAACATATTCATTCATATATGTAATTGTTGGAATAATTTACTAGGACCTTGTTCAACTACTTTCTTTCTTTTTCAGTATCTTGTTTGATAAAAGAGCTCAATTCAAAACAATGTGATAGAGTTCTACTGGTTTTTCTTTAATAACTTATTATTTTAGGAATGATGATAGAGTTCTGGAGTGTTAAACTAAATTTCAACTCGAATACTTGTCATCAAACGAACTCGATTCACCTGAACACAGGTCATCCTGTAATGAGAGAAAAAATAGAAGGGAAATTGTGTCATCAGATAGATCTCATCCCATCCAAGACATGTAAGATTCAAGAACGTGGACATCATCGGTTTTTAAAATGTTGCATCAAACTCAAAAAATATAACTTTTAACCCTTCTGCGCAACCACTTATTCAGTGTTGTATTATTAGCAATCTGTCGCACTATGGAGAAATCCAAATGTTGATGTCACCGTTGCAATGAATATTTACTCATACGAAACACAATAAGGGCTCGTTTAATAGACGTATTATAAATTAATTAAATATTATATTATATTATTATTTATTTAATTGGGTCTAATACTTTGTTTAGTAAATAAATTTGAATCTGCATTAATTTTATAAACGTATACTTATTATATATTTTTTGTAGAAAACAAAAGACCTGTATTATGGAAATATTTTAATACCACCAAAAAAGGATGTATAATAATTTAAGTCAAAATATAGTATATATATTTACTATTATAACTCCAAAGCTGTTAAAACTAAGTTGTCATTAACATAACAAACACTTTAACGCACAGAATGAGGGTATTGTTGTTAATTTAACATTAATACGATGAAATAATTTTATAACCAAACAGATTAAATAATTATTATCCAACGCTTATGTTGTATATTGTCAAATACTAGATAAAATTACTTATTATTCTAATATAGTATTTAGTATTGTCTTTTGTTTATCTGTATTGTATTCAACTGCATTACTTTATCCAACACATTCATGTTTAATACAGTAACCAAACGAACCCAAGTGTCAATATTTGTCAAGAAAATGATAGAATTAGAACAAAATATAGTCTTTTTAAAATTTGGGACTTCATTGATATAAAACAAAAATAATAGAACTTAACGAATGTTTGTAGGAAAAAAATAATACTTAAGCATAAACCCTAAACCAACTGAGAAATTATAATCCTAATTAATTTAGAAAATTAAATAAACTGAAATCCTAACAAAACCAATAAATAAAATAAAATAAAATAGTTTCCTAATTAAATTAGAAAATAAAATAAAATATCCTAAATTTTTCTAATTGAATGACATTAACCACATTCAAATAAAATATCAAAATTCTTGTCATTTATTCTGTATCAATTTGAATAATATTTTATTTGATTTTATCAATTTTCTTAATGTTATAATTTTTGTAGGTGAAATTGACAAAGTTTGCAAGTGAAGATATGAATTTTGGGAGTTTAATTACAACAAAACAAAATCGGTTATAGGATCGATCGTTACATCCCTAAAAAGCTGTAACTTAAGCTCTAAATTTTATAAATTGACCTTAAAAACAAGTAATCAATAGTACAGTACCAAAAATTTAAAAAAAAAAATGGGTACCCTAAACTTATCTTTTAAGTTGTGTATTGACGAAAAACTCCAATTGAAACTCTACTCTACGATCCAGATTAGCCTAGCACTTAATTTTTGACCCAACCTTGGAGACATCATGTTTGATTCTTATTGTTTGTAAGGTTACTACGCTTGACATATCAGGATCACCAGTGTTGACCAGCCATTTACATGGTACCTAAGCTTTGTGAGTGTTGGCCGTTGATTCACTTGTAGTTCCTGGTTAAGATCTCGAAAGGTCCACATTTGCTTCAAAAGTATCTTCTTCTCGCATATTTTCTCCAAACCATTGTCCGATGGATTCAGTACAGAAACACATATAATCTTGAGGTAGTTAGGAGTTTGTTAGCTTAATTAATTGTCAAGATGATAGTATTAGTTAGATATTTAATTAACTAGAATCGGGCATGAATATAAATAATTTGTGATGTAAACATTTACAATATGAAGAAAAAACAAGATCATTTTTCTCTCCTCTGTTTTCACTACTTCTTCTTCAAACTTAATACTGTCAATCAACCCCTACTCCAGTCATGAACTCCACCACGGTCTGCAACCTAAAAACGACCTTCTTCAATCTTGTTGAAGGCAGCAAACTCTGATCCTTCTGCAAAAGCAACCTCCTAGCAAGTGGAATAGTCAGTATATCTCCCAGTCTGAACAGCAAAGGATGCCAAAAAATCAACAACTCCATTAGCTTGTCTGTATATGTGCTTAATTTGCCCCTGCAAAGTGCCAAACAAACATCTAATCTTCTCCAAAACAGACTACAACCGCCGTGGAACCTCTGCCTGCATAGAGTAATGTTATTTAGATCTATAAATGTGACTTAATGATGTGATTTTATTATAACTGAATTCTTATGTTTGATGGGATCTATGGTCAATCCAAAGACTATATTGAATTAGGTCTGCAAATTAAGTTAATTATTTAGATCCCAATAACATTGCTCTCGTTCAAAATCCACAACTTTAATAAACTAGCAACGCATGAGGTGCGTTGCACGTGAATATATATTTATTATAAAATATTTAAATTATATATATATATAATTAAATTGAATAATAATTTATATAATTTTAATTAATTTTTGTTTTAATAATTATCAAACCTAATTTTTGATCTATTATATCCCTCTTCAAGTATCTAATTTATTATTTGTTTAGGTATCTCTCTGACCTATTAGATATTTCCTTTTTTTTTTTTTTATTAATAATGAATCTTTATTGTAAGATTGTCCTTATTGAGTATTTGCGCATCTAATTAAAATACAAATTTATTATATGTTTATCAAGGAAATTGATTAAGTTGAAATACTATTGTTTCTATTGTAATAATAGGACATTATTGTATACCAAAAAATCAACTATAACATATATAGGACTATAGAGTAATAAAATTTAAAAATCATATACAATTAATAAAAAAAGTTTGAAAGAACTAAAAAGTTAAATATGTATAGAGATTAAAAATTGAATAAAAATAATATAGAATGTAAAAGTCAAATACTATTAATAAAAGAGTTCAGAAGAACTTAGAAATCAAATAGGTATAAAAAATAAAAATTAGAGGAAACTAATATATGATTATCATTGATTTTATAATAAAAATTAAGAATAAAATAGAAAATTAAAAAAAATTTACATATGCCGACATTTGTAAGTAATATAAATATTGATGATTAAACATAACATCTTCTTTTTTATATATACTTACCGAACTTTCATTCCAAATGACGTGATACAATCCTTATCATTGAATATTAATATCCATTTATCTGATGGTCAAAATTGTGTCACATTATTTGAAATAAAAGTTTAGTAAGAAAATTTGATAAACATAAGCATAGGGTTCTTTATATGATGCGTATACGTGGGCCTACATTTGGAGAAAAAATTCATTACTACGGTGATATCACATGACAATGAAATGTGATACCACCAATTAATAATAAAATTTAAAATAAACAAATAGATTTTACAAAAAATAATAATAAGCAACTTGTCATGTAAACAAATAACTTCTCACTCTTTATTTATATAAATACAAATGGAGTTTATCTTACCCACTTGAGATTTGATTATTGATTGGTAATATCATGATATCAATGGTGATATGGTATCACCATTGCATTTAATATTTACTCCTCCTACATTTGAGGAATTCCTCTTGGTTGCCTAACATGAACTTATTGTCATAGATTAAAAGGATACACCAAAAAACATTAATGATGCTAGAGGTAAATTAATTAAATACCTTAACTGAGGAACGAACAGGCCACCGAGGGTTGTTCAACTACTCTTTCTCTATATTTTTTCTTTCAATTATCAATGATAATCGTGTTCAATTACTAATTTTCTAACTCTTGAAAATGAGAATCGAGAAGTTAATCCTTAGGTCTACACCCCTTATGTCAAAACCATTTTAATAGGTTTTATTGAATTCATGATAATAAATCCCATCATCTTAACAAATTGTTATTGGCCTTCCACTTTCACCTCACTGCTTTATAGTTCAAATATTTTGTTGAAGAAGACCATGAAATTAAATCTATTTTAGTGCGTCCTCCAAAGATTTATCTCAATAATTATTTACTACAGAAAAGAAAAGGGTTAGTTCTCGAAAACACCAAATTAAAATCACAAAAAAATAAAAAATAAAAACTCATGTTTGTTCTTTCTCTTGTCAATAGCCGGACTTGAACATTTTTGTCTGTTTCTTAGAAATTGTGATGCAGGGAAACCAAAAAAAATAATGATATAATATACGAAAAAGGAGAATGAAAACAAATTGTTGATTCGTGTTTGTTCTTTCTCTTGTCAATTGTCAGACTTGAATAAATACCTACTCCATTTTTGTCTGTTTCTTAGAAATTGCGATGCAGGGAAACCGAAAAAAATAATGATATAATATACTAAAAAGGAGAATGAAAACAAATTGTTGATATGGACACAAATATCAGTTTAGTTTAGATTCTTTCTTTAGGCTGGCTGATTCACAAAGAATATCCCCCTAAAAACTTCATTAACTCTATTGATTCTTAAGAATACCAGAAGAATTAAAAAAAAAAAACTTTCTCAAGTGTATTAATTCATTGAAGGCATATTCTAATTTTATTCTTAATGTTTAGTTACTAAAACCCTAGCATTCTTCTTGTTATCTATCAACTATTATTTAATTCAAATTTATGTTCTTTGAGAGTGTATCAGTTGACAACCCTTTTTATATAAGTTAATTTACTTTTTTTTTTTTTATAATTAATGTCAAGTTTTTATTAAAGTTACAGTTATAAACATATGAATGTTCAGCTTTTATTTAGGTAATAGTATTTATTTCAATCACGATTCTAAAATCACAAAGAATTAAAATTTTTGTTGTGAAACTCTTATTCATCATGGGATCTAAAATCGTCTATTGCATCTAATAATGACAATTATAAAAATTATTAATAATTAAAATTTTCATAAAATTATTAAGTAGGCCATAAATAATTTTAAAAATAAAAATTGGAATATGTATGAATAAAAAATGACTAATATTATTATATCTCTAATACAATACAAATTGCAAAGACAGTAACCTAATTCTTTAACCTTTTCTGTTTGGCATAATATGTAAATTTATGAGGCACCTAAGGAACGTAGGAATTATTCAATTATTGTTTGACGAGATATTGTAGAAAAAGACTATTGGGAGGTGGGACGATCGTTACAATCCAATAGACTATTGGGAGGGGAGGTGTAAATGGGATCTTAAAAACATTCATTTGCGCAGTATAATTGGATCTTACCAAATTGGATTCCTAATGGAAGCCAATAGACTGGACTAGTCCTGTCCTGTCCTGTCCTGTCCAGGGGACACATCAACCATGGGGACCCCACCACACGCGTTAAAACTAGAGTAAAAGTAAACCAGCGTATAGACCACGTCGGCGAACGCATTGAAAGGGCAGGCAATGGATTCTTTCTCGAGTCTTGACGCTATCCTAATTTTTACACACAACTCCGTCTACCTCAAATCAAGTCCAACACGCTTCTGGTCGACACTCTCTGCACTACATATACTCACCCCAACTCCACTCACTCCATCCATCCTCACAATTCTCTCTCTCTATTCTCTCTGCAATCCTCGTACTTATCTCAAGAAAACAGGAACTCAGAAACCAAAACATACAAATTTGGTATGGGAAATTGCACCTCGTGTTTCTATTTGGAGCCCAAGCCCAAGCCCAAGACGGCGAAGCTCATCCACGTTCACGGAAACCTACGCCATTTTAAGGTTCCAATAACTGCCGCCGAGTTGATGCTCGAAGAACCAGGCCACGTCATTTGTCCGGTGGAGAATCTCCGGAGAACTCGTCGGTTTGAGGCCATGAAAGCCGACGAAGATCTTTTAGCTGGAAAGCTCTATATGTTGGTCTCCACAAATAGGGTTCACCGTTTGCTGTCGGAATCGGAAATGAAGCTCGTGGAGTCTGTTTGTGAGAAAAGAAGGGCGAAACGACGTGGTTCAAAGATTTTGCCGGATGTGACTCCTCAGGAAGTCGATGAGACGTGTGAAGAATCTGGCGATCCGATTCGGTTTATGGGAGGGGATGACACCGGTTTACCTTGTTACCGGCTGAGACAGTGGAGACCCGCTCTTGATCCTATTGTGGAAGGAGTTTGAGAAACGTATCTTTCTCATATGTTGATGTAATATTCCAGATAATGCCACGCAATGTGGGACCACAGAAACTCTCACATGAACTTGTACATATATATAGATTCAACCTACTGATATAACCTCTGATTATTATGCAATAGTTATTTTTCAAAAAAAGGAAAAATTTTAACCACATGTCCTCTAGTTTATCATATCTTCAAAAATATCCCTCTAATTTTTAAATTTTTAATAACACCCCTGTAAGATTAAAAATATTAGTAGAATGTAATTTTACTAAATTACCTATGATATATTTGAGAGCAAACTTCATTCACACCCCTTCTAAATAAGTATATTTTCAGTAAGACTCCTCTGTCTTCTAATTTTTTTTACATTATTAAATTCGAACCGATTAAAACTCGATTCAAGCTAATTAAAATTTATTTATTTACATATTAAAATTTGTGTCAATTAAAAATTATATTTTTTTTACGTATTAAAATTTTATTTGAGCCAATTAAAAATTATTTTTAATCGACTCAAATCAAATTTTAATCAATTCGAATTGAATTTTAATCAGTCCAAATTTTAATATATAAAAATATATGAGTTTTAATTGACTTAAATTTTAATAAATCGAATTTTAATAAGTAAAAAAAAATTTAATCAACTCGAAAGAACATTTTAATCGGCACTAACAATTCGGGTAGAGTTCAAATTAGCTCAAATTTTAATAGGCTAGAAATTAGTAAATAACAAATTAGTATTTACTAACAAATTATTTACTAAAATTATTATTCACGAATTTTTTTTAAAATTTTAACAGCTCGAATTTTAATAAAATTTTATGTAGAAAAATTACTTGAGATTATATAGGGGCATTTTTAATATTTTAGATGAATTTTTTTTGGTTAGAAATGGTAGTTTAATGATAGGGAGTGTTAGTGATGTTTAAATTAAACTAGAAGGGATGTCATTAAAGATTCAAAAATTAAAAGGAATGTCTTTGAAGATATATTAAATTAGAGGAAATGTGATTAAAATTTTCCCAAAAAAAAAAAATAAGTCATCACATCATTTTGCTACCAGCCATAATTGACAAAGAAAATCTAATCAACGCGCTACATTTCTCACTATTATGACGTGCATTTCATGCTCCTTCTCCACATCCCAGTCTCTGGTGCACTTTGGAGCAGCGTTTTGTTTTTTTGTTTGGTAGAAAGTACTTAGGTAGTGTTTTTGGGTCAGGTTATTCATGGGTTTTATTATTCAGTCTAAAAAAAAATAAGTTTGAAATTCGATAGACATGATATTTGGCTAACCCAAGTCCAAGTCTAACATCTTTAAAAAACGGGTTTGGATTTATTCTCAAATTTATTATTCGGTCCAAAGCCCGCCCGAATAGCGTTATCTAAAAAATCCGTTAAAACCCAACTCAAGAGCCTGCCTACACCGCCCACCCACCATTCTTTTGAAAAAAAATTATATTTTTAGACTATTAAATAAATCTCTTAACGTCAGAATTTAAAATTTTAAAAATTTAAATATTGTAAATAATGTATTAAGTATACAAGTTTTAAATGATAGACTAATGCAAATGATAGATAAGTGAGTACCGTTGTAATGAATATTTTCTCCTTGTTGAAATATATTCATTCTATTGGATATAGTTTATCCCCAAACAAAAATAAAAATATTTATTATTTTATTTTTATTCTACTTTTAATTAAAAAATATAATTTATACAAATTTTAAATTACAAAAATATTGATTATTTTTTAATAAAATTGTATATAAAAAAGCCCCCGACAGACTTGCCTAATAAGTTCGTGAAGTGGACTACGGATAGTCTACTCTCACCCAAAATTCAGCCGGACCCGCCTAATAACTCATTTGGATAAGAACTTGAAACTACACTATTTAAGCCCAACTAAAAAAAAATTCACGGGTCTAACACTGCCCGGCCATGAACACCCTTGGCTACTAGCTGCCTATAGAAATTGAACCAGATGGTCCAGATGATCACACACACCCCTTTCTTCCTAATGTCAAGGTAACATCTCATCTAAAGTCGTAAAAATTAGTATCATTAGCCTTTTGGGAGCTTGTGTTTTTAAAGTAAAAAATTGAGATTTGAAAAACTTTGTTAAAAAAATTCTGTAAAATCGTTTAGGGTGGTCTTCAAAAAAATTAAAAAAATTTGATTGTGTAAAAATAAAAAAATTAATTATATGTATGTATAGATTATGCATAATAATTCTCAAAATATGAATTTAAATTTTTTTTATATCACTAATAATTTTTTATGAATATAATAACCTAAAAAATTATGTGAAACCCACGATAAAACTCCAAAAAAAAAAGAAAGAAAATTTCATAAAATTAATTTCTTGAATCAATCTAAAAAATTATTTTTGAGTCCAAAAATCTATTGGATAAACTGGTCAAAAAAAAATCAAGGTCCAAATAGACCTGACTTATTTTATTCTAAAATCTTTAAAAACTATCTATTTACTTACGTTAGCTCCAAACATGCCATTATTTTTATCAATATTAATTTTGGAAGAACAATACTATTACAACTTAATTTATTAATCAAATTTATGGCTTAACTTAATTCAGTAATATTTTTAAATAAATTTATTGTGAGTCACGTCATATATTAGAATAGAATTTGATCTGAAAACAATTACTCATTTTGGAAACATGCACATGGTTGCACCTGTCCAAGTTAACTGCTAACAGTATAGTAGTACATTAAAATAATCAGTTAATATTTGTTGAAAGGTTCCTACTACTCTATTGATTTCTCTTCATTTTTGGTATGGTAGGACTTTTAAGAGCCCGCCATTATCCAAAAGAGTTTTTATTAAGTACAACCCCAACCGCTCAAATTTCCACTTGTCATTTTGCAAAGTTATTACAGTTGATTAAGTACCGCATCCGAGGAGGAGCAGGTCAAAGAGTTGAACTGAACACATCACAAACACAACCACCCCAACCCTCAGTGACATTCTCATTAGTTATTACCAAGTCCACCACCATTATACCTATCACAAGATGGAGCGGTTTAACGAACACAGTCCCTCCCTCACTCTAGATCTCCATCTTAATATATTGCCACAAAACGCATGCTTTTACTCAACTCACATTCAGACCTCCCCAAACATCTCTCTCTCTCTCTCTCTCTCTTTCTCTTTCTCTCATATGGGCAATCACATCTCATTCTGCCGGTTAGAAGGAAGTGGGAAAGTCATTCTTTCGAACGGAACAGTTCACCGGTATGACAAACCTTTAACGGTTGCAGAGCTGATGTTAGAGTACCCGCAAGAGGCTGTGGTTGAAATCCAATCAGTTTTGAATGGAAAAAAGCCATGTCCATTGCCTGCCGATAATAAGCTGGAGACCAACAAGGTGTACCTCATGCTTCCAATGAAGAGAGGCAAGCCAGCAGTACTATTGTCATCTGGAGAAGCTCGTCGAATTCTTTTAAGGGCAAATTCAGTTTTAAAGACCAAATCCCTTTTGTCTGCATCAGGATTTCTCCCACTGTTTGCAAGGATATGCCCAGCAAGCGCCGGAGAGGGACAGGATCAGTTTGTGCTGCATCGGAAAGAAAAATTGGCGGAGAAGTCAGAGGAGACCTCCAAACAAGAAGTTTTCGATGAAATTGTGGGTGGGACGCCGGAGTATTTGAGCAGGCAATTCTCAGGGAAGGGGTGGAAGCCAAGTTTAGATACAATTAAGGAGAAGAAAGTGAAGACAAAGGTCCCTCACTGGTTGTTTTGAACATGTGGTCTTGCAACCATGATGGAGAGAGAAAGAATGTGTTCCTAATGAGCAAGGTGGTTATTGAGTCTAGCTAGAGATGCCGCCATGTGGGCAGTGCATGAAAGAACTGTAGTGATATGCAGTGTAATTACGTATTGTGTTATGTATCCTCTTTGGTTGCTGAAATTCTGAGTGATCATGATATGCGTGCGAGTGAAATGTTAATCCATTTAGACTTATTATTTTTTGTTTTTTTAATAAAAAAACGTCTCTAAAATATGATTATTAATCGCTGCAATGTAAAAGTGGATAACTTGCCGAGGGTTAAATCCAAGAATTTTCACGAAAGTCAAACATTATGTTTGAATTTGTGATTGTTCTAAATTACTCCCACACAACTGGAGCGCTTGTGCCAATTTGAGCATTTCAACTTGACTTTAGAACTTCTTGGGTAATTGGTATACTTCCATTAGAAAATTTACCGGAATCAGTTATGGTAAAAAAATTAGAGAAGTTTGTCCACTACCCCCGACCATCTGATTATCATTTGTTTTTATTTTATTTTATTTTAGTTCCTAACGAAAGTCGCAGTAATAGGAGTCATCTATAGTTGACCTAATCAACCAACGATCCAGTCAGTCAGATTGGTTCAACCATTTATAAAAGCTAGCACAACCTGCTCCTACGAAGCACATGTACAAGAGAATTAAACAACAGTGTACTTCTCCGAAGCGCAGCAAGCAAGTACCGAGTAATCGAAAAAATTGGATGCTTGGTTTGAATTGGTCCCACAAAGCGACAGCAATTGCACAAAGGTTAAGAAAAGAGATCATTTGAATACCTAACTAATTAATGATGATTAAGAATGGATAATAGGTCGTGTTTGGTAGTATCGGTTTTTATGATATTAGTTAGGACTAAAGAAAAGCTATGATGCAATGTACCAATTTGTACCGAACTCAAACTATATATAATCTGATCAGGCAAAATTACAAATAACGATAATTAATGTGCTTCCTGGGAGGGCCCCTTAGCCATTAAGTGAAGATGACCATAATCAATATGTATGGTGATTCTCATCATGTGAAATGACAAGTATGGGGCCGTTTCTAGATACCAGACACGCACTACATTACTTGATAGGAAAGCAGCATCATATCATTCCATACCCCTCCCTCCTCCTTGCTCAAAAGTCAAAACCCTAGGCTGCTGAACAGCTATTTTTTTTTTTAAATTCAAGAGTAGTGCTGATAAGAAACTTTCTTTAGCACCTTTTATTAATATTACTAATGCACCAAAAAAATTTGTATATAAAAATTAATAAAACATTTAAGGTAATATGTATTTGAAATAAATATCATTTTAAATTTATTATATTTAATTTTTTATTATTTATATTCTATTATAAGATTATGAAAAACTTTATATGTTTCTAAAATTTTTTGTTCTAACAATTTAAAAAAAAAGAAAAAAAAATAGTTAAAGTCCTATATTTTTAGAATTTTGTGATTGAAATTGATTTTTTTAGTGATGTTTGAAAAATAAAATTTGTTTAAATTCATTTGATTACGATTTCAGTTATAATTCCTTGAATAAAACAAAATTAATTGTCAATATGCTAATCACATTTAAACCTTACTGTAATTAGGAATTAATTAAATCAATTAAGATAATATTTAATATACTACTATATAATATATATTACCAACTATATTAAAATTCTAAGAAACTCAAATTTTACTTAAAAATACAATACAATATCTATTTTTACATAAAATTCTAATATAATTTAGAGAGTTTATTGTGACTGAAGAATTATACTGATGTAAAATAAATTGATTTAAAAAAATTATATATGTGATTATTTTTTATATTAGAAATAAAAGAGTTATAACTTTTCGATGAAAAAAAAATACACATATTTAGTCATAATATTATCCTTTCATATGAGATTAAGAATAATATCAGATAAAAAATAGATTTTTTGAATATTTTATTGAAAATATATTGATGCATTTTTTAAGGATAATATTGTCAATTAAAAAGTTTTATAGAAACTTATATTTATGTATAGAGAATAGATAATTAAAAAAGATGTTATAGATAATTTAGAGATTTAAATAGATAAAAATATGATGGTAATATAAATATTTAATTATGAAATAATAGAATGATCTTTATAATCTTTTATAAGGATAAAATAGAAATTCAAATTTTTTTTTATCATAAAGTACTTTTATTAGTAGTATAGATAGATATAAATGTGTAATACTTTGCTTTCAAAATTTCATCAGCCATTCCAGTATAAAATATTTAGCAGCACATTTCATCAAATTATAACCTACCCGCATTATAATTATATATACCTTCCCAATTTCCAAAGAAAATCGAACTTGATATTTTTTTATTCTATAAGAATGTAAGTTTGTATTGACTATTTCTTTAAACTATGAACCTAATTTTTTATCATGAATTTTTCAAACGCAAGTGGGCAGTTTCTTTTCCCATTCGGCTATTATTAAGGATGTCAATGGACCGAAGTGAGGGCGGGGGGGAGATGTAGTCTTCATCTCCGTACCTGCTTAAAAAAACTATATTTATCCCTAGTCCACTCCTGTAAACAGGTATAATTTTCATCATCATTCTCATCCGCAGGTAAATTTCTAATTTCCGCCCCCATCCCCGCTTCCTCGTACCCGCCCAAGACCAAGCCTAAGCTCCATTTAGCTACCAAATTGGACTAATCTCCATTGAACTACCAGTTATGGCCATTGAGCTAAAACCATGCTATTACTTCAATGTTTATTAAAGCATAATATGACTTATTAAAGGGCCATTAGAGCCATCAACTGTTCATGTTCCAGCCTTCTCCTAACTGGAATCATAATCCATAAGAAAATTCTTTGTCAATTCTTCAATTACATAACGAGCAACTTAATCAAGTCAAAAATTAAGAGACTTTATTCGTCTAGTTATTTTATAACAATTATCACCATTACTATGACAGGATATTTAATAAACTATAAAGTAATCTGTTTGTAATCTTTTTTCAATTAAAGTGCAACTTGGAAGTTGGAACCACCATATGGGATGACTTCTTGCCAATTGATTGTATCAGTTAAGATGCACAGTAAGAGTGTTAGTCCTACAATATGTGATGATTTCTTGCCAATTGATTTTACAATACATATATATAACGGATAATCAAGGGGGTGGGGCGGGGAGGGGGTAAGGGGCGGTTCATGCCCGCCTTTATTTTTGTATGAGTTTATATAAGTATTTTTATATACGTTCATCGTCGAATATATATGATTCATCTCCAGTCCAAACAAAATAAATTTGGATAAAGACCCGTTTTCACTGTCATCCTTGCCCATTACCCGCCTATTTTGACTATTTATAGTATCTATTTATTTCAGTTCCACAGCCCATACGCTCCACCCAACTGAATTTGACAGCATTTAAGTCTATTTCCCCCATCATCAACACCATGATCTGTATCTCCGGTATAAGTATAATTATATAATTTGACTTGGAAGCTCGTGTTATTCAAGTCAGTTCTGAGCTTTCATGAGATTTGAGACCTTTTCATCACTATTTAATTCGCCGGATACTTAGCTGTAACTGTGATTTGGTTGTTTTGTTCCTAACCCAAAACTGGTAACCTCTTAATTAAATGATATTTTTGTTGGCACCATAAAAAAAAAAAAAAAGGCAATCTCCCCTCAATTTCCTTAGGTTCATATGATAAAAGATTTATCTTTTATGAATTTTTTAATCCGAACATAAATTGTCTATTTTAAATAAGACTAAAAAATAAATTAATTGAGTCACGCATAAAATTCGTAATATTACAAAAATAAGAAATAAAGCAATCATATACGGTATCACCGTCGAGCAACAGGTTCAACCTGTCTTCCAAGCGAAGCTACGATATAAAAAGTCCTTTTTCGTAAATTCATTGTGACAAAGGACAACTCCAAGCTTGTATCAGGTACGACTGCGACCTCTGTTTCTTGTATAGTCCCATCAACACTGTCCCATGCAATGCTTAGGTTCATCGTTATCACCCATGATCACATGATGATTCACCTTTATCGCCACATGCATTTGCTTCGAGGATAAGAAGTCTCCATTCCTGAACAAGCATATACGATGAAAGAAACGGCTATATCATATTAGAAAATATTAATTATGGATATTTATTTGAATTATTTTGGCTCATTTGATTTTAAATTATGATATTCTTTTAAACATAAAACAAAGTTATAAAATCCATCGCTAATGGTACCTTTTGATAAAGTATAGTACTATTCAAGGTCTCGATAGCTAATAGTGAGATTAAATCAATAAAAACGTGACATCTATTTAAGTGAAAGTACTGAATAACTCATATTCACCTCTAGACACAAATATTAATGAACTAGTGGTTGGCGTGTATTGATGTGGCCATACTATTGAGACCACAATTGGGGTGTATCAGAGTTACTAAGATAATGTTTCCTAATTGAACAAGGATTAATATTATTAATTGGTGTCTAGCTATAAACATGTTATAAATCAATGATATTTTGATAAATAGTTGATCCGTGGATGCGAGTAAATTTTTCATGGTTTTATGTAAACCTGGTGTTCTTGTTTTTAATTATTTTGTTCCTCAACGATTCAACGCCCTGCACATTCATAACACATCTCAATCCGTACATTCATCAAGTTGAGTAGAGAGTGTTGCAAGATGTAACCCAGTCGTGCATAATGCTCCAAGTTTGAGAAGATGAGAGGTGTGTTTTGGGGTTCACGTTCCTAGAACATTTAGCCATTGGCTGCTGGCTTAGGCCGTTTAGCCACTTTGCATATGGACTTTAACCATCGGACCAACAAATTTCATGTTTCTATGAGAGTACATGATTTTGGAAGATTAATGTTTTCTCTTCACATGAGAGTTCCATGACAAGCATTCTCATTGTCCTCATTATATCTTGTATGTAGGTTCTAATAAATACGGACACGTATCATGCATTCATTTGCCCACTCTCCATTGTACATTTATGCTTCACCTTTACATTTTACCTGCAGTTCATAAATATGTATTTATACAGTCGGTAAAAAGTCATTCTGTGACGTTGTGATCACCAAATTGTAAGTTGTATCCCACTCCCACTCCCACCACCCAAGAACCCTTTACTTGAAGCTGTTATTAAAAATCAAAATGGCCCTGGCCATCCAGTCCACAAAGCTGTTCTCTTTGCATCATAACAACCGGTAGAGCATAAAGCTCAACTATATATATACCCTTCCATCTCATTCTTTAGCTTATACCATATAGAAGAAGATCAGGAACACTCTTTTGGAAAATGGGTTGCGCCACCACCCCATCCAACCCTCTTTCTCTTCTGTTACTTGTCCTTTTCCTCAGTGTGTTTTGGCACCCCGTCCAAGCCCGTCCACCGTTCGCATGCGACCCGCGAGACCCAATGACAAAGAACTTCCCATTTTGCCGGACAAATTTGCCAATACCTGATAGAGTTAGGGACTTGATAGGACGGTTGACATTGCAAGAAAAGGTAGGGCTGTTGGTGAACAAAGCTGCAGATGTGCCAAGGCTGGGGATCAGAGGTTACGAATGGTGGTCGGAGGCTCTTCATGGGGTCTCCGACGTGGGTCCGGGAACCAAGTTCGGTGGTGACTTCCCCGGGGCCACCAGCTTCCCACAAGTCATCTCCACCGCCGCTTCTTTCAATGCATCCTTGTGGGAGGAAATCGGACTGGTTAGATTCTTCCTTCATATAATCACAAAGGAATTAAATAACATCAACAGATTTATAACTATGTATTTTAGCAAAATTTAGTCTATGATCAATTGATATTATTTTGCCCCAATTGACTCATATGATCCGGATAAAGTAGCATTGATGTTTATCACTTTTCTAAATGATGTTAAGAATTATGTGTACTAATTATTTCAAGTAAAGTAAATAATTTTCCAAAGGAAAAGGTTCAAAGTACAATGACCTTATTCTATCTTTGAAACCAATGGGAAGGCAGGCTGCGCCTGTTACAATAAAAGCCTGTTAGATAGCAGAATAGCTGGCAGGCTGGCCCACAATGATTGCCTTAAAGTGTGGGCCAAGTATCGCATTTTAACAGGGGCGAGATTAAAGTACGCCAATGAATAAATGTTGGCGCAGGTGGTTTCCGATGAAGCGAGAGCAATGTATAACGGAGGGATGGGCGGTCTGACATATTGGAGCCCAAACGTGAACATATTTCGAGACCCAAGGTGGGGCCGGGGACAGGAGACTCCCGGTGAAGATCCAATTTTAGCCGCTAAATATGCAGCAAGCTACGTGAAAGGTCTACAGGGAAATGCCGGTGAGCGGTTGAAGGTTGCGGCGTGTTGTAAGCATTACACTGCGTACGATTTGGATAATTGGAGTGGGGTCGATCGATTCCACTTTAATGCTCAGGTAAGTCCAGTTTATGTCTGGTAATTTACATGGATAATTGGGCGGCATTAGGTTAATCATAGCTTGAGACTCTTTAATCATGTTTAATACAGTCTATATATTTGCTCATAATTTTGTAGTTTAATTGATATTTTGATCAACAGATGACTTTAAACACACAAAATGTGGCTCTGCCTTTATGAAATTGTTTGTTTGGTCACCAAAACGGTAAAAAGTCCAATCAAATATTTATGGGAGGTTCAACTCAATCATTTTCAAATTTCTTTATCAATGTCTAACTCCAGTAATGGGTTAGATTTGAGTCCACTCAAGTTACACCTTTTACACACAAAGCTCTTTTGTTAAGGGTGTGGCGCGCTTGTTCACAGGTAAGCAAGCAGGATATAGAAGACACATTCGATGTGCCATTCAGAGAGTGTGTAATGGAAGGTAAGGTGGCAAGTGTCATGTGCTCCTACAATCAAGTCAATGGCATCCCCGCCTGTGCAGACCCGAAACTCCTACGCAATACCATTCGTGGTGCTTGGCGTCTCAATGGGTCAGTTTCATACCCAGAGTTATTGGATCATCCTATTGGATTTATTCTTTACTCTTTAAGATTAGCAAAGCTGTGAATCCATGGCTCTGCCAATGTGTTCAATAATGAAATGTTCAATGACCGTTTTCAATATGGTGACCCACAGCTACATTGTGTCGGATTGTGATTCGGTCGGAGTTTTCTATGATAATCAACATTATACATCTACACCTGAAGAAGCAGCTGCAGATGCAATTAAAGCAGGTTGGCTATTCATTCCTTTTATTTTTTCATAGTGGAGAACTGTCCTAAGGTTTAAACTCAGGGTGCACGGAGTCATAGTAAAGAAATTTGAAGTCTATTTATTTTTAATATTATTTTTTAAAAAAATTAATTTATTTTTAATTTATTATTTGAGAGAGAGACAAAAGAAGGACGTACTAGTATTGTTGAGAAAGATATTTTAACTTTTTTTTCAATATTTTTTACTTATTTTTACATAGATAGAGTGGTGGGTAAGGATAAATATGAATTAACCTTTGAATACTTTTTATTTTTTTTAGGTTTCTAATATTATGAATATTATTATAATAAAAGTATTGACTGTACTTAATTTTTTGGGGCATTTAATTTATTCTTTAAATTTTTTTTTGGATTAATATTGTACCTAAAATTATGGGACCTTCTAAAAATTTGAAGTCTAAAGTCCAAATTTTTTTTTAATGCTGTTGAGCTGCCCCCAGCCCACGATAGGATGCATTGTTGGTTTGCAATACCATATCTTTTTCTGTCATTCTGTCACAAGATAGAGTGCATTAACGAAGACAATTTCACTCTTTACAGGTTTAGATTTGGATTGTGGGGATTTCCTGGGGTTACACACAGGAGATGCTATAAAGAAAGGGATATTGAATGAGGCTGATATTAGTGACGCCTTAGTTAACACTGTTACCGTCCAAATGAGACTGGGGATGTTTGACGGAGAAACATCATCGCAACTTTTTGGGAACCTAGGTCCGAGGGATGTGTGCACCCCTGCTCACCAAGAGCTAGCCCTCGATGCTGCTCGACAAGGGGTCGTTCTTCTTAAAAATCACGGTCCTTCACTACCTTTGTCCCCCCGACGCCACCGCACAGTTGCTGTCATTGGGCCTAATTCAGATGTCACAGTTACAATGATCGGAAACTATGCAGGTAAGCTTATTAGCAAAACATTCCAAAACGTTCTGAATAAATGTATTTGAAAGCTCCACTGAAAAAAAAAAATGTTTATTAGCAAAACTTAAATATCAAAGCCTAGTCAATAAATCGTGTCTGTCCAAATCAATCCCATATCGACAATGAAAATCCCTTAAGAGTATACGTTTCATTTTGTTTCTGTTTGACAAACTAGGTATTGCATGTGAATATACTACTCCTTTGCAAGGAATAAAAAGGTACGCCAGGACAATTCACCAACAGGGTTGCACTAATATCGCTTGCACTGGTGATCAACTCTTTGATGGAGCCATTGACGCTGCACATCAAGCGGACGCAACAGTACTAGTGATGGGACTCGACCAATCTATAGAGGCAGAGTTCAGAGATAGAGCGGGACTCATCCTACCTGGGCGCCAACAAGAGCTTGTATCTAAGATCGCTATGGCCTCGAGAGGTCCAACCATATTGGTGTTGATGTGTGGAGGACCTGTTGATGTGTCATTTGCCAAAAATGATCCACGGATATCTGCCATTCTATGGGTTGGATACCCTGGCCAAGCTGGAGGAGCTGCTATTGCTGATGTTCTATTTGGAGCACATAATCCAGGTATTGCTTCTATTATCTTAGAATTGAAATCCTATTCGGTCTTCTAGATTGTTGACAATATCCACTGCAACCTCTGTGCTTGTGACTCATAAACTCTTATCCTACGTTATGGCCCGAACCAAGTATGCCCAAAAGAGAATAAAATTATTATTAATTGCGTGACAACAATTTTTCTGTGTTCTCTCAGGAGGGAAGCTGCCCATGACATGGTACCCTCAAGAGTACCTTGCTAGCGTACCTATGACGACAATGGATATGCGATCAAACCCCTCAAAAGACTATCCAGGCAGGACCTACCGCTTCTACAAAGGCCCGGTGGTGTACCCATTTGGGCATGGAATGAGCTACACAAACTTTGTCCATACTATTGTTGATGCCCCCACCACTGTCGTAGTTCCAATTGACGGTCATCATCGTCCCAACACAACCATCTCAGGCAAGGCAATTAGAGTGACACATGCAAAATGTAATGGACTCTCAATTGCTGTACATGTGGATGTGAAGAATGTGGGCTCTAAGGATGGTTCTCACACACTGCTAGTGTTTTCAACACCGCCTGCCAGACACTGGGCACCACACAAACAATTGGTTGCCTTTGAGAAAGTGAGTGTAGCCGCCAGGGCACAGCAACGAGTTCATATCAACATTCATGTGTGCAAGTACCTTAGTGTTGTCGATAGATCGGGAATTCGAAGAATTCCTATGGGTGAACATAGTCTCCATTTTGGAATTGTCAAGCATTCAATCACTCTTCAACCAGCCACGCTCGGGGTGATTAAGTCCTAATTTTCTCCTGACTCGTGCACTGGTATTCTTCTTCAAAACAAAAACCTCAGCAAAATCAAATAAGAAAATTTAAGGTAAACCAATACGTTTGAGAATGCTTCTTCCGTTGTGCTTTTCATGGCCTAAAAATGGCCCAATTGTACTTCATTTTAAGCCATTCCTTGCGATTGATTGAAAACTGTGGATTGCTTTTCCAATGCCCCTGGGCTTATTCTATTAAATGGGCTTCGTTTGTGGGTGAAAATCTCATATCTCTCAACCCTCTCAATGCTTTTTAAGTTTTAAGCCTCTATTTAATTCTCATCTGTCTTGAGTCAGAACCCAAAAAACTTGAGAAAGCCGACTAAGGGTGGGTTTGAAATAAATCCACCCAAATTTGAAGGTAGCTCAAATAATTATTAGGACAAATTGTAAATTTAAACGTTCTAATTTTGAATTTTGATAATTTTTTGGGATTAGACAATTAAAAATTTATCTCTTATAAATATACTAGTCTTAACGTAGAAGGTCTGTTTTTGACTAGATTATGGAGAGAATTAATCGAGATACGTATAAATTGACTCAAACATGCTTGCCCATTGAACCAAAAAAATAAATAAATAAACCCACCCATAATACCAGCTCTCTAGAAAGCCTATCTCTTAGCCAATTTTAATACTCCCTTTTGAGCTTTGCAAGATACCTTTGTTGTTCGTTAAAGATTTAGAAAAGAGACCGAGACTTTAAAAGGACTTTTCTCCTTTATGTCACCCAAATTTGTTAACTTGCTTGAAAATAGCATTATTATATTTACTAAATTGTTTATCAAAATTTGTAAACCAAATTAGCATAAGTGGCTAGATTAGTGGGTCCTACATATTCTCACTAAATATTTAATGTACATAATTTTGCCACATCATTTAATATACAATATTTAGTAAATTCATTTAAAATACATAATTTTATTGACTTGAAAAACCCCCCGAGGGGGTGTAACTTGGGCGACTTGAGGGATAAAATTTTCAATCCTAATTTGATTTCATCTTGAGTATTATTTGAATTGATTTCGGATAACTTCGGATTGAATTCGGGTTACTTAATTTGGGTTCAATTCAAGTTGGTAAATCGAGATCAACAAACAATAATCTTAAATTATGTGCAAACTTTTGCATAATGTTGAACTATTATATAGGTCTACATGGCCGACTAAAATAAAACTCATCAAGACAACTTATAAAGGATATAATTGTGAACCTTCTTTACACGAGGGAGAGGGAAGAGGTCATTTGAATTGTCTTGTATAAACTTATTTCTCCATCTATAGTTTTTATAAATCATGTTTTACTTTCTTTAAATAATAATAATAATATTTACAGAATATGTATTTATATTTTATTTATATATATTATTTATATAAATATAATATGAATTCAGGTTAAACTCGAGTTGGGTTTGAATTGAGCCCAATCTCATAAATTTGGGTTGGGTTCAAGTTGAACCCGTAAATCCAAGCCTTGTCCGAATTCATTTCGGATTGAAACTTTTCAACCTTAACTCTAAAATCTCAATCTTAATATTGTTTTTTTGGGTTAGGTTCGGATTGACCCGTTAAAGTTGCACCCCTAGCGATGCATGGCCATCCATTTCTTCCCCCAATCCTAACAAAAATATTAATTGTAGAAATTATTGGATTATAAAATTTAATGTTTAAAAAAAATTAAATAAGTGGTGGGTATAGAATGTAAAAAATAATTATAGATTTTAAGCATATATTTATAATTGGAATGAATAAAAATTGCTACTAAACTTTTGGGTAAATTAACAATTATTAGAATTATGATATGAGTAATATAATTATGAGTGTTGTAATCTAAAACTCGAAATAAAACATGCAAACAATATTTAGATCATATAACATGCTATTTAAATAAATACAGAAAGTATATAAACATGCAATCTATATAAACCAAATAAATAGACTTGGAATGAGCTGGCCTGCGAGTTCGAGAGGCGTGTGTGATTACTGTCCTAAAGCAGCTGAGCCTCCCCACGTGAGGGTACTGACAGACACCAGCGACTCCAAGATCCAACTCAGACGCTCGCAGCAGCACCTTCTCAATGGTCACGTCCACTGGAAGGTTGGAATGAACCTGACTCAAATCGAGTTGCCCAAAATGAAATAAATAATAATTGAAAAGTAGGTTGAGTGTAAAAAAAGGAATAAAAAAGGTAGGTCAAAGTGTAAAGGAAGGAATTGGAAAATAGGCCGAAGTGTAAAAGAATGATATGAGCTATTGGAAAGTCTACTGAGGAACAGGAAGTGTTGATTTCGTACACTCTAAAAATTTCTCAAATCCACCTTTATATAGCCGTTGTACAACCCGTGGCTTTCAAAAACCACTTTAAATATTTGACCGTTTGGCTTTGGCCTTTTGCCTGTAACGTGTAACTGATTTTTATTTTTATTCATTATTTGCCTTGAATACCTATAAAACTAATAATAATTATTATTCTTTAATATATACACTAAATAGGGAAAAAGAACTATAACTGAAATTCATAATTTAAACATAATTAAAAAGTTTTAAAAACTTAATTTTTATTTTTACAATCTCCCACAAGTTTTTGAAACTTCAAAATATTTCAAATATTTTATATGTAGAAAATATGGATAATTGTTCTACTGCGCAATAGGTGTAGGTGTCTTCCAGATTTAAACCTCACTTAGTGTTAACAGTTTTCCTCTGAAGGATCATAGCGACCAAAGACTTGAACTAGATCCTTTGGACCAGAGTTCAACATGTCACACATACAGTATCGATATTGGTCAAGATTCGCGAGTCAGTGCTATTAATGGTTTTGTACTTGATCTTAATTCTTATGAGAGTTTCTAGAGAATAGCCCAATTCTCATAGTCGCGGCCTCACGACTACTCTCACTTAGGTGAGCCCTCCAAGGGTACATGTGCACAATACCCTGCAGAAGTGTTCCTGCCTCGGTCTCATTCAGGGTAAAACCCTTCCTTACTGTCACACTACATATGCACTTCTGGCATAGGGATGAGCAGGAAAATATCTCCCCTTGGATATTTCCTAAATAACAGTGCTAATGAATCACGCAGTATGAATTGTTTCTACCCATTGAACTTCCTTCATGGGGTCCCTAATCACAGAAGTTGGGTTACCTCCCTAGGTGACTCCCTTGTGGGCTTATAAGCCCATCCCCCTCGACAGTTCTGAGACAGTTTTCCTCGAAAACCCTTTAGTTAGTTGATCAGCTATATTTAGCTCAGACTTCACAAAGTCTAGTGAGATTATGTTTTTACTCAGCATTTTCTTTATTGATTTATATCTCACTTGTATATGTCTATTTATCTTTTTGTTATTATGATTTTGCTTCAAAAGTTCAATCATTGCCTTACTATCACAGTGTAATAAAATGATAGGTATGGGTTTTTCCACTAGAGGTATCTCTAANATGATTTTGCTTCACAAGCTCAATCACTGCCTTATTATCATAGTGTAATGAAATAGCAAGTTTGAGTTTTTCCACTAGAGGTATCTCTAGCAATAAATTTTTTATCCACTCAGCCTCAGCACACGTGGTATCTAAGGCTATAAGTTCCGACTCCATAGTACTTCTTGATATTAGGGTTTGTTTTTTAGATCCCCAAGATATGGCTACTCTTCCTAACAGAAAGACATAGCCAGTAGTAGATTTTATATCTAAACTATCAGTGATCCAATTTGCATCACTAAAGTCCTCAATTACACTAGGAAATCCACTATAACATAAAGAGTAGTCTAAGGTTCCTTTAAGATACTTAAAGACTCTCTCTAAGGCAACCCAATGCTCTTTACTCGGACTATGTGTATATCTACTTAGTTTCCCTACGGCATACGAGATATCAGGTCTAAATTTATTTGCTATGTATAATAAAGATCCAATCATTTGTGAGTACTTTAATTGTGAAATCGGTTCTCCTTTATTTTTTTTCAAATGTACATGAGGATCATATGGTGTTGATACAGATTTACTATCATAAAAACCAAACTTTTTCAACATTTTCTCTATGGTGCTAGACTGACTTAGAGATATTCCATTTGATGTTTTCTCTATTTTCATTCCCAAGACCACATAGGCTTCTCCCAAGTCTTTCATATCAAACTTAGTAGATAAGTTTTATTTATGCCCTGCCACAAATTTAAAATGGATCAAATCAATTTACAAGGAAGTAAGTTGAGACACAGCATGTGTGTTTTTTGCATAATTCAGATCACTACATGCAATGTTTTTTGCTTGTTTTAAATATATGTTTCTTAAACTGGGTCTCCTTTGGGACATTTTTAATGCATATACTACTCTCCATCCTATTTTAATTTGGTCATTTTAATGCAGCAAAATCGTTGTAAGCTTAGGTGGACACCTTACCTATGACTAGGGGTCTCAATTTTAAGGATGAACACGAATTTGATCTGACACAAAATTCAAAAATAACACGATTAATTAAGACGGGTAATAAATAAGTTAAATTATAGTTCGACACGAATAACACGATTAACGGATACTGTAAATAAAAAATAAGTCTTTAACAAGTATTGTAGACAAAAAATATTTTTTTTTTAATTTTTTAAAATAATATTATATTAATTGTTGTGAAATTCAATAATTTTTTATTAACACATACCAACAATGACCTAATATAAGAATATCATGACCGAAATTAACACGACATAATACGAATTATGTGCGTGCAGGATCTTGCACAATATAAAAAACGAGAACAGATCTCTCTCTCTTGGTAAACTCGAGTGAGTCAGTTGAGTGATCAACCACGCTGCTTGGGACAGACTGCGAGGTCCAGTGGTAACCTGGAACGGTAACGTAAGGCCCTCGTGAATTGAAGGAATGATCCAGTAAGGCTGGGAAAAGGTTCCTGGAACAAAGGAGAACAAGTTAGAAGGGCGCCGGAGTGTTTTCCGGCTTATCCCCTCTAACGATCAAGTCAGTTTTTGAAGGGGAGAAGAAGAAGAAAGCACTGAATATCTTTCGTAGTAAAGAGTTTTTTGTTGCATACCGTTTTGCCTTTTGTGAGGTGTATTTATACCTCAAAAGCTCATGATTGTTGTCAATGTTGTCAGTAGATGATCATTAGGTACAGGCAGTGTGCGCACTGATTCTGATGAGGAATGTCTTCCTTTCTTTAACTGCTCGGGGTGCCGAGCAATCAATGCTGTGTCATCGGGCTGTCGACTGTCTAATGATCTCTGCTCGGGGAGGATGCAATAAATGCCCAGCCTTAGAGACATTTATTGTCTTTCAATTCCGAGCCTTACCGCATTGAATACGGTCTCATCAAGGGAATGGTGTAATTAAATGTTTGCTTTCCCAAGTCGCGTGTCAGTAAGGGCATGCGGTCTTTCTGTCTCTGATGTGACACAATTTGCCACGCGTCCATCCCTTATTGGCTGTGGACCCTGCCTTTCTGTTCCTTCTGACACCAATTGTTTAAGACGAGACCATGATAGCTAACCTAGACTAGCCTAGGCTAATGACCTGTACATCAATAGCTTATACTGGAGTAGAGAAAAAGGCATCTTGGACGGGGGTACATCTCGGTACCGAGGACATGCACATCTCGGTACCGAGGATAGGTACATCTCGAGCCGAGGGAAGCCGTACATGATGACCGAGGTACCATACCAGACCGAGGTACCATATTAGACCGAGGGATACGTGTCGGTTCGTAAAACGTACTCGACACGTATCAAGTACCTCGAGGCGAGGGAATTGTAAGCCGATGGTACGTGATCTCAGTTAACAGGATTTTTAGTGACGCCCGAGGACACGTGTCTTCATCTTGGAGTATTTCAGAAAAGTCCCATCAACTGCCCCCCAGCCTTTGATCTTCTGACGCCGAGGACACGCGTCGTAAGGAGACGAAGGGTTTCCCAACAACCTCAACTGCTTCATCATTGCCTCTAGCCGCTTTCCCTTGCTTAGGGAGTCGTGCGCATTAAATGCGCCCTTTCGTGTTTCGCGCCCAATGATGAGACCGGTACTATATAAATGGGCTTCCTCCCTCTTTTTCTCATTTCGTCATTCTGAACTTTTCTTCCAGAGAGCCCTTGCCTGAATCTTCGCCGGAGACCTCTTCTCTTCTGTCTCTTAACTGCCCAACCTTTTCACTGAAGCTTCAAAGCAAGCAGACTCATCCTTTGTTTCTGAACATTTTGGGAAGGAATCAATTCAAATTTTCCAGAAAATACCTCTTCTTACGCTCTGGTGAGTTCCAGTATCCTCCATTTCTTTGCCCTTCTGTCTCTTTTGATTTTTCGATTACCGGAGGTGTTTTCTGGTTGCCATCCAGCGATCAACCCCCAGGAAGCCTTCTTAGGGATCTTCGTGGAAAAATCCCCTCTATTTTTATCACTTTTTGAACATGCCTCGTCGTCGTTCTGCCCCCGAGAATCCTCAGGCTAGTACCTCGAGGCCAGGGAAGTATAAAGTAAAAGGTAGTGAACAAATTAATAGATTTAGGGTTAGGTACGGCGTTCCACCGAATGTAGAGGTAGAGGATTATGATGCGGCTGTGCACCCTCGTACCCTCGGTACCGAGGATGCAATGCCTTTTTATATTAAAGTCATTATAGAAGGCGGAATTAGGTTCCCTTTGCCCCCTCTGTTTCTCCAGTTCCTCTCTCATTTCCACCTTTTTCCCGGGCAGTGTTGCCTTAATGTCTTTAGGATAATTATGGGGGTGCTAGAGCTCAGTAGGCGTCTTGGGGTAAACGTCAGGCTGGACGATATCCTTTTTTGTTATTCCCTTTTGAGAGTTACACCTCAACAACACTTCTACCTCAAAGCCAGGGACCCATCTATGTACCTCGTAACTCACCTTCCTGACTCGGACAAGGGGTACAAGGATGACCTACTCATCTTCGGGGGATCTTGGCAGAGAGGTGTCGGTTCCGAGTATGACGGCTTATTATGTCCATTGGAATGGAGAACGACAAGTACGTCGGTTCCTTCAGGCCTTATTATTTTGTTTCTGAAATTTTCTACATGCTCATGACCCTCTCCCCTCTTTTTGCTTGTGCAGACCTCTCCCCTCGGAAAATAGCACCTCCACCCCGATCGTTGGTGAACTTCGCTGACTTAATCACTGTTTGGAGTTTTACTGGCGACGACGGGCTCGACCGGGCTGCCTACGTCCTCCTGAATTACACCTCCGGGTATAAAAAGTTTTCGCAACTTCCCCAGCCTTTCGAGCCTTCTCGGTGGTCTGAACTTTTTGATCGAGCGACGGGGGAAGAAGTCGAGGAGAACTTGGAAGAAGACCCTGATCGGACCTCAGAGGCTGAAGTTAAGGGTGAAGCTGAAGAGCTTGGGGTTGGAGAGGACTTGGTTCCTTCGCACGCCGAGGTGGGGACTTCGGGGAGAGATTCCTGGCCGGACTTCCAAATCCTACAATCTCTCGACATCGAGGACGCCCTTGAGATAGCTATGTCCAGCGCGCCCCGTATTGATTTAGGGTTCCTTAGGCAAAGGCAAGCCCTCGCTGCTGGGAGGGGACGAGGATCGGCCGGTGGGACCCCATCTGCAGGGACCAGCGCCACCCCTTCCTCAAGAGTCGTCAGTTGGGGTCAGGTGCGTGACCGAGATCCTCAGATAGAGGAGGAGAGGAGGGTAAAACATAGGCACGACGACCTTGGGAGGGGATCCAGGGCCTCCCCTGCTCAGCAGCAAAGTGGGAGGGGTCGTGGGTTACCTCCTGCTCCTCAGCAACAACAACAACAGCAGCGACAACAGCAACATCAACAGCGGCGACAACAGACTCCTCCTCTTCCGCAGACAGTGGATGCTGCGGAGTGGAACCCTCGAGCCACTGATCACATGGACCGAGTGATCAGAGTCGACAGTTCCATTTTGCAAGACCTTCATGTCGCCAATGCAGTGAGTGAGACGCTGTATTTCGAGGCCGACATGGCGGCTCACAGGGGGCGATCAACAAACGTGTTGTTTCGCTCCATCATCCAAAATTCCTTGGTGGTAAGTTAATCTTTGCTTCAGTCTCTTTTAGCCCCAATTTTCCTTTTAGTGACATGCTCTTTTATTTGCAGGCCACACTCCAGATTTCCATAATAGCGATGCGGTACCATGGGACTAGGATGGACCTTCAGTGGGTTCGAGAGCAGAAGGAAGAAGCCGAGGGAGCCCTTGCTAGTGCTAGGGAGGATGTCGCGGCAAGGGATTCTACCCTCGCGGGGCAGGCTTCTCAAATCGAGCAACTCTTTAAGGAGGCCGAGTTGGCGAAGGTCGGCGCCGAAAAGTTAAGTGCTGCCCTTGCCGACGCTGAGAGGAGGATAACTGAACAGACGCAGCAGCTCTCTGCGGCAGATGAGAGGGTTGTTGGTTCGGAGGAAAGCTGCCTAGCTCTGACCTAGGAGCTGGACAAGATCAGGGATGAGGCACTGAATAGGAAGTCCGAGGAGCAACTCCGAGAAGAATCCACTGCCGAGGCACTAAAGAGTTCGCCGATGACGTGCTCCCTGCTCTTGAGGAAAACAGTAAGGAGTTCTTCAAGAGGGGTTGGGACGAGGCGCTCCAGTCGGCTGGAATCCCGNGAGCAACTCCGAGAAGAGTTCGCCGATGACGTGCTCCCTGCTCTTGAGGAAAACAGTAAGGAGTTCTTCAAGAGGGGTTGGGACGAGGCGCTCCAGTCGGCTGGAATCCCGTCAGACTCTCCGTTCTTCCAGATGCACAAGTACGTGCCATCGGCGGAGATGGAACGGGCCGAAGCAGAGATTGCTGCCGAGGGCGAGATTCCAACGCAGGTGCAAGTTTCGGTGGATCCGCCTGAGGCGGTAATAGTGGATCTGCCTGAGGCGGTAATAGTGGATTTGTCTGATGAGGTCCTGCCGGACCAGGACCCGGACCATAATATTCCTCAGGATCCTTCTGTCGCCGAAGTACCTACCGTTCCGCCTGCTCCCGAAGCCGCTCAACCTTTCTACGCCGATTCGCCATCGACGGACGTTTTTGAGATGCCCGGGGCAAGATAAAAGCCCCCCCCCTTTTTTTGTTTTTTTTCTTTTTGATCTGTATTTTTTTTTCCTTGTAGCTTTTGGGGACACAAAGCCCCTCTTTTTGAACAAAGTTCTGTTTAAAGGTCCAATATCGGATAGAATGTGATTCATGATTCTGAATTCTTTCTTGCATATACTTTCGTAGGAATCCTTGAACTGTCCTAGGAGGCTTGCTCCTGTGTTTGTTTCGGGGGCAAGAGTCTTTGAACTCCGTCCCCAGGGCCTTGCCCTTCCAGGAGGCTTGCTCCTGTGTTTGCTTCGGGGGCGAGAGTCTTTGAACTCCGTCCCCAGGGCCTTGCCCTTTCAGGAGGCTTGCTCCTGTGTTTGTTTCAGGGGCGAGAGTTTTTGTACTCTGTCCCCAGGGCCTTGCCCTTCCAGAAGGCTTGCTCCTGTGTTTGTTTCGGGGCGAGAGTCTTTGTACTCTGTCCCCAAGGCCTTGCCCTTTATCTTTGTCATTAGCAAGCACTGAGATAGACAAATACTCAAAAATAGTATTTCTTTAGATTCATCACATTCCACGGCCGCGTTACAAGTTTTCCCTCCATATCTTCTAATCTGTATGACCCGGCACCCCCGATAGATATCACTTTATAAGGCCCTTCCCAGTTAGGTCCCATTTTTCCTTCTGTTGGGTCTNTTCTAATCCGTATGACCCGGCGCCCCCGATAGATATCACTTTATAAGGCCCTTCCCAGTTAGGTCCCATTTTTCCTTCTGTTGGGTCTCGGGTATTGGCCGTTACCCTTCTGAGGACCAGATCGCCGATTCAAAATTCTCGCGCCTTGACCTTTTTGTTGTATAGTTGGAAAATCTTTTCCTGGTACTTGGTTATTCTTAAGGCGGTTGTCTCTATTTTTTCTTCCACCNCCCACAAAATGTTTAATAGCTCATCTGCCCATTTTCCCTTGGCCTTCTCCAACCTCTTCTTGATTCCACTGATAATTGTTTTGTTGGAGGCCTCTGCCTGCCCGTTGGCTTGAGGGTAGGCAGGGGTGGAGTAGAAATTACGGATTCCGAGTTGCTCACAGAAAGACTTGAAACGCCCGCCGGTGAACTGAGTCCCGTTATCTGATACCAGTGCCCGGAGAATCCCGAATCTGACGACTATGTTCTCCCAGACGAACTTCTTAGCATCTATGTCGCGGATGTGAGTCAACGGCTCCGCTTCAACCCACTTGGTGAAATAATCTGTGGCCACAATGAGGAACTTCCTGTTTCCAGGAGCCTTGGGCAGGGGCCCAACTAAGTCGAGTCCCCACTGGGCGAATGGCCAAGGGTTGGTCAGGGGGTGCAAGTCCCCCGCGGGTTGCCTGATTACAGGGGAGAACCTCTGACATTGGTCGCATTTTTGGACGTATGTACGCGCATCCCTTTGCATTCGCGGACACCAATATCCCTGAGACATGATGCGGTGTGCCATCGATCGCACCCCAGAGTGCCCCCCGCATATTCCTTCGTGTACCTCATAGAGAAGGTCTTCCACCTGGTCTTCTTGGAGGCATAACAAGTAAGGTCCTGAGAAAGACCTCCGATACAACTTCTGGTCCGGAGAGACCCAAAATCTCGGGGCTTTGAGTTTTATCTTCCTTGCCTCTTTTGAACATTCCGGGAGGTCTCCTGTTGTTAGGAACCTGAGAAAGGGATCAATCCAGCTGGGTGGCTTATGTTCGTCCTGGACGGCCATTACCTCGGGAGCGTGGTCTATGCAGGATGCGGGAAGATATTCTATGGTGATCCTGCGTGACTGGGAAGAATCCACTGCCGAGGCTAGGTAAGCCAAGGCGTCAGCATGCGTGTTCTTATCTCAGGACACTTGTTTGATCTTAATCCTTTCGAATCTTCGGATCACAGCTGTTGCCTGGAGATGGTAAGCCTTCATCCTAGGATCCCTTGTCTCAAACTCTCCGTTAACTTGGTTGACCACCAGCATGGAATCGCAATGCACAATCAAGTTCGTAACTCTAGTTGCCTCAGCTAACCGAAGTCCTGAGATGAGGGCTTCGTATTCAGCCTCATTATTTGATGCTTTGAATCTCAGCCGAACGACCTGCTCCGCGACAATCCCATCTGGAGAGATCAGCAGGATACCGATCCCAGACCCCTTACTATTTGACGAACCGTCCACACACAAAAGCCATGACGATCCTTCACAACTCATTGGAGAGGCTATGTTGAGAGGAGGCGATGTTTCTAGAACGGGGTGCTCCCCGGTAAACTCAGCTATGAAGTCCGCCAATACCTGACCCTTTTACTGCAGTTCGAGGTTTGAAATGAATGTCGTGTTCCCCCAACTCCACTGCCCACTTGGAAATCCTCCCAGAAAGCTCCGTTTTCCTCAAAATGGCCTTTAAGGGCTGATCGGAAAGGACGGTAATTGGGTGTGCCTGGAAATAATGCCTCAGCTTTCTTGCAGTGGTAACCAGGGATAAAGCCAATTTCTCTAGGGGCAGGTATCTTGTCTCCGCGTCTAGGAGCGCCTTGCTTATGTAATAAATCGGCTTCTAGCGGTGCTCGTGCTCACGAATAAGAACCCCGCTTACCGCAAATTCAGACACGGCTAAGTACAAGAAGAGCATTTCCCCCTGGATGAGGACAGATAAGGTCGGGAGAGTCCTTAGGTATTCCTTGATTCCAGTCAGGGTATCTTCGCACTCCTGGCTCCACATTTCCTTCCCCGCACTCTTAATTGCTCCGAAAAAGGGTTTACATTTGTCTAAGGAGCGTGAGACGAAACGGTTAAGTGCTGCTAGCATCCCCGTGAGCTTCTGGACTTCTCGGACAGTTCGGGGGCTCTGAATGTCCAGGATCGCTTGAATCTGATCCGAGTTAGCTTCGATTCCTTGTTGGCTAACCAGATATCCGAGAAATTTACCCGATTTCACTCCGAAAATGCACTTTGTCGTGTTCAGCTTTAGCCCGTACTCCCTGAGGGTGGAGAAGGTATCGGCCAAATCTGCCAGATGATCACGACTTTGTTTGCTCTTTACCAGCATATCGTCAATGTAGACCTCCATGGTGTTGCCGATCTGCTTTTTGAATTCATCAGTCTTTGGTACGTCGCCCTAGCGTTCTTTAGTCCAAACGACATCACTTTGTAACAGTAAACTCCTTTCGGAGTGATAAACGTCATTTTTTCCTGATCTGGGGGATGGAGAGGGATCTGGTGATGTCCCGCTCGGGCATCCAGGAAGTCCATGCATTCATATCCGGCAGTGGCATCCACTAGCTGGTCCACCTTTGGTAGGGGGTAGTCATCCTTGGGACATGTCTTGTTTAGATCTGTGAAATCCACGCAGACACGCCATTTTCCCCCCTTCTTCTTTGCGCAAACCGTATTAAATAGCCATTCTAGGAACTGTATCTCCCGAATGGCGTTGGCCTTCAGAAGTTTGTCGATTTCTTCGTTGACCGCGCAGGCATGATGCGGGGCCATGCGTCGCGGCTTTTATTTGACTGACTTGTGCTTTGGGTCAACATGCAGCTTGTGCGTGATTATATCGGGGTCTACCCCCGTCAACTCCATTGCGTTCCAAGCGAACACGTCCGCATTTTCCCTTAGGAACTCAATCATCTCCTCCTGTTCGGCTGTGGGCATTGCAGTTCCAACTAAGAAATATCTTTCTTCTTCTCCCTCCATCAACGGTACCTTCCGGAGGTCCTTTATCGACCGCTCAGTTGGGTCTATCCGGGGGTCATCCATTCCTGGACGCCCGGACTATGATTGTTATTTTTTTATGATCTTTTCCGGTGCTCGTCCCTTTTCTAGGGTGAACGCCCCGGCTCTAACGGCTGAATAGAAACAATTTTTTGCGGACGCTTGGTCCCCCTGGATCTCCATGATACCTTCTGGCGTGGTAAATTTTAGTTTCTGGTGGTAGANGGGGGAAGCGCCTCGAACCACTTCATCGCAGAGTCCCCCAAGCTCATTGGGAACACTTGGCAGAGAAACCGTTGGTCCGAATGAGAGAGGGACATCATCTGCTTGTATTGTCTAAGATGGGCTTCGGGATCAGACCGCCCGTCATAAGTTTTGAACCTCGGCACGATGAACTTTCTTGAAACCTCCATCTCTCCGATCTCCCTGGTGAAGGGTGTTTGTATGACCTCGTCTTCGACCTCATCCTGGATAGCCTTACTCTTTCTCTTGGATTCCAGCCGGGCTCTGAGATCAATTTTCTCCCTGACGGGATATCTTCTNGAGTCTATCAACACCCTTTTGACGTCGAATTTTCCTATCTTCAGGGTCAAGACAAGGGCGTCGTTATGAGGAGTCACTACGCCTGTCAAGTCCGCGTCTGAAAACGTGATGCTTGGTTCACCAGTCCTGGCCCTTTTACTGGGTGGCCCTTCATCATCCTCGACCACCTTCCTTGTAAAAGCTACCTTCTTGAGGTCGGACTCGAGTTCCTTAGACGTGGGGCGATCCAGGGGACATACATGGATGACATCTATGACGTTGTCTGGTTTCTCGGTCGGGGCAATGGTGTGTCTCTCTTCTGGCCTGGGCTCTATGTATTCTTTCAAGTATCCGTCTCGGACCAATTTTTTCAAGAACGATTTGTACACCCTGCAGCTTTCGGTGCGATGTTCGAAATCCCGGTGATAGAAACATCTAACCCTTTGATCACGGGTGGAGGGATCGCTCTGCATCCTGGGCGGTCATTTGAAGAACGGCTCGTGCTTGATCTTATGAAGCAACTTGAATATGAGTTCTTTGAACATAGTGTGAACTCCTTTGAACGAACCCCCTGGAGGGGGCAGCAACCCCTTTCGGGGAGTATCTTCCCGCTCCCTCTCTTTTCTTTTAGATTGCAGGGTTCGGCCTTTGCTGCTTCCTATCTCGTCTTCGATCCTTGAGTATTTGTTTATCCGAGCCATCAGCTCCCCCATATCCGAGGGAGTCTTCTTGGTCAGGGATCGGTACAAGTCCATGTCCCTCGCCACGCCGAACCGGAAAGACGCCGCTGCCATGACTTCCGAGCAACCTTCTACCTCATTAACCTCTTCCCAGTATCGGATGGCATACTGGCGAAGGGTCTCAGATTCCCCACGTCGGAGGGTCAGCAATGATCTAACGTCTTTGGGGCGCTTACTCCCCGTAATGAATCGAGCCAGGAACTGCCTCGTCAATTCCTTCCACGACCCAATATTGTTTGGGGGAAGCGCCTCGAACCACTTCATCGCAGAGTCCCCCAAGCTCATTGGGAACACTTGGCAGAGAAACCGTTGGTCCGAATGAGAGAGGGACATCATCTGCTTGTATTGTCTAAGATGGGCTTCGGGATCAGACCGCCCGTCATAAGTTTTGAACCTCGGCACGATGAACTTTCTTGAAACCTCCATCTCTCCGATCTCCCTGGTGAAGGGTGTTTGTATGACCTCGTCTTCGACCTCATCCTGGATAGCCTTACTCTTTCTCTTGGATTCCAGCCGGGCTCTGAGATCAATTTTCTCCCTGACGGGATATCTTCTGAAGTCCTTGAGTTCATCTATGGGCCCCTCATTTCCTGGGCGCCGTGCGGATAAGGAAGAATCCTCCTCGGACTCATCCCCTTCCCTACGTCTAGACAATCCTCGCCAGAGGTCGTCCAGGGCTAATGGTCTTGCCTTCCTTGAATAGTCGTTGGGAAGGTGCTCGTTGACTCTCGGTCGCTTTGGAGCCCGGGAGCTCTCCGCCTTGTTGTTCAGATGATTCCTTAGATCCTTCGTTTCCGCCTCCCGGGCGAGGAGCCCACGAGAGAGGAATGAGTCCCTCGATCCTTCGTCGGAGGCAGCGAATTCGTTGAGCCGGCTTAGGACGCTTAAATTGTCCTTTTCCAGCTGTCGTAATCTATGGCCAAACTTTTCTTCGATCACCTCCGCCAGCTGACGAGCCAGGGGGGCTGACCCTCCTGACCTAATTCCCATACTGGTTTGAGGGGTAACCCCTCTGGACTGAGTGGGGGCATTTTTATTCCCGTCAGTGTGATCCCTTCCTCTGTGGTGACAGGGAGCTTGTAGTTCGAGACTTCTTTGGTGGAGACCTTTCCCTTTTTGTCGAGTGTTCACCACGGTCACTGTTCTTTATAGAGAAAAAACTAGGAAAATTAGTCGTTTCCCATAGACGGCGCCAGATTGTGCGTGCAGGATCTTGCACAATATAAAAAATGAGAACAGATATCTCCCTTGGTGAACTCGAGTGAGTCAGTTGAGTGATCAACCACGCTGCTTGGGACAACCTGCGAGGTCCGGTGGTAACCTGGAACGGTAACGGAAGGCCCTTGTGAATTGAAGGAATGATCCAGTAAGGCTGGGAAAAGGTTCTTGGAACAAAGGAAAATAAGTTAGAAGGGCGCCGAAGTATTTTCCGGCTTATCCCCTTCGACTATCAAGTCAGTTTTTGAAAGGGAGAGGAAGAATAAAGCACTGAGTATCTTTCGTAGTAAAGAGTTTTTTGTTGCATACAGTTTTGCCTTTTGTGAGGTGTATTTATACCTCAAAAGCTCATAATTGCTGTCAGTGTTTTCAGTAGATGATCATTAGGTACAGGCAGTGTGTGCATTGATTCTGATGAGGAATGTCTTCTTTTCTTTAACTGCTCGGGGTGCCGAGCAATCAATGCTGTGTCATCGGGCTGCCGACTGTCTAATGATCTCCGCTCGGGGAAGATGCAATAAATGCCCAGCCTTAGAGACATTTATTGTCTTTCAATTCCGAGCCTTACCGCATTGAATGCGGTCTCATCAAGGGAATAGTGTAATTAAATGTTTGTTTTCCCAAGTCGCGTGTCAGTAAGGGCATGCGGTCTTTCTGTTTCTGATGTGACACAATTTGCCACGCGTCCATCCCTTATTGGCTGTGGACCCTGCCTTCCTGTTCCTTCTGACACCAATTGTTTAAGACGAGACCATGATAGCTAACCTAGACTAGCCTAGGCTAATGACCTATACATCAATAGCTTATACTGGAGCAGAGAAAAAGGCATCTTGGACAGGGGTACATCTCGGTACCGAGGACATGCACATCTCGGTACCGAGGATAGGTACATCTCGAGCCGAGGGAAGCCGTACATGATGACCGAGGTACCATATTAGACCGAGGGATACGTGTCGGTTCGTAAAACGTACTCGACACGTATCAAGTACCTCGGGGCGAGGGATTTGTAAGCCGATGGTACGTGATCTCAGTTAACAGGATATTTAGTGACGCCCGAGGACACGTGTCTTCATCTTGGAATATTTCAGAAAAATCCTACCAAATGACACCCTTAACTAGGACCATAGATAGAGGTGGCTTGCCTGTCATTAAAAAACGGTTCATGTAAGGGAAAGATTCATGCATGGTAAGAATATAATACTAACAAAATTATTTAATGTTATATCTCCTATTTTCGTGATATGCAAATGTGACGCATAAAATACACATCAAAGTTTTTTTTTTTTTCAAATGATACAAATTCATTTTCGTTAGATGTATCCGAGGAAGACCAAGAGATACATTTGACTACTTATGTGGCTGTTGAGAAATGGCCTTGTAATAAAACGGGTGGCCCATAAACTAGCTGGATATGTTGAGGATCGCAACATATAACATGGACCCCTTTCAACAAACAGGGCCCATTTTTAATCCAACCTGGAGATCTCCGCCAATAATCAAGTATTGCAGCTATATGGCTGGATCAAACGTCACATCTGTCAATGGGTCCAATGGCCCTACAAAAAAATTTAGAGTCTTTTGAAAGTCAATACACCTAATTAGACTTATTTGGTAAAAAATATATAGAAGAAAATGTGAGTTAAAAAGACATAAATGCTCATTTTAAGGTCATTTAATTCAAAATCTCTTATCTTTAATGCACATTGATTCATATGTATTTGTTAATATATATAAATACGTATTTAATGCACATTTGATTCGTGTGTATTTATTAATACATGTAAATATATATATATAGTATACTTGTTTATACACGTGTATAATAAATTTTGAATTATCTTTAATGCACCTTGATTCATGTATTTTTTTTTTTTGAAAAGTGATTTTGTTTTCATATTATATTTAATGCACATTGATTCAAGAATTTTTTGATAGTTTTGTTTTCAAATTAATTTAATATCCGAATATTGTAATAGTATAAAATTAACAGTGTAACAAATACACTGTAACAAAGACAATGTTCAATAGTTTTGTGTATATGGTAACAAATTCAAAACGGGGATAGACTATTTTGAATGAAATTATATGAAACTATATGTTTGACAAAATGTAATAGTACAATATTTTGTGTAAATAGATTGTTACATTATTATTGTTATACTGTTGCATTGTTAGTGTTACACTATTATATTTTATATTGTTACTCTGTTATTGTTACACTATTAAAATATTAAATTAATTTAAAAATAAAATCACTTTCTAAAAAAAAATGTATGAATCAAGATGCATTAAAAGATAATTCAAAATTTAGATAAGAGATTTAACAAGTATATACATACATACATACATACATAAGTATATATATATATATATATTAAAGTTCTCTCATAAAATTAGGAGACGTTTAATGTACCACTTTTCAAAGAAAAGTGATGCATTAAATATGCATGGATTAATGGAGGGTAAAAATGTCACAATAAAATAGATAAATTCAATTTATGTACTTAGATACAAATAAGTATCAAAATTAAGTACTTAATAATCATATATTTTTTAGTGTGTACTTTTTACCAAATAAGCCTAATTTGGTATATCCCGTTACAATTTACCCTAAAATTTAAAATTGAAGACCCATTTTCCGACAATATTTTCACAATAAAGCTCAAGTTTGCGTGGTGCTGCACTAAATACAATTTAGAATTTATAAGAAAAAAATATTACACAACTCAAATACAACTTAAAAAATTATAACCTAAATACAGATTATTTCTTAGATAAGTGAATACCACTGAAAAAATTGATAGGACTCACTCATCAAAAAAAATGATATGCATTTGAGTTGAATTTGAATTGTGTAGCATTACTCAATTTTCCAAATATGCATAACAAATTATTGCACTAAATGCAATTTTTAAATCTTTGGGAGGTCAATTTTGAGCAAACAATCTTTAGTTTACTTTTTTTGTATGAGCATAGACTATATGTTAAGGGCTATGATTAGAATTATCTAATCATAGCATACAATAATTCAATTACTCACCGTCCATCAATTCATGCTAATCTTATTTTTAATGAGTGAGTTGTGTAATAGAGCAATTCTTTTAGATTGTTCCATTTCAAATGATATGGGTCCACAAAATTCCTAACTTATTGTATTTTAATCTATATCATTGGTGATCAAATGGTGGGGGATTTTCTAGTGGACCATAGATTGATCATAATAGGAGATACTTATAATATAAATTATTGCTCCAATGAGAGAGTATAGGCTACATAAAAACCAAGTCATTGGCCAAAACCTTGGCTGATCTATACATATCATTGATGGACTCCCTCCTGTTGTCCCTATAACGTTGGACCTACCACAAAAAAAGTGACACGGGGAGGTAGGCTATTTGCATTTTAGTGATGTGGCATGAGGGTGGGGCCATGCACCATATTGTAGGAATTGCCCTCAGCAGCATTAAGCAAAGGGGAGGTTGTGCAGGATGGGAAAAGGAGGTTAGGAGAGGCTATAAGACAAACTTTGGTTTTGGCGATGGGTGGGTCGGGTCGGATGTTATTTAATTTATATTTAATCCATTTATAATAATATATCGACAAATTGGTATCCTGCCGAATTCATGTCATTTACAAATAAAGTTTTGTTTGTTTCTTATTTAAACAAATTTATTATTAACTTATTTATTTAATGAGTCTAATAAATTCATTCAACTATCATAAAATTGAGTTAAAACTAATAATTTTGCATTAAATTTTGGATCGAATTCATAAATGGTATATATCTAGAATTGTCAACTCTAGACAAACACTTATGGCCATCTATTCATATTCATGTGCATTCATTTATCAATGTTGGTGGAAACGAAAAGCAAAGGGCAAACCCCAAAAGGAAAAGCATGATTCTTGTGGCTTACGATATGAAGGCCCACTTTCTAACCCCTATAAATATAACTTTACCTAATTCTCCTTCTCCTCCTTTATTTTTTCATATATATATATATATATATATATATATATATATAAATAATTAATTTTCCCTCCTTTTTTAACCAAAATCTCCAACTTGTGGAATCCATCTATGACTCTCATTTTGTTTTCTTCCCTTTTGTCATGCCATTGTTGCTTTTGCCCCCCTCGTTGATCTAATTGGAAATCAACTACTTAATCTTACTATTTCAATATGTAGGATAAACTAGCAAAATATATTTATATAATAAAGTATAAAACATTTTAATTCTCAAAAGGTATAAAAAATTATTTTTATTTTCCATAGTTCAAATTATTTTAGATTTTTTATTATTATTGATCCAATGACTAAAGACTACTTTCAAAATTTTGACTAAAGATTATTTTAATAACACACCAATATGTACACATTAAGATATCAAAATACACACACACAAACACACATTACCGCTGATTCAAACCTGACTCCAGACTAGACCCCAAATAGAATATAATTTTTAAAATTTAGGGGGACAAGTGAACCTAATTCCCCAATGGAACCTTCACAAATTAGTATCTTGAACCTGTTGTAGAATAATAAAAAAAAGGGTTCAAAAATAATATTATTATTGTTCAAATAAGGGGAAAAAAAGAAGGAGGGGGGGGGGGTGTTACACTAATACGAAGACTATTGCTGTGATCAGTTAAATTAACATGACACGATATATGTCATAGTACATTATATTTACTACGGACTATATTTTAAGATTTAATATCCTTCGTTTGATGGAGAAGAAACATTGTAACCAATTTAATACTTTTCTTTGTTGGAATATGATTGTACTCAATTTTGTGTAACCTAAAAAAATCTTTGATTATTTTCTTGGTGAGAATGAAATCACATAATAATATATATTATTAGATATAATTTGAGAACTTTATCTATTATGATTATAAAATTAATAATAAATATCATTTAATATAAAAATTCATTGATCATGACAAACTTTAACTGGCAGTTGACTCCGAAAGGGAGTGGAAATATTGAGGTTGGACCGTTCCATCACTTTCTGAAGACTTTAAACGGTAGTTAGTAAGGGTGATGGCCAGTTTTATGATGAACCACTCCTAAACTCTCGGTTAATTTGTAGTCTACTTATAGCCATCTCATCATTAAATGGTACTGTAAAAGATTTTGAAGGGCATTTAGGTCAAATCAACTCCAAAATAAATAAATAAATATATATATATATATACATTTCCCATGGGCAATTGCTGGCGTCTCATCTTTTCCCAGTAGTTGAACCCCGAGGACCCGTGATTGGGGTCACCGGCTACAACCGGTTGGATCATACCAAATTACCGTCCACACCCGGTCAAATACGAGTCCCCCTGTGTGTTAATGTGGGGAGGAAGGGAGGCATAAATGATAGAATAGTGTTCGTAGTCTATAGATGTCTAGAGAGAGAAAGAGAGTAGCTCTACAGAGAGAATCTGTGGTGCCAGCGGGGAAGTAGAAGGAGCCGAGATTTCTTCTCTCTCTGCACCATTCCCCCAGCTTCTTCCTGAAGCCTTATTTACACTCCTCTCTCCTCCTCAGCAGAGTCTCATTCTTTTATCTTCCCTTTCAAACGAAGAGGAAAACGATATTGTGAGATGTTTTGAGAGCGCTTATAATATATATATATATATAGAGAGAGAGAGAGAGAGAGAGAATGGTTGATTCTTTTACACCAGCCATGCCTGTATCTCCATCTCTAGCCGGTGGAGAAAAGAAGCACTGGTGGCTGAGCAACAGAAAGGTAAATCATTCAAAATTGAACTTACCTTCCCATTTTGATCTTAATCTTGAATACCCATTTGGTAAATGTTTGTGTTTTTGGTATGCAGATTGTAGATAAATATGTGAAAGACGCACGAGTCCTCATTGCGACTCAAGAACAGAGCGAGATTGCTTCGGCCCTTAACCTTCTAGATGCGGCTCTGTGTCTCTCGCCTCGGTTTGAGGTCGCTCTAGAGTTAAAAGCTAGGTCATTGCTTTATCTCCGGCGATTCAAAGACGTTGCTGATATGTTACAAGACTACATTCCGAGTTTCAAAATGGCCTCCGACGATTCGTTGTCTTCACTATCGTCCGATAACTCGTCTAATCAGCTCTCGAGAGAGCGAGTCAGGCTTCTCTCCTCCGGTGGTGGTGTCTCACCGGGTCGCGATGAGCCCAGTTTCAAATGCTTCTCTGTTTCAGATTTGAAAAAGAAGGTCATGGCTGGTCTCTACAAAAACTGTGAAAAAGAAGGGCAGTGGAGGTAAACTCAACCTCCTTCAGTCTCACTTGATTTCGGCATCTTTTTAATTGAAAATTTCAACCTTCAATTTGGTGAAATGGCTTGAAGATTACGCGAAACCACAGCCAGCCGTTAATGAATTTTTCTAATCTCTGATTTAAGATAGAAAAACAATGGGAAATCTAATTTATATCTTGAGTTAGACTGGATTTGATGCTATAATCGAATTTAATAATGTGGTTGTTGAGTCGGATGGTCTACGGGTTGACTGGGTTGTGTTCTGAAGCGAGTCTGAAGTGATTCAGTCTTTTTTGCTCTCGCTGTACAGGTATGTGATTCTGGGTCAAGCTTGTTGCCATTTGGGTTTAATGGAGGACGCAATGGTACTCCTCCAGACCGGAAAACGACTCGTAACCGCTGCGTTCCGCCGGGAAAGTATTTGCTGGTCGGACGACAGCTTTTCCTTCACCAAGTTCCCACTCTCCGGCGAACTAACAGTCAATAATAACCACCAGCCTCAGACGCAAACCCCTCCAAGGACACAGTCTGAGAGCATTTCCCAACTCCTCAGCCACATCAAGCTCCTTCTCCGCCGGAAGACCGCCGCCATCGCTGCACTCGACGCTGGTCTCTACTCCGAAGCAATCAGACACTTCTCCAAGGTCGTCAATGGCCGCCGAGGAGCCCCCCAGGGTTTTCTTGCTGAATGTTACATGCACAGAGCTTCGGCTTACAAATCCGCTGGTCGAATTGCGGAGTCTATAGCGGATTGTAATCGAACTCTCGCTTTAGACCCATCTTGTATTGAAGCCCTCAATACTCGAGCTTCTCTGTTTGAAACCATTAGGTGCTTGCCCGATTGCCTCCATGACTTGGAGCACTTGAAACTTTTGTACAATTCCATTTTACGTGACCGAAAATTTCCTGGTTCGGCTTGGAAACGTCAAAATGTGATGTACAGAGAAATTCCGGGCAAGCTATGTTGTCTGACAAACAAAATTCAAGAATTGAAGCAAAGGGTTGCCTCAGGGGAGCTTAGGAATGTGGACTATTACGCTTTGATTGGACTAAGACGAGGGTGTTCGAGATCCGAATTGGAGAGAGCTCATTTGCTGCTCACTTTGAGACACAAACCTGATAAGGCCATCAGTTTTATCGATAGTTGTGAGTTTGCGGATGAGCGGAATGTAGAATCGGTTAGGGACAGAGCAAAGATGTCTGCATTGTTGTTGTATAGATTGGTTCAGAAGGGTTATACAAGTTTAATGTCCACAATCGTGGACGAGGAAGCGGCAGAGAAGCAGAGAAAGAAAGCTGCCGCTGCATTGCAAGCAGCACAAGCCATGCAAGTTCAGCAAACAATCTCTGTCTCAACAGAGGCAGCGTTTCAAGGTGTGTTCTGTAGAGACCTTGCAGTTGTTGGAAATTTGCTATCTCAATCTGGGTTCAGTCGTCCAATTCCAGTGAAATATGAGGCATTGAGCTGTTAACGACGAGGATGAGGATGAGGATGATTAATGCTAATAACCACAGTAAACCAAACCATGAGGGTTTGAAGTTCTTCCGATGATGTACACCGGCGTGGAAATCCGATTCTTGTCCTATGTTTGTACAGAAGGAAAATTAACTATTGCCAGTGCCGGGAAAATTGCCCCTCATTTTCATTTTCTTTCACTGTTTCTTGCTCCTCGTTCTACTTCTATCTACCTACATGTACAGAGTTGATTCAGTACCCAGTTTCTACGTCAAGATTTTCTTAGTAGCTATTTAAATTTTTGTCATTTTTTTTTCTGCTTTCCTTTCAAAATTTTCAGAATTAAAATGGGAGGGAGGGTAAATACATTTTTTTTGAAAAAATTTTGAAGGTAACTTAAATGTCTTCAATTGAATTTTGACAATTTCTCGTGTCATTTTTCATCAATTTTTTAATTTTGACTATTGTAGGGGAATCGGAAAAAAAAATAATTAAGATGGGGATAAATTGATTCAACACTCTTCGTCATAAAAATAAATAATTGGAAGAATGGTTTAAAGGTAAGTGCAGTTCTGGCATTTGCAGATGTAGAAAAGCTATGATTTTGGCATCTTCTAGCCAGAGTATTTTATTTCTTTTTGTCAGGCTTGCGCTTATCTATCCATCACACAGCCAAAAGCCTGAGATTCCACGAGGTTTTCTTAAGAATTTTTGTTATTTACCCTAAAACTTTTCTGAGTTGCTTTTTGTTCCATTCCATGGCGATTGATATAACAGGGGCAATGGTGTTCGAAATGGATCTTTCTTTTTCTGTTCTCTTCTAGCCAAACGCTTGTGAGGTTTAAGATTGTTGCAGTTCTGGATGATGTGTCAAAGAATGGGTGGAACCAACCACCAGCACTCAAAACAACAACAATCCGCAGTGTTTGACATTGTTTTTCAAACTTTTACCTGCCATCATTATTACCTACCATGCCCAGGTAATTAGTGCTCTGTACTGGGTGTTCTATTTCTTGCGTTCGAACTTCTTCTGTTTCTGCTGTTCAGAGGAGTGCAGCAACCAAAATATAGAGCGAAAACCATCACTTTGTTTGGTTGGGCGGCGAAAAATAGTTCTGTTTTTTATGCATCTACAGTAGTACTTTTTATATGGGTTGGTTGAGAATCAATCAATATGATTGCCAAACCTACTGCACCTAATTTTCTTGGTTTGGAGCATGCGTCTCTCTTCAACCAGAAAGTAAATGGACTGCAGGACAAGCCACGAGTAATCAATGAACAAGTTTCTACCATTTCATTATTATTATAGCTGGATTGGGTTCAGTTGTGTGGCTGTAGAGGTAGCATTTTTAATTATACCATGTTAATTTGTTATGAATTTGATAAGGAAATAATGGGTTATAAAATATATCATAAATGACTTAATTTGATAACACGAATGGTAAACGGAGGATGGAGCGTGAAGTATTAGTTTTTGGAAGACTTATGGTGGTTGCATTAGTTGCGAGAGAACCTCAACTCTACCATAACATGTTTAATTAACATGCTCAAATTTTGATTCAGAATCTATATTTATACTACTACTACTAAAAATACTTTAATATGAAAATATTTTGAACCTCTATTTTACTCTTATAAAGAATTGCAAAGATCACTGTATTCTTTTAAAATTAAATATTTAAATTATCATTATATCCTTGTCTTTAAATCTCTAAATTATCCATAATATTTTTTTTAATTATCTATTCTCTACATATAAATATCAATTTCTATAAAAAAAAAAATAAAATTAATTGATTATATTGCCCTTAAAAATAAATATGCATTATTCTATTTTCCAAAAAGTGTTCATAAAATCTTTATTAATCTAATATTACTTATCTCATATACAAAGATAACATTATGCCTACATGTATATTTTTTTTTTGTCGAAAATTTTAACTCTTTTATTTCTAAAATAAAAAATAATCGTTTGTGTAGTTTTTTTAAATTAATTTATGTTATATTAGTATAATTCTTCAGTCACAATAGTCTTTCTAAGTTATACTAAGATTTTATGTAAAAATAGATATGGTAGTATATTTTTAAGTAAAACTTGAATTTTTTAGAATTTTAATATACTTGATAATATATATATATATATATATTATAGAATAGTATATTAAATTTTATTCTAATTGATTTAACTAATTCTAATTAAAGTAAGATGCGGTTAGTGGGGAGGAAGTGGAAAACATGCCTTCACGTCTCAATCTCTTGTGTTTTCAATTGATATTTCAACATGGGAAACAGATGAAAAACAACGAAAGCCATTTGCTTTAGTAATTGTCAATAGTCACTCTGACAAGTACATAATAATATACTTATTAGCTACCTGTTCTGTTCCGTTCCTTCTAATACATTAGATTCATGTACATGTGAAGGTGAATGTCATAATATTCTTATAAAATCTTCTTTAAAACCATTGTTATATTGTTCTTCTAGGAAAAGAAAAGAAAAGAAAAGGGCTTCTGCACACTTTCTCACGAGGGTATCAATTTTCTTTGTAAGGACTTCTCAGGCCTCTCTCTCTCACACCCCTACAAACAACTGTATCTCTGACTTCTAAACCTCCTATCAAGAAATTGGATGTTGAGATTTTTATTATTATTTTTTTTCTGTTGGGGTCTGAGTAGTCAGAGTTCACACTTCACAATTGGAGTCTTGGGTATGGTTTATGAAGGCCGCTTAATGTATAACAGAAGTGAGTAATTGTGAGAGAAAGGGGCAGATGTTGAAATAGTTTGGGAGAAGGGGGGGGGGAGTGGAATTTGGGTGAAGAAGCATAAGGGTTTTGGGAAAATAACATTAGATGTTTGAATGTTGGGAACATTGGAAAGAGGAGTAAGTCGTGGCCAGATACGATGATGTCAGTGGCACCATGTGGCGGAATCGTGTGCTTTTCTTTCTCTTTCATCTTACTACATTGTTAATCTGTTATTGTCAAAAGCTGTATGCATGTTACAAAACTCGGATTATTTGTTATTTTCCATTTGTCAATGTGTAAAGAAGAAGAAAGGGTAAGTGCAAAGAATGAGAGCTGGATGGTGGTCGAACTTTCCTTCTCTTTCCCTTTTATATTTTTTTACCAACTTTTAGTTTTGAGATCGGGTTTAATTCTCACATTCAGTTATGACAACTTTTTATGACACAATCTTAACCCAACATGACATTTAACATTAGAGTTGATTAATTTACAACGACTTAGAGGGTTAAGAAGCTTTCTCGACTTAAGTTCGGTTCTCTCTCATTTTATAATTTTTTATTAAATTTGTGGTACGATATGAAATAAAAAAGTAACAATAATTCGTAATTAAAAAAAAAACAAAAGAGAAACATAAGCCACATAGTAAAAACAATGTAACGATAAATAGAACGCGAATCAATGATTTAACTCCGCACCTTTTCTTACTCTTCAAATTCCTTGTACCATTGATTCTTTTATTCTGATGGTTCGTCTAATTCATAATGTATTACTGCATGGTTCAGGGCAGTGGTGTGCCTTCTTTTAATGCCACGCAAGAGTAGCCTCTATCAAACTTCAAAAATCCCAATCTAATTTCGTATATTTGTACAATTTTTTTCCCACAAAATGTTTATATTATAATATTGTTGCATATTCTAAGACACGAGCAAGAAATTAAAGTTAAAAAGATCAGGGAGATGTAGATTGGATTCAACCTAACTTCTACATTATCAAACCCAAGTGTTGTGGCTTGGGACGCATAGCCCAAATGGACCGATACAGTTTTGCAGTGACCATATGTTTGAACTTCCTATAAGGTCAGTCACAGATTTGAATAACTGCAATAGTAATGACACTGATTTGGACGAAATGCAATAAACTTTATTTTATTGCTACCGCTTAATGTACAAATTTTAGATGAAATAATAAAACTACAAACGCCAAAAGGCTACAAAAGAGCAAAGTTACTTCTTTTTTGATAAAGAGCTCCCTTTCTTGGTACTTTTTGAAGGGTTCTTGCTGTTTTTGCTCGTACTACACTTTGGACAACACCAATCTTCCTCTGGAACAGCCTCAAGGGGAGGATCACAGCAATCAATATGGGTACCAACACCACAGCCACTGGAGCCGCTTTCATCACCACAGATCAGCATTACCTCTCCTCTGTCACAAGACCCACAAACTTGACATGGTAGATCGTTATCAACATGATCTTCTGATGGTGTCAAGTCATCAACAACTTCTTCCAATCGATTTACCTGGTCCTTAAAGGATTTCTCTGCCCAAGCATGAGTATTGTATTGCACATGTCTATCAAGGGAGTAGCCAGGCTTGCAGACATATTCCACCAAATAATCAGCTAAAACACAAGGTATTTCATTTCTTAAGAACTCTTGGACCCATATATCAACACGTGGCATGCCAGGACTGACAATGGCAAAGTCAACCCTCAACTCAAGAAACCGGGTGTAAGGGGGTGATGTTGCTAAGATTGTCCCATCTCCAGCTTTCAGAACACGCTTTAAAGTATCCTGTTTTATGAGAAAAGAAGTGGCATATATTCAAGCAAGAAGCAGACAAGGAAAATGCAGGGACAAGAAAAGCAATCCCAAGAAATGCACAACATCGTGCATGAAGATAATTATCTAGACATAATTTACTTGTATGGCAAAAGCTGTCCCAGTATTAGAATAAGAATAACAATTGTAGACCAACGACAACTGAGATATACCAGAGGAGGGGCAATGCAATCTCCATATATGATAATGCGCATTCCATAGAATGCACCATGACCTGTTTTCTCTCTCAAAAGGCGCCACTTCCTTGGAGCCTGTAAGTTGATTGCACCATCTTCGCTTAGGCCATTCTTATGCCATTCATAAGGCTCCTCTGCCAAGAATCTTCCAGCCTGGTTGCTAGCGGCCAAATAGTCAGTCTTCAGAATCCACCTGCATTTGATGGAGAATCACTTTAGAAGTAAAAATAGCATGTATCAATTCTAGGCAAGTGTAAGGAACTCAGATGAGAATGCTCAATCTTCAGCTTAATTGTTAAAGACTCAATATGTTGAGAAATTGAACAGCCATTGAAAAGTAAAGATAATCGATGAGTTCATACCTTCCAGCTGCAGCAGCAGCAAATAACTTTTCAGTTCTGCGTATGGGATCTGGAACAATGAAGTGTGTTGCCTGATAAGACCATTGGTGAGAATCTCTGCATACCCTTCCTTTCAAGCGCTTAATAACCTGCTGGAACTCCTTTCTTTGTAGTTTATGCCCACTCAATATAAACCATGCAGATTCTTTTTTCACTTCTGTGGTCCGTCCCATTTGCACTGAACCCAAGTCCATCCCACCAACCTTTATATCGTTCTTCAGAGACATCTTAGATTTTGAAGGCACTTTTCCAGCCCGCTGTTTGCCATGACTCCCCAAATGATCTCCAACACCGGTTGGCCTGTTCTCCTTCTCTGCTGCATTAGAGTCCTCTGACTTATTTGCAGGCACAGCTCTTTTAGATTCACATGCTGCATACGGCATGCTCACTTTCTCTGTTACTGTCTTCTTATTATTCTTTTCATGTTTGGCCCCCTCCCCGTCGTTACATTCATTAGAATTTGTCACTTTTCTGACAGTAGGAAGAATCTTTTTCTTAGTTTTACTGAACGGGCCTTTTTTCCCTCTAGTTACCTTTTCCTTCCCAGCATTCTCCATATCAGTTGGCTCACTCAGGTCAGTTTTCTTACTACAAGCAAGATTTTCAGTTTCGATTTCCTTTTGGTTTTTGCCAGATGCCAGTCCATGGTCATACATACCCAAACTGTTATGCACACCTTCTGACTTCTCTTCTGTGTCCATATGTACTTCATGTACTGGTTCGACTCTTCCAGACTTCCCTTCACATTCTGCTGCCTTAGACTCCTTTTCTTCCTTGTCCTCTGGAGCCTCAGTCTCATCATCCATGAATAAAGCTTCAATCGTGGCTTCATTTCCATATTTTGGAAAACAAGTAGCCTCAATATCTATGGCCGTGACAACATTAACACTTGGATGGTCCATCTCAAACTTCTCTGAACGAATAGACTCTGCTGTCACTTTCTCTTCAGCTGAGGAGACTTCAACATCATTTGTCCGGGCAGTTTTATTAAGATATATAGAACCTTTCTGATTTGCTGTGCACCCTGTACCTGAATTTGGCTTAGAGCCCAATCTCTTTTTGGCAATCATCTTCTTCCTATATGTTTTTGAATGGGAATCATTTCCTCCTTTAAGCAAATCCAGATTAGCAGGACTGTTGGATTTTCTGATCTCTAATCTTTCAGTTATAGGTGATGAGACTTCAATATCTTGCAGTTCCTTCTGGGACAACCCAACTTCACCTCCAAAATGTTCTACTCCACTCACACCAGCATCTTTACTGCCAGGCTTACAGTCCAATATGGTCTCTTTTGATTCCATAATAAATCCTTGAGGTACCTCCTTCCCACTGCCATCTTTCCTCATCTCTGAGGAAACGGTATTTGAGATAGGCCTATCACATGTCCCCAGCTTTCGATAAAAACTTACGGATGTCTGTCGTGAAATGTTAGGAGAATCTTTCGAAGGATTCAAAGCAGCAATCTCGTCCATACAATGGGCATTATCACCAAGGAAAAGATGATTAGTTGCTTCAAGTGTACCATCTGGTAACGATGCGGCTCCCAAACCTCCACTTCTATTCACCAGTAATGAATGTTCTGAGAAGTGTGCTGGATTATGAATTATCTTTTGTGATTTGGAACTACAATCGGAAACATTTATCTTCCTCTTCTCTGGCAATGTACCACTGTGTCCCTCTTTGGCATGTAACTCGGTTTCCCCTAAAGGAATTTCGGCACAACCAAGAATAATTCCATCTTGTTCAGTCACAGAGGAAGAGATATTAAGACTCTCACTAACATCAAGTTTACCAGTGTTTAGTGCACATGCGCTGGACATATTTTTCACCTTGTCTCCTGGGAACATTGAAGGAGTGGTTGTTCTTGGGGTTTTCCTCGAGTAACTTATGGCACTTAACTTTGCTGCATCAGATTTCTCAGCACTTCCAGGAGTAGAAGCGAAGCCATTTCCAGATTTTGGAGAAATTAGTATTGCATCACATGGATCTGATGGCTTAATACAAGAAACACCCCTAGGAGTTCTAACATCAAGAGATACAAGTACCTCAGAATGCTTATTATGAATTTCATACAAATATGAGGCTTCATCAGATTTGGTCTCTTTTCCAATGCCTGACACGATGTCACAAGTGTGGCCAACATTAGAGAAGCCTTGAGATGGACTTGAAGTTAACAAGTTTTTTGATACTTCTTGCTTTGATATGACAGAGTTATGAGGACTTTTCATTCCCATTTGCAAATTTTGCGGACTAGCCAATACGTTTCTTTGTTCATATTGCTTTGTAGCTATTTCTTCTGCTTCTTCGTCTGAATCCTTTGCTTCAGCCTCCATCATCTCCATCTCATATCCACTGTAAAGAAAGAGAGAATGTGTATTTCATATGTTTGTCTTTCTTTAGTCCTATCTTTCAAAAGGCATGGTTTGTATTTGTCATTTTCTCATGAACAGAGTGAGTACTAAATAATACTGTACAATCACAAAAAAAATAACAGATGAAGCACTCATATTCAACAAGCTCCATAACAGAAACAGTAAACTTGCAGATGACAAGGTGGCTGCAACCGGAAGCCAAGGAAAATAAGAAGAATAAAGCAAATTGCTGGATGTAAATATGTGTAGAAGTCTAAAAGACAATTGGTTACGAGCTTAAATTCTGTGGGCATAGAGGATATGAGCAGTAAATCTTGGTAAACTGATATTGATACCTATATGTGAACATGCATGCAGATGCACACTTCAGCGCAGAACAAGAAAATTACAAAGTCAGATCTCACCTCTTATCATAATTAGCTTCTGGAAGNGTACCATCTGGTAACGATGCGGCTCCCAAACCTCCACTTCTATTCACCAGTAATGAATGTTCTGAGAAGTGTGCTGGATTATGAATTATCTTTTGTGATTTGGAACTACAATCGGAAACATTTATCTTCCTCTTCTCTGGCAATGTACCACTGTGTCCCTCTTTGGCATGTAACTCAGTTTCCCCTAAAGGAATTTCGGCACAACCAAGAATAATTCCATCTTGTTCAGTCACAGAGGAAGAGATATTAAGACTCTCACTAACATCAAGTTTACCAGTGTTTAGTGCACATGCGCTGGACATATTTTTCACCTTGTCTCCTGGGAACATTGAAGGAGTGGTTGTTCTTGGGGTTTTCCTCGAGTAACTTATGGCACTTAACTTTGCTGCATCAGATTTCTCAGCACTTCCAGGAGTAGAAGCGAAGCCATTTCCAGATTTTGGAGAAATTAGTATTGCATCACATGGATCTGATGGCTTAATACAAGAAACACCCCTAGGAGTTCTAACATCAAGAGATACAAGTACCTCAGAATGCTTATTATGAATTTCATACAAATATGAGGCTTCATCAGATTTGGTCTCTTTTCCAATGCCTGACACGATGTCACAAGTGTGGCCAACATTAGAGAAGCCTTGAGATGGACTTGAAGTTAACAAGTTTTTTGATACTTCTTGCTTTGATATGACAGAGTTATGAGGACTTTTCATTCCCATTTGCAAATTTTGCGGACTAGCCAATACGTTTCTTTGTTCATATTGCTTTGTAGCTATTTCTTCTGCTTCTTCGTCTGAATCCTTTGCTTCAGCCTCCATCATCTCCATCTCATATCCACTGTAAAGAAAGAGAGAATGTGTATTTCATATGTTTGTCTTTCTTTAGTCCTATCTTTCAAAAGGCATGGTTTGTATTTGTCATTTTCTCATGAACAGAGTGAGTACTAAATAATACTGTACAATCACAAAAAAAATAACAGATGAAGCACTCATATTCAACAAGCTCCATAACAGAAACAGTAAACTTGCAGATGACAAGGTGGCTGCAACCGGAAGCCAAGGAAAATAAGAAGAATAAAGCAAATTGCTGGATGTAAATATGTGTAGAAGTCTAAAAGACAATTGGTTACGAGCTTAAATTCTGTGGGCATAGAGGATATGAGCAGTAAATCTTGGTAAACTGATATTGATACCTATATGTGAACATGCATGCAGATGCACACTTCAGCGCAGAACAAGAAAATTACAAAGTCAGATCTCACCTCTTATCATAATTAGCTTCTGGAAGAATTTCCCAGGTCCTTAAACTGAAAGGGCAACAAAAGAAAAGAGGAGGGGGGGGGGTATCAGCTTGATGTGACTCCAAAAATAGGAAGAATAAAATGACTGAATGTTATTCACCAGTCTAAATAATAAATTTCTCAACGCACAGTACACGTTATGATGATTCACCAGCAAAATAACAAGCCTAGACGTACCAGTCCTCCAACCATCTATGGTTGACAAGCTTTATCTTCTTGATTTTCTTGGCAAGCTCATACTTCTCCCCTATTAAAGGTGAAAATTCTTGTTTTAATTTGATAGTGGTGAAGTAAGTACTACAAGCTAAGTTGATGCAAATGCAGTATTCAAAATAACAATGTCAAGCAAGTGAAAGAATAACCAACAAAATTTATGGACAATTGAGCAACAAAATATTCCCATGGCCATGCAGAGTGACTGAGTTGTTATATATTTCAACTACCACCCTTTATCAGGATGATAGAGTTCATAACTTTAATACTATCATTTTAGATTTGGCTATGGAAGTGTCTATATTGATGGACTGAGTTTGTTTAGAAATCAGTAATTTTGATATTTTTTGGATAAGATGGTTCACAATTGGTTTGTCAGATGCAGATGAAGAGTAACTTATTTTGCTGGGGATAAAATCAAGAGTAAACATATATTTTACATTAGGAATGAAAATACATGAACAAACTCCATTATTGTCCGATACAATAGACTATAATTGATGGGAAAGGAGAAAACACGCACCCTCAAATTTGTAGCATATAAGATGAGTAATTTTGTTTGCAACCAGTGGCTTTGAAAAGTTTGCACCCATCAAGCCAACCATTGTCTGGGTAAGAAAAGAAAACCAAAACCGATGCATCAGGCAGTGAAGCAACTCTTTCCACTACCTTCTTTCTCAAATACATTACAGAAAATAATAATATAGCTGGGAGTTTGGATGATACACAACAATCAACTATCAGAACAGTAAACACAAAGGCAGTCGCAAACCATAATATCATCTCGATCATGCCTCTGGTACCCAGTCAAGCAAACAATTAAAGTTTTGGCACCTGGAATTCCATTCAAATCTCTTAAAGGTCTGTACATGACCTGTAAGAAAACAGAAAATCATCCATCAGCAATGAAACATGCTTAAGTGATGTATAGGAATATTATAAGCAATCAATTGTGGCTTTTAAGAATTTTCTAGTTTATAAGAGCTTTGAATAGAAACATAAATGTTGGCATCCAGGATACAACGCAATGGGTAAAATGGAAGACTGACATGGTTGGGATCAACAGGCATTCCAGCATCAAAACTATGGTCAACCCATAAGCTAGTGACCAGTGTCTTTCCATCACTTCGAGCAGCAACACACATAGGATCATCCTGCGCCACACAAAATCCAACGCTAATAAAAATGACAACTATGAATCCTTGAGGAGGAACATAAACAGGAACTCAATTGAAATGATAACAATAGGGTATGCAAATAACTGGAGACAAGCGGGGATGATACTTACATAAACAAGCTGATCAACGATTACGTGGCTACAGTTGGGTCCATAACTACCAACATCATCCCCTCCGCCATTAACAAGCCTCGACCGAACCTACAGATATCGAAACTAATTTATATATTACACAGTTTGTTCGCTCCAACACATGTCGGTTCAAGAATATGCTATACCTAGGCATCAAATTAAACGAAAAAGCAAAACGAGATACTGTAATTTCATACAAATATAGCGGGAGAGAAAGAGAAAGAGAGACCTTGTCTTTGAGGATGGGATCGAATCCAAGGAGAACAAAGCGGACGCCAATGAAAGTTTTGGATGGGTGGTCATATACGACATTACTCTTGCTTTCCAACATTGAATCTAATTGGTTCTGAAAGAATAAATATCAGTAAAACTGTCGAGGAGACCAAGAAAAGAATTGGATTGGGGAAGATATTGCTCTATGGGGGTGAATTATAAAACCCTAGCTCTCCTACTGGAAGAGAAGTGAGAGACTGAACTGAAAGAAGTCAATTAATGGCAGTGATGGTATTGTGATTGGGAAGTTGCAGGGACTGAGATTGTATGAAACTTCTCGAGGAAGGATGGAACAGAGTGTAAATTAGGCCAGAAAGTAGGGGTAAATTAAGAGAAGCGAGATTTTAAGTGGGATTTTCGTTTTCATTTCGGTGCACTGGCGGGAGAAAAAAATTTGTCACACTCACAGGCCCGCCTTGCGGCTACACGTGTGGTGCTCTCCGCCCCCGTCAACTCCACACGCTTGTTGTGCTTCCCTTTTGGGCCTGGGGAAAGAATTGGGCCAACATGTAACTTGACGATGCACAAAGTGATTTTGTATATCATCTGTCAAATTTTAATAAAAAATATAAAAAAATAATATGAGGAGATAGATAAACATAGGCAATTTATAGTAATTTGGTCAGTTCGATCTATGTTCATTCTTTAATGACTTCGGTTGTCGAGTATTTTATAATTCAAGGGTGTGGGAAACAAAGAGTGCAAGCTTTAAAGGAAATGAAAGAGTCGTGTTCAGGTAAAATGCGTTGCCCCCCAAGTATTGGTGGGGCGTGCAATTTATAATGGTCCCCTAATAGATTGGGGCTACTTTATAGCAACTAAGCGACTACTCTAGTGGAGCTCACCACTTCTGCTCAATGGGCGAGGAGGTTGAGGAGTTATCTTTGAGATACGGTCAAAGATAAGGTGAGTAGGTTGAGGACTTTTACCTCTGCAGTGTAGGTAGGGCTCTCATGCTCTCCCTCTTGATGACGTAGTCAAGCAGAGAGTTTGACTGATCTTGGACTATGATGGACTTAGTAGATCTTTCATGTGGTTGGGTTCCTCAATTGGGATTGGACTTCTCACATAAATTGGGCTATTTAGGCTTGACCCATCATTTGTCCTCCAATGCCCCGTGTCCAATGAGACTTGGAGAAGGGTGCATTAACTTACTCTGTGGTGGAGACTTCCTCTGCTGGATGATTCTTTCTCTGCATGATGTATTTTTGCTTTGGTGCACATCTCAAATCTTTCCCACTTTTGCTAGGATTTTCAAGAGAGCCCATAATTTTTAACTTGGACTTTTCCCTCTTTAAAAATCCTAGGCTATAAATATAGCCTTCTTCTTCATTCTATCCCACTCCTTCCAACTTATTCATGAATGCCTTTTTTTTTTTTGAAATCCTTGGAGACCCAAAGCTTGAGATTCTTGAGTTGGAGCATCAATGAAGAGAAAAACCAACATTGCTATTGAAGAGGAGGTAAGTAGCGGCATGGAGGTGTCTCGGGCACCCATTGCCACTGTTATTCATGCACCCAATGGGTTGTCCAAGCTTGGGATGCCGAAAATAGGGGAGCCCGTGGTTCCTACTGGTGATTTAAGGCCTCAGGCAACGGAGCTACTGCCTTTGGGCGCTGGTGTTGCGCGTGGGGCAGTTGGGCACGCTAGTCCATCGGGCATTGCAGTGGCGTGTTCCATGGAGGCAGGGACTAAACAGGGCGTCATTCTAGGCGTTGGTTTGGGAAGTTTAGAGGCTGGTCTGGACCATTTGGGTGCTAGAGGTGCTGTCCTGGACAGCTTTGGTGCCGAAAATGTTGTCCCAGACAGCTTGGGTGCCAAAAAAGGTGGGCTGGACAGCTCAAGTTCGCAAACCAGTCGGCTGGACAACACAGACGCGTGAACAAACAGGTTGGACAGCGCGCACAAGGGGAGGCTGGACAGCGCATGCGCACAGACAAGCAAACTGGGCAGCACAGGCGCGCAGGCAGACGGACTGGGCAACACGCGTGAGCAGTCTGGCAGACTAGACAACACTCGAGTGTAATCTGGCGGGCTGGACAGCGATGTGCAGACTAAAAAGGGGGCTGCCCAGGCCAGCAGGCGCACAGTAGGGGAGCTGGGCAGCAGCCTGGGCGCAAGGACAGATCAGGGCACCTCTTTAGGTGCTGACCCAAGCACCTTTGGAGCTATTTTGTGCAACTTTGGAGTGCTAGGCTGTCCCATTTTGGCGGGCAGAGGCGGCTAGGCACCTATCCAGGTTTTGGGTTGTCTCGTTTAGGAGCAGCATAGAGCGTCAGGCACCCCTCCAGGTGTTGGGCTAAGCACTGCAGGCGACGAGAAAGCTTTGGGTGCCACTTTTGGTCATCACGATCTGACTCCTTCAAATGTGACTTCTCAAAGCCAAATCCCTCAAGACGATAACTCGGGCCACTCCTTACGGCCTCGAAAGAAGAAGCGAAAAGGCAAACTGGGACTTGATGACGATGGGTCTAAGGTGAGTACCCTTTCTAGTTTGTTTAATGCGGATGGAGATATCTTGAGGCTTGTTTCTACTTATCGTATTCCTCCGACTATGCTATGTCGTCGGGCTAAGACAGGTGAGCTTGATTACAATGCCTCATCTGGTGATATTGTTGTTTACGAGGAAATGCTTGAGCTTGGGCTAAGATTCTCCATGTCCCCTCCCATTTGCCGTATTTTACATTATTTTTTCTTGACTCTAGGGCGATTAGCGCCCAATGGTTGGAGAGTTCTACTGGGCTTTCTTGCATTATGGAGAAAAATGCACCATGAGGATGTTTCTCCTGTGGAGTTCCATGCAGCATACATTTTGAGTGAAACTCCTATACCAAATAGGGGGTGGTACGGTGCTCACGAGAATGCGCTCCAATTGTTGCGGCTGAAAAATCTTGTTTCTTCTTTGTTGGTGAAGAGTGGGCTGCAGAAGTCGATAAAGCTTTGGTGCCAATACATTGGGGTGCTGCTAGAAAATCCGGTACGCTGCACATTTGCTTCTTCTTATTTTTTTTTTTTATATGTGTGTTCACCATTCCCTTGCAGACACGCCTATGCTTTCTCAAAACCAAGAGTCGAAGTTGGAGGTCGTCAAGGCTTGCCCTTACAAAGATTTGGAAGCTCTTTTGCCCAAGGATACTAGATTCGTTGCTCCCTCTCAGAAATCTGGTGGTTCCTCTTCAAAGAAAAGGGGTGAGTTAGTTTCCTCTTTTAATTTTCCTTCCCCTTGGTATTTGTCACCTCCCTAACACTTTATTATTTTCGTAACAAGTAAAAGGGTGGTAGTGTCTCGTTATTCTAGCAGGAGTCCTCCTTCCTCCAAGGTGACGAGGACGGGTGATGCCCCTCAAGTGACTCCTACGGTGGTACCTCCTCAGCCAGTGACTTCCTCAGTTGCTACTCCAGAATTTTCCTTGTCAGGCACACCCTTTGCTTCTCCTTTGTCCCCTCCTCATGCGGGAACCTCCGCTAGAGGACCCACTTGGCTCGGTCCCATGATGGGCAGACCACCAGTCATTAGAGAAAGGCTTGGGAGATTAGTGTTCGCACCCGAAGTTTATCAGCTTAGTACTTCTGGTACTGAAAGGATTGTCAATACATATTTTGGTGGCCTAGCTCAAGTAAGGGTCCGCTATTTCCCTTTCTCCATTTTTTTCTTACGTCTTTTGTTGCCATTTCACTTTTCATCTTCTTCAGGTTTCGATTTCATTCGTCTGCTTGATTTCAAAGGCCTATAATCAAGACAAGCTGAAGCTGGATTTTGACGTCGTGCAAAGGGAGATTCTTATTGCTCAGGGGAGGATTACCAAATTTGAGGCAGTTGGTAGTACTTCTCCGGATGAGCTTTGTGGCAGCTCATGAGAGGGCATCAAAACTTGAGTCTGAGCTTTTGGTGATCCGTGAGAGGGACGCGCTTAGGGAGGGTAAGCTTATTGAGGCCTGTGAGCGGGCGACTAAACTTGAGGCTGAGCTTCTGACGATCCACGAGAGGAACATGCTCAGGGAGGCTGAGCTTGCAGAGGCTCATGAAAGGGCCATGCTTAGAGAGGCTGCTGTTGCGGAGGCAGAGTCGCAGATGCTTTCATTGATGGTTTCGAGGAACTTCGAGGGAAGATCTCTGCTGCTTGTTCTGACATTGACTTCTCAGGTTTCGTGCCTACTGATGATAATGAGGGGGACTCTGATAATGTCGAGGATGACAAGGAGGAGGCAGAGGACGACCATTAGAGCAGTTAGAGTGTTTAGGACTTTTGATTTTTTTAAGAAAGGCAGTTTATAGCCTCATTTTTGTACTGATACTCCTTTGAAATGAAATGCAAAAGATCTTTTTGGAGTAAAAATGTAAAATTTTTTATTAATCTTTTGCTTATTTAAAGCAATATTGGGTAATAATTCTCAAAAAGGTACATTGAATATTGGGTAATAACCCCAACAAATAAAATCAAGTCCCAACTTCCACTATTTTGATGCTCTCAGGGTGCCATTGATAATACATCTTCAAGTGTTCTACATTCCATGGATGGAGTAAGACTTTTCCTTTAGAATTCTAGATCTTGTAGGTGCCCGACTTCACCACCTCTGTTATGAGGTAGGGTCCTTCCCAATTTGGTCACAGCTTTCCTTCGCGTGCATCTTTTGTGGTGAGGATCACTTTCTTAAGAACCCAATCCCCTGGTTGGAAGGAATGAGGCTTCACCCTCGAGTTATAATACCTCGCTATGCATCGTTTGTACTCCGTGTTGCGGACCACAACCATCTCCCTTGCCTCCTCCACCAAGTCAAGTTTTATACGGAGTCCTTCTTCGTTGGTGATGGGGTTATGGTGCTGGACCCTTAGAGAGTGTACCCCGATCTCCACAGGGACGATCGCCTCAGTTCCAAATGCGAGGGAGAAAGGGGTCTCCCCAGTAGGAGTTATTGGTATGGTTCGATAGGCCCACAATACTCCAGGTAGCTCGTCTACTCAAAGACCCTTCGCTCTTTCAAGCCTTGTCTTTAGGTTGCGTAGCATTGTTCTGACCATGACCTCTGCTTGTCCATTTGTCGGTAGGTGTGTTGGGCTGGAGTAAGGTTGTTTTATCTGAAGGTCAGAGCAGAAAGAGTTCAGCAGCTTATTGTCGAACTGCTTGACGTTATCACTGACAATAGCATGGGAAATCTCGAAGCGACAGACCAGACTCTTCCAGATAAAATCTTTGACTTTTGCGTCTGTGATTTTAGCTAAGGGTTCGGCCTCTACCCACTTGGTGAAATAGTCGATTGCCATCACCGCAAACTTGAACTGTCCTTTATTGAGAGGCAAGGGACCTAGGATGTCGATGCCCCACTTGGAGAAGGGCCACGGACTTGAAATGGTTGTTAGCTCATCCGGTGGTTGCCTAGACACAGTCGTGAAGCGTTGACACATGTCACAATTCTTGGAGAATTCCTGGGCATCCCTTACCATGGAGGGTCAAAAGTAGCCTTGTCTGAGCGCCTTGTGGGCAAGGGAGCGCCCTCCAGAGTGGTTTCCATAGATCCCCTAGTGGATCTCTTGCAGGGCATAATGAGCTTCTTCGGGTGAGAAGCATCGCAGCAACGACAAGGAATACCCTTTCTTGTACAACGTGTCCTGCAGGACAACAAACTTGGAGGCTCTCATCCTCAACTTTCTAGCCTCTAGAGGATCATCTAGCAGCACACCTTCTTGGAGGTACGCTATTAGTAGGGTCATCCAGTTTGACTCAGTTGATGTACATTTTATATTTGTGGCCTCCATATCTAACTTGCTTGGCTCAAACTAGTGATCGATAAACGCTGAATCTTCTGATGGGGCTTCCACGGACGAGGTGAGCTTTGCAAGTGCATCGGTGGCCATGTTGTCTTCTCTAGGGATGTGGCTTATCTGAAAGTAGTGGAACTTTGCGATCATACTTCTCGTCATGCCAAGGTATTCCTGCATCCTGGCTCTTTTGGCTTCGAACTCGCCCTTCACTTGATTAACTATCAGCTGAGAATCATTGAATGTGGCGAGGTGTTAAGCTTCTATTTTTACTGTCAATCTTAATCTAAAGAGGAGAGCTTCGTACTCCGCCTCATTGTTGGAGGCAACGAAGTGGAGCTTCACCGCATACTTGAGAGTGGTGTCATCTGGGCTGATCAAGATTAGGCTAGCTCCTCCTCCTTCACTGGTCGAGGAGTCATCTACATAAAGTTTCCAAAGTAGAAGAGATGAGGGTTTGGAATTTAAAGTGGGCGACTGGGTGCTAGAAGAAGCAGCATGGGCACTTAGAGGTGCAGTCTGGGCGCCTACAGGAGGGGCTGCCTGGGCGCCAAGAGGAGCAATCTGGGGACTTGGAAGTGCAATCTGGATTCCTACAGGGGTTGTCTGGGCGCCAAGAGGAGTAGCCTGACCACTTAGAGGTGTAGTCTGGACACCGATGGGGGCTGTCTGGGTGCCAAGAGGAGAAGCTTGGCCACTTGGAGGTGCGGTTTGGATACCTGTAGAGGCTATCTGGGTGCCAAGAAGAGCAGCCTAGGCATTTGGAGGTGCAATCTGGGTGCCTGCAGGGGCTGCCTGGGCGCCAGGAAAAGCAGCTTGGGCACTTGGAGGTGCAGCCTAGGCGCCTACAGGGGCTGCTTGGGTGTCCCACATCTGGGTATCCCTGCAACTCCCTTCTTCAGCTGGTGTGAGCTCAGTAATAAAGTCTGTCAAAGCTTGTGCTTTGATGGTTGCCCTTGGTTGGTACTAAATGTCAAACTTTCCGAGTTCCACTGCCTATTTAAGAAGTCTGCCGGATACATCTGGCTTTCTCAAGATTCTTTTAAGAGGTTGGTCTGTGACTACCACTATGCTGTGACTCTGAAAGTAGTGTCGTTGTCATCTTGCCGTTGTGATCAAGGCGAGCGCCAATTTTTTTAGTCCCAAATATTTGATCTCTGCCCCCCCGGTATGCCCTGCTTATGTAATAAATTGGCTTCTGCACTCCATTATCATTTCTGATGAGTATTGAATTTACTGCTGATGAGGAAGCAGAAAGATAAAGATGAAGAGTTTTTCCTAGAGTGGCATGTGATAGGAGGGGAGGTGTGGCTAGGTAGACCTTGAGCCTTTGGAAGGCCTCCTCCGCCTCAGGTTCCCACTCAAAAGCCTTCCGGAGAATCTTGAAGAAAGGTAGACATTTGTCTGCAGATTTGGAAACGAACCTATTGAGTGCAACGATTCTTCCATTGAGGCGCTAGAGCTCCTTGGTCGAGGAAGGTGACTTCATGTCGAGAATAACCTTGATTTTATCGGGGTTCGCCTCAATTCCCCTCTGATTGACCATAAAGCCCAAGAATATTTCAGACCCTACGCCAAAGGCGCACTTTTCAGGATTGAGCTTCATGTGATAGGACCTTAGGACATTGAAAGTTTCTTGGAGGTGATCAATGTGGTCTACTGCTGCGAGACTTTTCACCAACATGGACCTGTAGCAATAGGTTTCCTTAGTCCGAAGGGCATGAACCGGTAGCAATAGGTTTCCTTCAGAGTGATGAATGATGTTTTCTCCTAGTCTGGGAAGTACATGCTAATCTAGTTGTACCCAGAATAAGCATTCAGGAAAGTGAGCAACTCATGCCCCACGGTGGCATTGATAAGGAGGTCGATCCGTGGTAGTGGATAGCTGTCTTTTGGGCACGCCTTGTTGAGTTCTGTGAAGTTGACGCAGAGATGTTACTTTCCATTAGTTTTAGTGACCATCATCATGTTGAAGAGCCACTCAGGATACGCTACTTCCGTGATGGCTTCGTTATCTATTAGCTTTCCCACCTCCTTATCCATAGCTTGGGCCCTTTCAGTGGTGGCACCCCTTAGCTTTTGGCGAACAGGCTTGTGGCATGGGTCTACATTGAGACGGTGTGTGGCCACTTCTGGGTCAATTCCCTCAAGGTCTGTATGTGACCACGCAAAGACGTCCATGTTACGTCTCAAAAAGTCTATTAGCGGGCCAACCAGGTCTTCAGAAAGGGAAGAGCCGATGTATACTCTTCTGTCTGGGTACTCCTCATCCAAGGCCGTAGAGGTGAGCTCCTCGACTGGTTCTCCTCTTTCTATGGTGGCGTCATCCCTCGGATTAAGGACCTCCACTTGCAATGCTTTCTGTGGCTTCTTGGTCTTCATGGAGGAGACATAGCACTACCTCGCTGCTATCTGATCTCCTCTGACCTTTTCGACTCCATTCGCAGTTGGAAAGTGGAGGATGAGGTGATAGGTGGAGGGCACAAATCTTAATGTGTTAAGAGCAAGTTGCGCCCAATATGATATTGTAGGCTAATGGGCAGTCTATGACCAAGAAATTGACCATGAATGTGGAGCTCCAGGGCGACGCTTCAGATGTGACAGGTAGGGTGATGGACCCTAGAGGATATACCTTTTCCCCTAAAAACCCAATGAGGGGGTGATCTAATAGGCTACAGTCTCTCTTTGCCCAGGTTAAGCTTGTCATAAGCCTCTGCGAACAGGATATCCACAGAGTTGCCACTATCCACCAGGATCCTGCGCACATGAAAATTGGCCACGGTCAAGGTGAGCACCAAGGGGTAGTCATGGGGGTGCTGGATTCCCTCTAGGTCCTTATCTGAGAAAGATATAACCTTGTTGTCTCCCTACTTTGGCACTTTGGATGGACGTATCTCGTCGAGGTGCCTTGCCTTTCTAGCGTGATTCTCCACCTCCTGCTAGTCCTCTGGAGATGGTGTGGATCTCCCCCACAGGCTGCTAGTCTTCTTGATTATGAGGTGGTGGTGCTCATTCTCTGCCAGCAACATACTGGCGTAGGTGGCCACAGTGGATGAGTTCCTCAATTTGTCTTTTTAGGTCATAGCAATAGTCAATGTCATGCCCATGGTCACGGTGGAAATGATAATACTTATTAAAATTTCTACGATTTGGAGGAGACTTCATCTTCCCTGGCCACTTTATGGCGGGGTTATACTGGATCTGGAATAGGATGTGCCCAACAGCGGCATTGAGGGGAGTGAAGGCTTGTCGGTCCTTCTAAGGAGTAGGACCTAGCCGGTCTTTGACAGGAACCTTCTCTGTTCTGTCGCATTTGTTGTTGGTCTCCTTCTTGTCTTATCTCTCTCTTTCCTTCCTCTTTTCCCCTGCTGCTCTGGAGGACTCACCTCGCCTGGCCCTAGTAATGTCCTCAGCATTCATGTATTTCTGGGCCTTTGCTAGTAGTTCTGGCATGCTCTTTGGTGGTCGCTTCATCATTAAGAAAATGAAGTTTGACGAGCGGAGGCCTCCCAAGAAGGTAGTCATCGTCACTTTGTCGTTTGACTTATCAACTTGGAGTACCTCCTCGTTAAAACGAGTGAGGTAGCTCCTCAGGCTCTCCTCCCTGTCCTACTTTATGCTAGTAGATGGGTGACAGGCTTCTGATGGCGACGTCTTCCAATGAAATGAGATACGAATGACCTGCTCAGCTTAGCGATGGAGGCTGGGGGGAGCTTAGCGAACCATTGTCGTGCAGACTCCTTCAATATGGTTGGGAAGGCCCTGCACATGATTTCGTTTAGAACGTTGTGCAGCTGCATTAGAGTCTTGTAGGTGTCGAGGTGGTCTAGTGGATTTTTCGTTCCGTCAGAGGTCTCAACGGATGGCATTTTAAAATTTTGAGGGAAGACCACGTCAGGTTTGAAAGACGTGTCTGTACGCCTTACCAAGTAGTCTACTGTCTTGGGTCTCTATGCCTTCATGGCATTGAAGACGTCACCCAATTGATTTTTCACTTCCTTGATCTTCTTATCCCATTGGTTGAGGGGTCCCTTGGAGGAGGAGGTGGTGGAACTCCCCCATTATGGGCTCCCTTGTGTGGGGCACCCAAGGGGACTCCAAGAGGGGGGACCCAGCCCTGCAGGGGCTCCCAGGTGTGGTGCAGCAGGGTGTGGAGCTCCTTGATGCCCAGGGCGTGGAGCTCCTTGGGGGTCCTCCATGCTGTGCACCTCCAAGTTGCGCTCCTCTTCGTCCAGCGAGCATGAGTTGTATTATCTGCTGGTTTTGGGCCACCAACTGCTACATGGTCTCTAACATTTGTTGTGGATTTGGAGTTGGAACATTTGGGATAGGGTTGGTGGGTGGAGGAGCAACCTCCTTTTCTCGGGATGGATTGTTTTCATATTGGTTCATGGATCTGATTGTGATCGTTATTAGTTCAGCAAATGGAATGTTCAAGAGTGAGAGTTTTGTCGCTTTCCCACAGACAGCGTTAAACTGATGATGGACAAAGTAGTTTTACACATCACCTGTCAAGTTTGAATAATAAATGCAAGAAAATAATATCAGGAGATGGAGAGACACATGTAATTTATAGTGGTTCGATCAGCTTGACTTACGTCCACTCTTCAATGACTCTGATTGTCGGATATTTTATTAACTCAAGGGTGTGGAGAGTAGAGAGTACAAACTTTGAGGGAGAAGAGAGAGTCGTGCTCAAGTAAAGTGTGTTGTCCCCCCAAGTGTTGGTGGGGCGTGCAATTTATAATAGTCCCCTAATAGATTGGGGCTACTTTACAGCAACTAAGCGACTACTCTGGTGGAGCTCACGACTTCTTCTCAACCGGGGGGGAGAGGAGGTTGAGGAGCTATCCTTGAGATGTGGTCAAAGATAAGGTGAATGTGGACTTTTTCCTTTGCGGTGCAGGTAGGGCTCTCATGCTCCCTCTTGATGATGTAGCCAAGCAGAGAGTTTGACTGATCTTGAACTATGATGGGCTTGGTGGATCTTTCATGAAGTTGAGCTCCTCAATTGGGATTGGACTTCTCACATAAATTGGACTATTTGAGCTTAACTCATCATAACTAATGACCCAAACTAAACCCAACAACAACATTTTCATACGACTTGTAGAATACTAGGATTTCACTAAATTTTTTTGTAATTTTTAATTGATCGATAATATCATGCATAAAAAATAATATAATATTACCGTTGCTTTCTGCTCTTATCGGAATTCATCATCTTATGCATGAACTTTTTACCTTTGTCATGTTAAGACGGTCTATCAATCAATACGACAACTAAATGGACGGCACACCTTGTATGAATTAAGTCTAGCCTTGGGCAGATAATTTCTAGAACATTCCGTTAGGCTGGTGAACCCCGAGGCCCGGCCCATGTCAATAAGCCACGTCAATGAATTTCACCATAGAAGGCAAATCCGTCAAACAACAATGGCATTTAGGTAACTTCAAACCAACATTCAAGGCCTCCGAACACGACCCTTAGACCAGTAATGAACGACTGATGTAGTTGGTGAACACCGTACCAAGAAAACCTCTTCTATCAGTCTTCCTCTCGCTAACTTCCGTATCCAAGAAACAGACACACACAGTGGGGTCTCGTAATCGGAAGAGATGGGGTGGATGAGTCGATTTCTGGCGGCGGTGGCATTCTTGGCTATCGGAGTGATATTCTCTCCGGAAACATTCGGATCAAAATCCGACGGCCAGGAACCCCCCAAGCTCACCACCTTCCTCAAACTAGCCCACCTCCTCTGCTTCTCCACAGCTTGGGGCGCTGCTTTATGGGTCACCTTCATCGGCGGCATCATAATGTTCAAGTAATCGACACTCTCGCTTCCCAATTTTCTTTTTCTTGTTCAAACTTGAAATAATTGATACTAACACGCATCAATTATTGAAAATCACTGTATTCTGTCTATGGTTGTAGGAATTTACCGAGGCATCAATTTGGTAATTTGCAAAGCAAGATGTTTCCGGCATACTTTTCGATGGTTGGTGTGTGTTGTGTGGTGTCGGTGGCGTGTTTCGGATACTTACACCCGTGGAAGACTTCGTCTACTACGGAGAAGTACCAGCTCGGGTTCCTTCTCGCTGCTTTCGCTTTCAATCTCACCAATCTTTTTGTCTTCACGCCCATGACCATTGAGGTATAGTAGTAATTCACAGCAACTGGTCACTGAATATATCTTTTCTTTTGAATGTTGTCCTAGCATTTCTCAGGTTTATTCAAATTTTGTATGTTATTATCAATGTCTAAATACCTTTGTGAGCAGATGTGTTTGGGGGCTCTTGTCACTTACAACTTCGGAAAGTAAGTTTCATCGTTTGGGTCTGTACCAGTTCTTGAATTTCACGATTAATGATAATTTTGAGCTTGAGACCGAACAAAACTGCTTCATTGCTAGCGTGTTGATGGACTATACATTTATGTGAGAACGTAGGTCCAAAGCAAGGTGGATTGATGATTATTCAGTTTGGTGTTCTCTTTTTTTGCCTTTATCTTTTAGTTTCCTGATTGTTATGGCCTTGCACCCTTATATCCTTAGATTGAACCCTGAACCTCCCCTGCGGTGGTGGAAGGGGAGTCCACCTGGTGGTGAGTAATTCCTTGTGTTGAATGCAAGTCCATTTGGTTTTGAGGCGTTATATTGTTATATTAATATGATTGTTGGGGAAATGCAGTGATTCTCTTATGGTTCATTAGGAGTCTGGTTCTAACTTCTTTCTATTGAAGTGTTGATGGATTTTGTGTTTAACATGTGAAATTTTGTTTCTTATGGTGTTAGATGATGAAGCAAAGGCACAAGGTTGAGAGAGAAGCGAACATCGGAGAAGAAGTTGGTTGGACTAAGAATCAAGAAGTTGCAAAGGTTAATCCAAAACTTAAAGCAATGAATAAGAAATTTGGGATGATTCACGGACTATCTTCTCTCGCTAATATCATGTCTTTTGGAAGCCTTGCAATGCATTCGTGGTACCTAGCGGGTAAAATTGATCTCTAAAGAGATTTCCATTTCCCTGTCTTTAACAAAGATGCATTATGGCCTTCATTGTATTTGTATGCTATGTCAAATAATCAAGAAATAGTTTCTTCTTTTTATGGATATCAGTTCTGATTGTTTCCGTGCCAAGTTATGTTTAATTGACCCGTACACTGATAAAACCAATCACCTGTCTCATTGCATATGTTGATGTAAAATTTCATGATAATGCACACGCCAAGTAAAAACTCTTATATATGCCGAGGGCAGTTTGAACTTCCTCTGGAACTGAAATAATGTTACTGTGTGGCTCCTATCATTTATTCCATGTTCATTTTGTTTTGTAGTGTACTTGGAATAGCTTAGTATTCACAGATCAAAACAAACAAGAAAAAAGGGGGAAAAACATGCCGACCAATTAGCTTACTATGCTTCAATATAAGTTTATTTACATATTTCATTGATTAGCATCCTTCATATTATGTTAGCGTGTTGTTGATGACTGCCAAGGTCCAGCCAACCAACAAGGCTTTTCTTCATAATTTTAACTTTTGGAATAACATAGTCCTGCAATACCAGCAGGAAGCACAAAACCTTGTGAAATGAATAGTATATATTAAATATAAATCACGGTCACAGGTAAGTGTTACTTAACAAAACACTAAGAGCAGCGATAAGTTACATATATGTGAGCAATATGCAAACATGCATAACAATGGCAAGTACACTTCGGTGAAAACAACGATTCTCCGGGAGAATTTTTCTTTTACTGGTATGTAGCTCCCAATACAATACTGTCATTATATAATGTTTTGCCTCTTGGCATCTTTTATGTTTTTTTGCCTATTCGTAAATGTTAAAGTTGATGAATAACTGGATTGTAGCGGATGAATATATTGTAGGAAGCCGAGTAATAAGTTATGAGGCAGATGATTTATTTGACACAGTAAAAATTAGATTACTGAATAATGTTGGCGCGAGAATTCTGGCATTCGTCGTATGTTATCGCAAATAATCAAGAAATATTTTCTTCTTGTCATGGATATCGGTCTGATTGTTTCTGTGCCAAGTTATGTAGAATTGAACCACACTGATAAAACCGAGCATCTGTCTCATTGCATATGTAGATGCAAGAGTTGATGCTAATGCCCATGCCAAGTAAAAACACTTACATTTGTTGAGGGCAGTTGAAACTTCTATTGTATAAAAACATTTTTTTTGGGTATTTATAACATGAAACAAAAAATAGGCACTCGGTGATATCAGTTTGGTGTCACTTCGATTCTTGTCTCAAAGTTTGTATGTTTGCATTAAGGATTAATTTGGTCTTTTGATTTTGTTACATACTTTTTGAATTATTAATATTTCCATGCAGAGGAAATTGCACAAACTGCATCATGTATCCCCTGGAAGCAGTCACTAATATAATGAAAGAAATCGTGAATGCAGTAAACCAAAACAAGAAGAGGAGTCTCACCCTACATAGCATCCCAAACAAAAAAAAAAAATTACTTCTCTCCTGCAAAATAGATATAAATGGATTTATCTTCACTGTATTCGTATCGCGTGTTTTGTATATGTTAATCTTTTCATGGTAACATGTTTTGCTGGTATAACCAAGTTAATGAAGAATATGGTACTCTTAGAACATCTTCAATATTGGCTCAAATACTTATTCAATTTGAGTAAAAAGTTTGATTTGGTACAGACTACTCTAATGAAATTTTTTAAAATATTTACTCAGGTCTTTTCAAAAATCTCCATTTAATCCTTAATGCAAGACTGCTATGGAATAGAGCTATGGTGTCGTCATTCTTCTTCTTTTTTTTTTTTTGGTCAGGAAATATAAGATTCTGTAAATAAAAAACATAGTACTCTTTACAATTTGATTCATTCATCCTACTCCTTTTCTAGCTTCCATCCTAACAATATGCATCACAGATTGAGGGAGGCAATCCTTCTCTAGTACATTATATTTCTCACTTCTAGTGTAGGCCGCAAGTATATGGGCAACCTTGTTCTGGGTCCTTCGTGTTGTTTGGAACTTCACCAATAAGAGTAATTGAGCATAGCTCCATATGTCCTTTTGTAAAGCTGCAATCCCTTTCAAAGTATTCCCTATTGTTCCCATTGATAGAATCTATAAGCTACTTTGAGTATGATTAAACAATGACGACACCATAACTCTATTCCATAGCAGTCTTGCACGCTCGCCTGACTACATAAGCCTCTGTCCTTAAGACAGAAGCTGCTGTCACGGTTTTGGCCTCAGTCATGAGCACTCTGTCTTCATGATCTCGAACTATGATACCATAAGCTGCGCAATTAATCTTCAAAACCCCCTGCGGAGGCAATTGCCAAGCCATTTCAGGTTCACCAAATGAGTTCCCACCCTTTATAGATACACCCTTGCAATTGTTCAATTCTTCCACTGTTGTTACAGCATTTGTAATAACAGATTTACTGAAACAAGTTCCCAATAAACCAAAATTTCCAACATTTGTAAACGAAAATATACTCAATCTACCTAGTAAATATTCCAACAAAATCCATCTTGCAATTACAGAATCCTACAAGCCCACGACGAAGTAACAGTAGACACCGACGCCACCAAGGACCAACAAGATTCAAATTTGCACGAAGACACCAGCACAAAAGGAGACACCGGAGTGAACTCTGGATCAAATCTATACTGGTCGGCAGTGGCAAGTGATGAACAAAGGAAGAGGAGTGAAATATTTTGAGTAGAGAATTCTCCTTTCATTTGACTCAAAATTTTAGTTTTTTTTTTATTTGGTGTAAGTTTGAGTCTAAATTTGAGTCCGAAATAGAGATGACTTTATTGGATTTAAGAATTAAGTAAATTCTACACAATCAAAACTAAATTTTAGATTTAATTCGGATTACATTTAGTCGAGCCAAAAAAACTGCATACGATTAAGATCCACTCGTGGTTGAAATGAGTTGGCAACCAATCGGGGAACTTGGGCCGTCGGTATATTGGGCCAATCGGGCTCAAATTGCTCGTGAATGAACTTGGGCCGTTGTTTTGTTGTGCCTAATTGGGCTCATCCCTTGTGGGCTGCAGTGCAATCGGTGACAAATAAAACGACTGGTCGTCTTAAACCGTCGATGAAATTCGATAAAATTCTCAACCACACGAGCACTTTCTGTGCCCAAACCCTTTTGCTATAGTATCCACACGTACTCTCTCTCTCTGTATATCTTTCGATTCTTTGTTTTCGTATTTGTTCATCCACCGATTCACAGATGCATGTAAATTGTTGTGACTTTGATTTTAACCTAGCTTTTTTAGGTATTTTTTTTTTTTTTGATCGGTATCTTTTTTAGGTATTCGATTGCTTATTTTCACTTGTGCCATTAGAAAGACGCAACAGTATTGTAATGAATCCTAGAAAATTTACGATTACTAGTTTTGAGTGCAGTAGTTTGTAATCAATTTGAATAAGATATATTTGATGAGCTAGAGTTTTTGTTCGATTAAAGTGGTAAACAAAGATATTTACTCCATCGTATTGACGATGAAATTAGGATGCAAACAAATAAGATATTAGTAAAGGACTTGGGTTCATATTAAGCTTAAACCTAAGGAGTGGTTGTGCAATATGCCCAAGAAAATAGTAATTTTGTCATCTATCTATTTTGTTTTGGATTTAATGCGCCTAATCCAATAGCGTTATTAGATTTGGATTGAATCCGCAGATCAACCCGATAAATTGGTGAATTGGACTCTAAAGGGTCAACTACTGAATTCCTGAACTGTCAATAAACCTTACCTCTAAAAAAAAACTGTCAATAAACTTCTAATAGTATGTTTGGATGAAATTTGGTTAAGGGATTGGACTGGTTTAATAAAACCAGTCCAAACCCTTCCAAACATAATCTTATCTTTAAGTAAATGAGATTAAAAGATGAATCCAACTTTATTTATGAACTACATATTTTAGAATTTTTTTCTTCCCAACTTATAATGTCAAACATCAATGCTGATAAAAATTTATGCATTTCACATAACCACAATAAAATAATCTCTTATGTGAAACATTATCATAGTCCGAAAATTAGTTGTACGAAACATTCTTATAAAATAACATTCAACATATCGAAATATACAAAATAATTATACATCCAAAAATAAACTGTATCTTTAATTATCCTATGAAAATTAATGCTTGAAGTTGCTTTTGTTAAATGACAAAAGCGTAATGATGGCCCAAAAATGGGATCATGCCCTTTCTCGCATTCACAAAACTCAAATGCTTGTGTTGATAAACCAACTAGTTCTGTACATTGATATCTGTATAGAGTAGACAAGAAATGGATTTCAGAGGTACAAATGTAATCTTTAATTCCAAATCAGTTTGCCCTTCGAAACCCACACCGGAATTGTTGAAATCCACTTTCATGGGGGTGTTTGGTTTGATGCAGATAACCCACGTAAATTGAGTTTAAATTTTCCGGCCCATATATCTCAAGTTTGGATCCACAAAACTTGATGGAATAAACATCGGGGTCAAATATTCGGCCCGTAGTAATTGAACCCATTTATCTCCTCCGAACAGGATATAAATAACCCACCGATTTTTTGGGATTAATTTCCTACCAATAGGATAAAAAACCATTTTACCAATATACCACCAAAAAGTATTTTTGTGTCCTAGGGTTTAATCAGTCAGTGGGGCCCTTTCCCCTTTTCCCTTTCCCCTTTCCCCTTTGTTGGATGGTATGCTTCACTGATGGTATGTCTCTCTCTCTCTCTCTCTTCTCTCTCTCCATTTCTTCGTCTCTGTCCTTTTCTTTCTTCCGCCACCGCTCTCTTCCTTTCTTCCCCCACGTCTACTGTCCAGCGATGGCCACAATTTTTTTTTTCTTTTACCGTTTAAATGACTTACAATTTTTTTTGGTTCTCTCTCCCTCGGTCTCTCCCCCCCTCCCCCTCTCTCTCTTTCTATCCAACGCCTCTCACTTTCTCCGTCGTTGGCCACTTCCCAGGCAGCATACTAGTAGACGTTCCTGCGATGATCAAGAAGGAATTTTTTTTTGTTCTCTCAATCTCTGCCTCTCCCCCGGTTTCTCTCTCTCCGACGCCTCTCCCTTATCAAACCTTTAAACCCCACAACGCAATTTCCTCCTCCACTACTACACCCATTCTTTTGTGATCAGAAAGAAAACCCATGAAATATGACAGAATTCCAAATGGGTATGAGAACTTTCTCCTTGATTCTTATGCTTCTACCGTCTTTATTGGATAGGTATGATAATTCCCCAAATCGCCTTTATCTGGCCTCGCCTCATATATGCTCTCTCTCAGTTTTTGCGTCTCTGGTTCTTTGTCTCCCTCTCCCTCTCCCTCTTCTTTTTGTGTTTCATTTGCTACATTGCTGGCACTTCACAGCCCAGCATCACACAACGATGCAATGTAACACACACGAAACCGTAGACATTTGAACACACATACACACAACGATTGAAATTCACACGCACAAACACAAATTCTCCTTATACACACACATGTTGGATATTATGCCAAATATGAGATAGATTTGGATAAAATTGAAGCGAAGAAGGTAAATTAATGTCTATGAGATTTGCCTAAAAAAAAAAAATTGGTTTGTCTGTAAGCTCACAATATCATAAATTGCTATCCTAATCAAGGATAGAATAAATCCATTTACTTTTATTCAAAATTGTATCCAATTTGTTGGAATTTCATTGGAGAGGTTTGAAATTTAAATCTAATTTAATCCACCAGAGTTTTGCCAAACATCTTCCATGGGTTTAAGAAGCAGGTCAAGTCCGGGTCAGGACTTCAGTCCGACCTTCAATTTTTGCATCCAAACAGAGGTATGGGTGAGGGATTGGATAATTTTTTTAAATCCACCTTCCATACAGAGCTACCCAAATCCTCGAAACAAACCGCCCCTAAATCAGTCGGTTAATGGAAAAACTAGTGAACCGGACGATTTTAGAGACCCAGACGGCTCATATTTGAGTGATATAAAAACCCTTGGTTTGGGCCAATTTTGCCCCAAGTCGATCTCCTCAGTCCTTTCCAATTGTCTGTCTCAGAGACGCACTCAACCCACTCCATCTCTCTCCCTTCTCCGGTAAAGGTTGTAACTGTAAGCCCTCTCTCTCTCTCTCTCTCTCTCTCTCTCTCACACACACACACATAGAGATGCACTCACGACGTCACACACCCACTCGATCTCTCTCCTTTGACACTGCCACACACCCACACTCGATCTCTCTCACGGACGGACTCACAAGTCACGGCGCCAGACACCCATACTGCCACACGCCCACTAAATACTGTCTCTTTCTTTCTCTCCTTTCTCTCACAGATGCACTTAGCCTCCAGACGCAAACAAACCCACTCGCACTCAGACCCACGGACACACGTACACACCAAATCGTGTGTGATTTCATCTAATTTCAGTCATAGTCCAAATTTATGCTTTATCAGTTTGTGGTACTTAGCCCCATAAGTATTTATGCTTTATCATTCCAAATTTATGCTTTATCAGGTTGTGCGAAGTTATGGTTTATCAGTTTGTGGGAATTTATGCTTTATCAATTATCAGTTTGTGCGAATCAGATTTTTATTTTTGATGTGACTGTGATTGTGACTGGATTTTATTTTTAATGTGATTGTGGATTTTGTGCTTTATTAGTTTGTTTGCTCTAGCAAAATGTATAACAAATTGTATGCATTGTAAACATGTTTGATATTTTTCTTTATTTGACCCATTGTATATAAAGCGTGGTATTACTATAAATATCATATTTTTTTAGCTTAATTATTATGTTTTATAATTTTTTTTTCATTTTTTATTATACGATTGATTCAACTTGAACTAGTGACCCAGACCTAGTCCCTTTGTCGGGTTGGTGTCCGGTCCTAATAACTATGCTTGGAAAACCTCAAAGATCAAGGGTTGACAGACAGCTATTTTAGCTGATGCCATTGCGACTCTTTAATTTTGCGGTCTGCAATTTCAGTTGGAAGGGTGGTCTGTCTGCAAATCGCATCTTAAAATGTCTTTAGTAAATTGAAATTGATTCAATGAATTCTCTTGGACATATTTTCTTCATTTTATCCCCCAATTCACAATGAATATTAATCTTTATTTTATTATGAATAAACTTGGCCATTTAATAAATTTTGTTATGCTAATACAATTGCAGTAGACTGGAGAAGGAAGTTGCTTTACATAGAAGATGAACAACTCCTTTGCAGGACCCTCCTCGAAAGTTAGAGTTGGATCCTCTCAGCCATCAGAAACTACGTTTAAGCGCAAGCGAGGAGTTTTTCAGAAAGACTGTTAGTAATAATTATTTTATCTGATTTAAACATTTTGGTGTACATAATTTAATTTGTATGATTTTTTTTTCAGCAGTGCAGCACATGATGTATGGTTTTGGAGATGATCCCAATGTATGTTTTGCTCTCCATTTCATAGTCAGCCTTTCACATGTTATTCCTTCAATTATGCAATGGATTTTGGGTTGTCAAACTTCATCAAACACAAATGATTTATTTATGGTTTACGGACCTATTGTGCCGAGAAGGGGGCCTGGGTTTTTTAACCTTTTTTGGGGTGTTTGGAGGATGGGGGATTTTTTGGATGTGGCATGATTTGCTATAAAACATTTGCAGAGATATGGTTGGATTAGTATCTGGTGCCCATGGGTGAGCCTTACCTTCAAGACATTTAATTACTTACGTTTCATGGTTTTATGGAGTCATTTTCTGTTACATTTCTTCTGCAAGAGGGCTCAAGTCAAGATTGATTGGGAACTCTTGGTCCATGTATGAAGCGATATTGTTGCAAGTTATTTTGATAATTGTTAAGTTGAGAGAATTAACATAATACAATATTAGAGGCAATATTAGAAAGAGAGGTTAAAAACTTAACCTAGCTCTCATACATCACTCGTATTTATAGTTAACCTACAATAACAATAATTACACATACACCATCTTTCTATTAACAAATTATACATACTACCCTACTATTCTTAACACTCCCCCTCAAGCTGGACTATATAGATCATATAATTCAAGCCTGGAACAAATAGCTGTAAGACGTATACGACTCAATGTTTTGGTAAACGTATCTGCAAGCTGATCTTTAGATTTCACAAATGGAGTTGTAATTTTTTCGGCTACTATTTTGTCCTAAATAAAGTGACAATCAACTTCAATATGCTTAGTTTTCTCGTAAAACACAGGATTGACAGCGCTGTAAACCCAATTTCTTGGAAGAAGTGTAGTAGCCACGTCAGTTCACTCGTCGTACGTGCCATTGCCCTATACTCAGCCTCAGCACTGGATTTTAGTACCACGGGTTATTTCTTACTTTTTCATGAAACAACATTACCTCCTAAGAAAGTACAATAACCAGTGGATCTCCAATCAGAAGGAGAGCCATCCCAATCAACATCTGAGAAACCTTCCACTTTAAGATGTCCATTAGCTCGATATAACAGTCCAAGTTCAAGAGCACGTTTGAGATATCGCAGAATACGAGTAACTGTCTCCCAATGTGGTACTCTAGGACACCCCATGAACTGACTTACTATACTGACTGCATATGAAATATTCGGTCGAGTAATAGTTAGATAATTGAGCTTTCCAACCAATCTGCGATACCGACCTGGATTCTCAAACAGTGCATCATCATCCATCAAAAGTTTCTGATTCAGATCCATAGAAACATCAATAGGTCTGTCATCGAGCAAACCTGCTTCCTCAAGCATGTCAAGTACATATTTTCTCTGGGATAAACAAATACCCTGTTTAGATTGATTCACCTCAATATCCAAGAAATACCTGAGTTTTTCTAAATCCTTAGTATGAAATCGATCCTCTAAGAATATTTTTAACTTGACAATTCCCTCAGAATCATTTTCAGTAATCACAATATTATCTACATAGACCACTAATAGGACATATCCAGCATCTGTCTGTCTATGAAACACAGAATGATCTATTTGACATCGGAGAAAATCAAACTCTAAAACTACATATAAAAAGTTACCAAACCATGCCCTCAATGACTGCTTCAAACCATACAAAGATTTCGTTAACCAACATATACTCTTACCATACTCCCTCTGAGTAGTAACCCAGGTGGTTGCTTCATGTATACGTCTTCAACCAAGTCACCATGTAAGAAGACATTTTTGACGTCTAACTGAAACAAGGGCTAATCAAAATTAGCAGCCAAAGAAATCAAGATACAAACAGATGAAATTTTGGCAACAAGAGAAAAAGTCTCCTCATAATCAACACCATAAGTTTGAGGAAAGCCCTTTGCAACAAGTCGGGCTTTTAGACGCTCCACAGATCTATCGGGATGAATTTTAACAGTATACACTCAACGACAGCCAACAGTTCGTTTACCAGGAGGCAAAGGAACGAGATCCCAAGTCCTATTATAGTGTAAGGCATCCATCTCCTCTTCCATAGCTTTCTTCTAACCCGGATCAGATAATGCATCCTGTAAATGCTTAGGAAGAGATATAGCAGATAATTGGGAAGTAAAACAAGAGAAGACAGGAGACAAGACATCATATGAAACAAAATGAGAAATGAGATGATTAATAACACACGAACGAGTACCTTTGCGAAAAACAATAGGTAAAAAGTCTAAATTATCTGATGTACTAGGATCAGAAGGCAGCAAGGAAGATGGTATGGGCACCTCAGTCAATGGGCGAGGACGGCGAGAGTAGACATGAAGAGGTAAAGTAGATGGTAACACAGTGGACAGCGGAATATCTGAAGATGAGGAAATAGATGGTGGAACAGGAAATAACCCAAAGTCCAGATCCAGAGGCTGAGAAGGTGCTGGAAAATATGGAACAAATTCTTCAAACGTGACATCGGCACTAGAAAAGTATCGGTGTAGAGAAGGACTGTAGCAACGATACCCCTTCTGCGTGCGGGAGTAACCAAGAAATACACATTTGGTAGCTCGAGAGTCAAGTTTGTCAAACCCAGGGCCCAAATTGTGAGCATAACAGACATAACCAAAAATCTTAGGAGTCGGGGAAAATAAGGGCTTACCAGGAAAAAGGACAGAATGTGGACTTTGTCCATTTAATACAGAGGATGACATACGATTGATAAGATGACAAGCAGTACGAATAACATCACTCCAAAGATATCGGAGAATATTCATCTGAAATAACAGGGCACGGGTGACTTCCAACAAATGACGATTTTTGCGTTTAGCAACACCATTTTGTGGAGAGGTGTAAGCATAAGAGGTCTGATGAATAATGCCAGTTTTATTGAGATAAACTGAAAAATGATCAGATTCATATTCCTGAGCATTATCTGAACGTAAAGTACGTATACGACAACCAAACTGAGATTTTATTTCCTTACGAAATGTCTCAAAGATAGAGAATAATTCAGATCGAGCTTTCATAAAAAACAACCAAGTCACACGAGAATAGTCATCTACAAATATCACAAAATAAGGATATTTATTAGATGAAATATTTTTTATTGGACCCCATACATCAGAATGGACTAATTCAAATGGACTAGACACACGATTATTGACTCTAGACTGAAATGACACATGGTGATGCTTACTAAGTTGACAAGCTTCACAAGACAAAGACGACACACAACTAAGACTGGAAATTTGGCGCTTCAAATTCTGGACAGAGGGATGTCCAAGACGACAATGTCACTGAAAAGGAGACAATGAGGTCTGTAGGGCCCGAGTAGGGGAATCAAAATCAAAGTAATATAGACCACCAGCTTCATGTCCCGTACCAATCTTCCTTTTCGTTTTGAGATCCTAAAAGACACAATAAGATGAATAAAAGGTCACAGAACAATTGAGAGAACGAGTAATCTTACTAATGGAAAGTAAACTAAATGAAAACTGAGGGACAAATAACACGGAAGATAGGGACATATCAGGACTCAAGTGAGTAGTTTTAAGACCTGAAACTTTAGAACAAGAACCATTAGCAAGAGTAATACTACGTGTGGAAGTAGCAGACTGATAAGTAGAAAAAATAATAGACGCACCAGTCATGTGGTCAGAAGCGTCAAAGTCTATGATCCAGGGACTGTAAGTGGAGGATAATAAACAAGTAGAAGCAATACTTGACTGGGCAAAAGTAACAGTGGAGGGAGATGGTACAGCTTGTTGTTGGGACAGAAACTGGGCATACTCCTCTCGACCCAATGTAATAGTAACTGACCTAGTGTCTGGTAGAGCTGACCGAGGTATGGGAGCAACAACAAAGGTATCATCCTGATAAGAAGCCTGATTCGTAGCACTAGAAGGTTTTTTATTTAAATCCCAACAGAAATCAACAGTGTGCCCTCCACGACCACAGTGAGTACAGGAACGGGATCCACTACAGCCCCCACGACCACCCGTACAACCTTTTGTACGACCTCCTCGACCACCACGTCCACCTCGATGACAATCACTATGGCTACTAGGAACCACAAGAGCTGAACGATCAGTGGAGACACCATGATCAATGCCTGAAGGAGTAGACAGTGTAGCACGCTGTAAATGAGAGAAAACCTCAAGCAGTGATGGAAGACTAGAACCACCCAAAATCTGAGAACGAATAGCCTCATATTCAGGTTTCAATCCTACCAAAAACTTAACAACATTCAAGTCCTCATGTTGTTTCTACCAAACTGCTACATCAATAGTAAAAAGATGGTAGGTCTTCATCTCCTCACAGACTCCCCGAATATGAGAGTAATAATCCGCAAGGCTTAGAGTACCCTGCTCTAACCGGAAGTACTTCTTACACACCTCATACACACGGATAAAATTACCTGTTCCAGAATACATAGTAGTGGCCAAGTGATCCCATATCTTCTTGGCAGTGTCAACGTAGAGTAGAGTGGAACTAATACTAGGCTCAATGCTATTCAGTAGTAAAGACATAATTTGAGCATCCTCTTGTTCTCACTGATCATACCCAGGAGTGTCTTCCTTGGGTTTAGGATCCACCAAATATTTCTTAAATCCTTTGCCTCGAAGAAATACTTGAACGGATCGGGACCATTAAGTATAATTGGTCCTATTGAGTTTAACAGAGGTAATGGGACCATTGATAAGAACGTGGGGTGGCAAAGACGGAGTAAGAGACCTAGTATCTTGCTTGGGTTCCATTACAGTGCAGCAAATATGGAACAAGAAGTGTTGCAATGTAGAACCAGAGAAAAGAAGGCTACTAGAAAGACTGAACCGGACTGGCTAGGCTTGCTGGACCACTGAACCGGGAAGAATAGGCTGATTGGACTGCTGAACCGGACAAGAGAAGCCCACTTGAGGGCTGAACTGGACCAGAAATACCCACTGGACCACTGAACCGAGAAGAATAGCCTCATTTGATTGCTGAATTGGACTAGAGAAGCTCACTTGAGAGCTGAACCGGACCAGAGATACCTACTGAAGCACTGAACTGGACTGAAACAGATTGAACCAGACTGGACCGGTCTGGTTTGGATCTTGGATCAGGATCTGGTTCTGGGTCTGGATCTGGATCTGGATCCTTTACCCTAACCTACAAACTAACCCACTTGAACAGGGTCTTCTCCTTTGCTGGTTAGGGTTTCTATCAAACCCTATACCTTCACTGTTGAACACCACCACAACACCGAACGCCACCACACCACAACACCGAACACCACCACAAACCACCACGAAGACAGTCGACTACACCACCATGAAGACAGTCACCACCAACGACTGTACCAGTCGACTACACGACGAAGACAGTCGCCACCAACGACTGTACCATTTGACTGCACTACCACGAATCAAAAAAAAAAGAGGAAACCAGATTGAGTTGACACCACAACGTCAACTATACCAATGACAGCAACACCACACGAATAGTAACAACACCAGGATTAATGCTCTGATAGCATGTTAAGTTGAGAGAATTAACATAACACAATATTAGAGACAATATTAGAGAGAAAGAGAGAGGTTAAAAACTTAACCTAACTCTCATACATTACTCATATTTATAGTTAACCTACAATAACAATAATTACACATACACCCTCTTACTATTAACAAATTACACATACTACCCTACTATTCTTAACAATAATAACAAATGTTGATAAGAACTTCAGCTCTTGTTTATCTTCCCTCTTTTGAACTTAACACTTTGAAAACTCTGAATTAAGGAAAACAATGTCCTTCAATTGCATAGTGGAAGTTGTTTTTGGCCAACAAACAAACTTTATCTGCACGTTGCATTCTCTTGGAGCTTACTTAAATTTTAGATTTCTTCTATCATGGTTCTGTAGGTTTGTCAAACTAGATGTGTGCTTATTTTTGCTTTGCAGAAATGATGGGCGCTTTTGTTGGTTGAATTAGTTTTTATGCTGTTAAAATGTCAAGAGTTGACAGTTTTTCTGACTGTTGAATTTGTTGAGTAATTTTATCTCTGCTGTGAATTTATTGTGCTGCACTCCAGCCTCTTCCAGAAACTGTGGCACTTGTGGAGGACATTGTTGTGGAGTATGTTACAGATATGGTAAGCTAGGATTACTTTTCTCAGATCTGCTTTTGAACTACCAATAATTCACTGCAAAAAACATCCATGACTATTGCAGTAGCTTTGTCGGATCAAATGAACTTATAGGTCCTTTTGATTGTATCCATTGCAGAGCTTGCATGTAATGTTATCTTCTTTTTTCTTTTTTACCTCATTTGGAGTTAGATGGAATGCAAACAATTTCTATGATCATCCACAGGTGCATAAGGCACAAGATATTGCATCGAAAAGGGGAAAGCTCTTAACTGAGGATTTTCTGTTCTTAATTCGGAAGGTACATTTTCCTGCGGAAATTCATCTATAAATGGAGGTTCCATTTGGATTTAATATGTTGAAATTTATTTGTGGTGAGCTCTTTCCGTTGACGGTCTTTTGTGCTTGTGACTGAAATTTTTTACTTCTCTGAGAGAGCTTATATTTCTGACACTAAATATCTTTCATGGATGGCTTCGGTGTGAAGGTAAAGCAGATTGGGAAGTGGTTTTCCCATGTAAACAGCAGCATCATGTTTGCATCTTCTTGAAATCTGGTTTCCTTGAAGATGAGTAGCATTTTGAATTGCTGTGGGTTCATTGTCTCGCAGAATATGGATACTAATAGTTATAAATTGCTTTGTGAATTAATTCTTGGAGAATTTTTTGCATGTTATGTTAGTTGCAACAAACTAGAGGGGTGCAATTGTTAATTAGTAATGCAGTGGCTTCCTTATTTGTTATTTATGTACTAGTGTAATTATTTATCCTTTGGAAGCATTTTGTGTGAAATGAGCCAGTTATGCTTCTTGGTCACTCAGAGAGAGAATACACTGGCATATTTAAGTTTTCAGTGGATGGTTGATCTGAGAACATCTTCATACTCCTTGTACATGATTTTCTATTGCTTGATATCGAACAAATTGAAGTTGGAAGACAAATTGGTGTCCACTATCTGAAGAAATTGGCTACAATTACAAGAAATACACATGGGTCCCGATTGATTGTAAAACTACTTTATCTCACTGGAGTTTATAGTTTGAAGATGTTTTGTTCATCTTTGAAGCTTTTAGAAAGATTTGACAACTTCATTATGTTAATTTCTGCAACTTGCAATTGTTGATGCAGAGAATTATATGCTAACACTATATCAACTATGATCCTTGCAGGACTTACCAAAACTTAACCGCTGTACAGAATTGCTGTCTATGAATGAGGAGCTGAAACAAGCCAGGAAGGCTTTTGAGGTAGATGAAGAGAAGCTAGCAACAATCGAGTGACGGGAGAGAACACACACTATTCACTTGTTATTTTTACTCTTATATAAATCTAAGCCCAAGTATTTGTTCTGTAAATAGTATTTTCGCAAACTAATCCAATTAAGAGGGTGATACCCCCAACACACATGCTAGTGCACACAGATTTTGCAATAAAAAACATCATTGCAGGTGTTTGCCGAGGAATTAGCGATGATGTGAGCTTTTCAACAACTTTAACGAAAAGCTATTTCCTCGGTGACTTTTGCCATCAAGCATCTCAAGAGTGAGTTCTGATACCCAGGGACTGATACATCTTTCATCGAGCAAAGCAATAAGCTGCCTTTATTTTCTTCCTTCATAGATCATCCACTATGTATTGTTTACATACCCACTTATATATTATGTGCTCTACTTGAATTGGTCATATTTGAATTCAGAGCAAATAGGTGATATATTAACGAAGAACATGGAAGAAGAAATGTATTGGAGGAAATTTCAGTACTATGACAACAGTTCTGTAATGCTTCATAGAGCAATCTGGATGTTGCTTAATTAATTAACCATCTTGTGATTTTTGCTATGCAAGGTGAAGTGGTATTGTTAAATTCCCAGCCCTACTTATTGAGTAGAAATGACACTAACTACGTTGAGTAAAAAATTAGGGTGTATGGGGTGACTATTCCCACCCGGAAAAGTTCTTTGCCACCCCCACTATACTTTATAATCCAAAGTTATTAAGTTTATTCCAATCTATACCCCATTAGTTATTAAGTTTACCCAATTAATAGTAAATATCTTATTATCATCTTTCATACATATTCATAATAGATGAAAGAAATGCTATTTAAATTTAATTTATTAATCTAATAATATGACTTTATTAGAACCATTAGACAACAATAAGTACTAATGTTTGATGAATTTTATGGTCAATCTAAAAGTTATAATAAATTAGATTAATAAATTAAATTTCAATAACATTGTTCAATAGATTATTTATACCGCACATCAAATTATATGATTTCACACGCTAAGAGCTCGACTTTTCCTTGGAAAAAGTTAGATCGAAGCTCTGCCTGTCGGGGGTGAACAACTCTTCATTTTGCCGCAGGTATAATTGTTGTGTGTAACCAATGCATTGGCGGTGGGCAATGCGCTCTTTAAAACTGAGTTCGAGTATGCCGCTTCCAACTTATCAAATCTATTTTTGATCTTATAACTTCTTTTTTTGCGTGTTCAAAGTGTAAAGGAGAAAAAGAAATATAAGTAGCCTAAACATTCTATAAAGTCCTCTATCATGTTACAACGGGAGCACCTTGGAACATGAAAAAAATTGTTAAAAAGAGTCTATACACTATCCAAGAACTGCCTTGATCTTTGTCTTCTGTTCCTCTGTTAGTGAGGAAGGAAAAAGAACTTCAAATGTGACAAATAGATCACCCTTCTTGTTGCTAAAATGTAGCGGCATCCCTTCACCTTTGAACTTCCTCACTTCCTTGGGCTTTGTAATTCCCTGAATAATGGAAAAAGGGTTACTTTTACCCTTCATAGTATTGTTGCTCTTTTTTATTTTTATTTTATTATTTTCACTCACTTTCTTTATACCCATTATTCTCCACATTTTTGATAAAACAAATATACAGGCTCACCTTTGAACCAATGTTCACTTGATGATCATCAAGGTGTTTAATGGTCTTCTCAAAGCCAACAAGAGCTTGCACCTGAAAGACGAGCAGATTTTGGTAAATCAACTCATAAGAGAACCTACTTTTTTGTTTTTGAGTCTTATGACAAAGAGAAAGTAGAAGCGAAAATATCGATGCATAGCATTAAATCAAGGTAATTCAAAACCAACACAAAAAAAAAACACAAAATCAATTTTTTATATCTGATTTTATAATTTTTTTTTAAAGTGAGTTATTCCAGCAATCTTTGTCACACTCTTAATACCAGTGAAGGACCCCCTCCGCCTCTTTCTCCTTTTTCTTAATCCTCTCAGGCTAAACATTGTAAACCTAGAGGCTGCGTAACAATTCCCAAAGTATACAGTTAGAGTTGCCAGCCGCACAACCCCCCTGCCCCGGGCTTAAAGTTTATAAGTATATTGTTCTTAGTATCCCCTAAAAATGCCTAGATTATAGGAAAAAATGAACTGAATTAGAGTCAAGTTCATCACACGTTAAACCAACTACTTTTAGCTGTCTGGACTTTGATTTTCTTAGCCAACTAAGGGTCAAAGACTCCAAATAGGTTTCTGGCCCACGCACTTGCAGCAGCGATATTGTACAATCAAAGTACGGGCCTGAGAGCTGATGTGTTCCATCAGTACTTTGAAACTATGTAACAAGGAAAAGCATAGCTTTCCAGCATGACAATCTCTCTCAGTGCTCATAAACAAAACCATTGAACCTCATATATTGAACACAGTGAAGCTGCTAAGGCGTTTATCACACTGAATTCATAGAGAAAAAGGTATACTATAACCATGTTGATCTTGCTATCATGAAAACTATCTCTATGCAAAATGGACGCATCAACACTAATTAATGTGCCCGAAAATAGATGACCGTAACAATTACCAGAGTTATAGTAACAGTTGTGTGCAGGTCATTGCCTTCCCTTCTGAAGTGATCATGGGGTGCAGTGTGAATACGAAACTGCCCAAATTTGAAAGTTACGTCAGCACAGAATTTGAATTGGAGTATGCATATCATGAAGCCAAGAGAATTTGAATTGGAGTATGTATATCATGAAGCCAAAAGAATTTGAATTGGAGTATGTATACTATGAAGCCAAGGATAAAGATCTAACCCTAAGATCTCCTGCTTCACCATCTATTATGGGCTCACCATCTTCATAGAAGACCACCTCCTNCTCACCTTTGAACCAATGTTCACTTGATGATCATCAAGGTGTTTAATGGTCTTCTCAAAGCCAACAAGAGCTTGCACCTGAAAGACGAGCAGATTTTGGTAAATCAACTCATAAGAGAACCTACTTTTTTGTTTTTGAGTCTTATGACAAAGAGAAAGTAGAAGCGAAAATATCGATGCATAGCATTAAATCAAGGTAATTCAAAACCAACACAAAAAAAAAACACAAAATCAATTTTTTATATCTGATTTTATAATTTTTTTTTAAAGTGAGTTATTCCAGCAATCTTTGTCACACTCTTAATACCAGTGAAGGACCCCCTCCGCCTCTTTCTCCTTTTTCTTAATCCTCTCAGGCTAAACATTGTAAACCTAGAGGCTGCGTAACAATTCCCAAAGTATACAGTTAGAGTTGCCAGCCGCACAACCCCCCTGCCCCGGGCTTAAAGTTTATAAGTATATTGTTCTTAGTATCCCCTAAAAATGCCTAGATTATAGGAAAAAATGAACTGAATTAGAGTCAAGTTCATCACACGTTAAACCAACTACTTTTAGCTGTCTGGACTTTGATTTTCTTAGCCAACTAAGGGTCAAAGACTCCAAATAGGTTTCTGGCCCACGCACTTGCAGCAGCGATATTGTACAATCAAAGTACGGGCCTGAGAGCTGATGTGTTCCATCAGTACTTTGAAACTATGTAACAAGGAAAAGCATAGCTTTCCAGCATGACAATCTCTCTCAGTGCTCATAAACAAAACCATTGAACCTCATATATTGAACACAGTGAAGCTGCTAAGGCGTTTATCACACTGAATTCATAGAGAAAAAGGTATACTATAACCATGTTGATCTTGCTATCATGAAAACTATCTCTATGCAAAATGGACGCATCAACACTAATTAATGTGCCCGAAAATAGATGACCGTAACAATTACCAGAGTTATAGTAACAGTTGTGTGCAGGTCATTGCCTTCCCTTCTGAAGTGATCATGGGGTGCAGTGTGAATACGAAACTGCCCAAATTTGAAAGTTACGTCAGCACAGAATTTGAATTGGAGTATGCATATCATGAAGCCAAGAGAATTTGAATTGGAGTATGTATATCATGAAGCCAAAAGAATTTGAATTGGAGTATGTATACTATGAAGCCAAGGATAAAGATCTAACCCTAAGATCTCCTGCTTCACCATCTATTATGGGCTCACCATCTTCATAGAAGACCACCTCCTGTAAAAAGAGCGGTTAAGTGTTACAATCAAAGCCCAAAGATTCAAAAAAAAAAAAAGAAAAAGAAAAAGAAAATAAAGGAAAAGATTCCACCTGTTGCTTTCAAGCTTAGCATGAGATCATACAAAGCAAGCCATATATTAAGAAACCACCTATGATGTAAAAACATCTATTTGACAGTTCTATTTGAATATTCGGCTCAACTATATCAAAGATTATTACTTTTCTATTTCTGGATAAGTATTGTCATGCATCATTCTGAACTCAGGAAATGTCATTCCTTCAGGTACTATAGGCAAACAAGTACCAATCCTAGGCAACAAGTCAGCATATTCATCAACATAGTTAAGGGATTCCTTATGTCTAACCTCCTCCTCATCATTATTCATCATATTTATCAAGTTAAAGGTTGAGAAATGTGCTAAGCAAAACGTGCGAACAGAATATGCTTTCTCCTCTGATTCCATTTAGATCACTAAGAAAAATATACATGACATGGTGCACAGCCTGTCAATAGCCTTGGCAGTACTGCCAAAAGGGCTTATGGTTCGCACATCTAGCACTTTAGAGTCGCCTATTTCAAAGCAGGTGATAGACATGAGTGATGGACATGAAATCATGATAATCACAGTTTGCAAACACTTGAAGCTCTAAGAAGAGAGATATAATAGAATAAATGGGACATTTTACTTGGCCAATAAGTTATGCAACAATGAATAACTAGTATTTTCAAATAGTGGAAGCGAGGGTGGGGGAAGAAGAGGAAATTTGTCTGAAACAATCATACGTAAAAATGGGATTGCAAGGGGGGCAAATGAAGAGGGGTAAAACTAGAACATTTGCATGGAAGTACATTAATCACGTTTCGTATAAATGAATTTGTCCCTTTTACACAAAAAGGAAAGCTTACTTGCCCATCTTGCATCCCTTTCTCGATGTCCACTGTGACAAAATACCCCTCCCTTTCATATTTCACATTTGGGCACTGCTCACAGACCTGCAAGGACATAACAGAGGATTTTGAAAGTCCAAATGCAAACAATGGGCATAGGTTTAGTCACATAAGCACTAGCCCAAAAAGGCGGTCTTTGTAGAGTTTGCAGCATGATTATCTAGAGGACCAACATACCTGCTCTGTCATCTGCTGGAACATCCCTGGACCGATTTGTTTGTGGTAGACCTCATTTCGACAATTGCAGCGTCTCTTACCAGGGGCTGGTTTTAAAATGTTTTTCTCCCTCCAAACCTGATGGGTTATGCATTATACAATACTAATGAGCAAATGACTGGCAATTGGCTTAACGTATACAAAGCACTCAAAAAGTTTATACTACAGCAGAACAGGTTTGGTGTTTGGTAGACTAACATCTGAATACTGCTCAGAGCATTTGCACTTTATAAAATTGATCTGAGTATGGTTATGTCAACGCTTTCTTGATTACCTCAGTGAGTGAGACTGACTGTACTACACATGAGGCAAAATGAGGGAAGTGATCCTACCACTCCCACGATATCCTAAGGCAAAATGAAGGGAATACGAGTGCTGCTTTCAACTATTCAATTGTATGACCAAATTTTAGGGCTGGCTGAATTTGCCACCCATTACTCACAGAATTTTCAATAGAATCCATGTATAATCGACAATATGAAGCTTCAGATATGATTCATTACAGCATCTATGATATGATATAATGCGCAATAAAAGCAGACAGTTGATTCATTTCGGGATGGAAACGGATAAACATATTTCTTACCTTCAATGATCCCCCCATATACAAATCTTCCAGTGTTGCATCCAACTCCACAATTACATCATTACCTTTCACGATGTTCTCTTCCTCTTCCACTGGGCCCCCACCAAAAAACCTAGAAGACAACTTCATCTTGTCAACAATCACAGAAATTAGAAAATCATAATTATCAACGTTTTCATGCATTAAAGGTCAGTTGTTCATAAGCAAGATGCATTTTGCTGAAGAAAAAGAAACGAAGGACAATTTGACTTACGAGCTAAAAATGTCTTGAATGTTCATACCCCCGCCTCCACCACCACTGGCAGCATGCTGTTTAAGACCCTCTTCACCATACTTATCATATATATTTCTCTTCTGACTATCCGATAAGACTTCATAAGCTGATAATCAACCAATCAAGATTAAAAAATGTCTAGATTACTCAGAAAACAAGAGACGAATACGAATATAATGATAAACAATTAAAAATACTATACAACAGAGTAAAGGATTGAGCATACCATTGTTAATCTCAGCGAATTTCTTATTAGCCTCTTCATTCCCCTGGTTCTTATCGGGATGATACTTCAATGCGAGCTTCCGATATGCTCTTTTGATCTGCTCGTCTGAAGCACCCTTCGGCACCTGAAGAATATCATAATAACTTTTCCTGCAATTATCCAATCGTTCAATCAGAAACTCAAAAACGCCAATATTTGCATATATAAGTATATGAATGATCATCAACACGAACCCTGAAATGGCAATTAGAGCGTAGGATGAAAAACATAATAGGAGCAACAGTTTTGATATTCGATACGCCATAGAGCTTTGGCACAGAGATCAGTAGAGAGAATGGATCTCCCTACTGAGAACCTAGGTTTTTCAATCGGATCTCCTCGCTCTCCACGACGGAAATAATATATTCCTCAATGACAACGAACTCTTCTGAACTCAATCTCTCTCTCTCTGCGAGGGATCAGCTGTCGTCTTCCCTGTGAGCTCTGGCACTTTTCTTTCCTCTGTGTGTGGTAGAGGATGAGAAGCATGTTTCGCTTTCGACGTGTTCTTGCCAAAACTGACCAATGAGAGAAGGCTTCAACTTGTTTCGGCCAATAGATGAAGGCCACGTTTTCAGTCTCTTTCCTTCTTCGTTGCGAGGAAGTTATTTTATGGGTTCTTCGAAAGTCGGTAATTAGACTTATTTGGTAAAAAATATATAGAATAAAATATGAATTAAAAAGACATGAATGTCTATTTTAGGGTCATTTAATTCAAAATTTGCTATTTTTAATCCACCTTGATTCATTTGTAATTGTTAATACATATAAATACATATTTAATGCACATTTGATTCATATGTATTTGTTAATTTATATATATATATAGTATAATAGTGTAACAATAGTAATAATAACAGTGCAATAATAATAGTGAAACAATCTATTAACACAAAATATTATACTATTACATTTTATCAAATATATATTTTCATATAATTTCATTCAAAATAGTTTATCTTTGTTTTGAATTTGTTACTATATACACAAAACTACTGAACACTATTTTTGTTATAGTGTATTGGTTACACTGTTATTGTTACTGTTTATTATTATACTATTACATTATTTGGATATTAAATTAATTTAAAAATAAAAGTATTTAAAAAAAAAAATACTTAAATCAAGGTGCATTAAATATAATTTGAAAACAAAATCATTTTTTTTAAAAAAAATACGCATGCATCAAAGTGCATTAAACATAATTTAAAATTTAAATAACAGATTTAACAACAAGTATATACATACATGTGTGTGTGTGTGTATATATACATCAAAGTGCATTAAACATAATTTAAAATTTAAATAACAGATTTAACAACAAGTATATACATACATGTGTGTGTGTGTGTGTATATATATATATATATATATATTAAAGTTCTCCCATAAAACTAAGAGATATTTAATGTACTATTTTTCAAAAAAAAGTGGTGCATTAAATACACATAGATTAATGGAGGGTAAAAATGTCACAATAAAAATAGATAAATTTAAATTATGTACTTGAATACAAATAAATATCAAAATTAAGTACTTAATAGTCCTATATTTTTTAGTATGTATTTTTTACCAAATAAATCTAATTTGGTGTATCTCCTTATAATTTACCCTTATTTTATTGTCGAGGCAAAGTTGCTATGTACAAGTAACGCACAGATGAAGAAATACGTTAGTTGTTGGGCTTCGGCCCAAAATTATCAAGGCTTTCCGATTGGTTTGGCAGCACCTAAAAAAAGCCAACCCAATTGAATTTGGGCCTGGGTTGCCTGTCATCTGTCATAGCCATGTGCTTGGACGTAATAAATAATTTTCACCAATTATGTTGAGATCGCCTACAAGTTGGTTTTGGAAGTTAAAAAAGAGATACCTAGCTATTACTTTTCTTCATTAAATATTTCGTTGTTGAGCAGTTGTGCTTTGCTTGCATGCTGCATTTTATTGCTAATTTACTTAGTGCACCTAGTGGTAAATGTAGTTAAACATGAACCCAATATCACCTGGTGGAAAGCTTGCTTTCGTGAGAAAATTTGTTTAAGAAAAAATGTGGTGAATCCCCTTGGTGACAAATCTGTAGCGATAAGATTGAATCAGTTGAACACCTCCTTTTTGAATGCGAGTGGACTAAGAAGGTCTAATTTGGGTGTGATCCGGGACTGAGAATGAAATTGAATCTTCGTCAAACGATTGTACAGTAGGCCTTGACTTTGATGGACAGTCTTAGGGATACCTCCCAATCGCTGGAAGTGATGGGGGATCTGGAATTCCCATAACCAGTTCATATTCAAGCAAGATGTCCTCAATGCATTGGCCACTTTGATGAGAGCACAGAAGTTGTGGAGTGAGGTGATGGCTATTGATAAGGGTAGTCAAGGGGGTCAACATGAAGAAGTGCATAATCTACAGGTAAAAAAACCCAGGCCATAACCAAGGTGCAAAGCTGAGCTGCGATGGCGCTTTTAAGAAAGGAGAAGCTGCTATAGGGGTGATTCTTAGGGGAACAAACGAGGCACTGATGGGGGTTATAGCCAAACGAATTCCTGCGATCTCCAGCCTATTTTCCGAAGTTGCTTCTCTTAGAGAAGCTTGTCTCCTGACTTCAGCTAGTTAACTCCAACAGGCGACCATCGAAAGCGATAATATAGAGTTAATCAAATTGAGCTCAACTGAAGACACTCCTCCATGGGAAGTTAAGGCCTTTGTTAGGGATAGTAGACACTTTGCTACAGTTCTGAATTGAAGATTTTTATTCAAACCAAAAGCTCTTAATAGAGCAGCTCAATGGATTGTATCCGAAGCTTTGTCAAACTCAATTCCATTGGATTGGGTGAGCTGCCCCCCACCCAAGCTAAAGACTTTGTTAGTTACCGACTGTAATCAACTTTTTTCCTACATAATGAAATTTCAGAATAGTTTTACTTTTAAAAAAAAAAAAAAAAACAGAAACATTACAAATTCTAATCTACGAGTTCAATCCTCATCCAACTTAGCATTCGTTGGGCTCCCATTCTCTTTTTGCATTGTTTTATTAAGCACTCAAAACCCAAAAAAAGTTACTTGTTCGTGTGAACAGGCCTCAATCATGTGCAGTCAAATGGATTAGGTTGTTTAATTCGGCCACTATTCTGGGATGTCAAAGGCTACCTACTAAGCATAAATAGAGGCGTAATTTCACACAACTGGTAGCATAATTAATATAACATCGGTGTCGTACAGACTATAGGACTTTAATAACAAGGGATTATAATATAGTGATGGTTAGAATTAGGTTTTACATTCAATATTTTTGGGACTTTATTATTGGGTTTTAAGGGCTGAAATAAAAAAAATTAGAATAAAGAGGGGTTAAAATAAATACGCTGAAATAAAGAGAGGAGAAAAATATATTTTGTCAAAAAAAGTGATTGGCTTTAACCTATGTTGTTCCTATGGGAGGCGGCTATATATTTATTCTTTCCCTAGGAGTGGCGGCCAGAGAAACGAAAAGGTCAAAGAAGACAGGCGGCTGGACAGAAGACGGACGCATATCAGAGCAGAAAAAATTTTGATGGCTGCCGATTTGTTGTATTTTTTTAGGAAATTTTTTTTAGGAAATTTTTATTGTCGATTATATTTCTGAGTAATTAAATTCTTAGGAAGGTGAGGGATCAATTTACACAATAGAAAATATTTTATTTATTTTTAATTTATATATTTGATTTCTAATTAGTTAAACTTTTTTGTTTTATCATTCTAAATTATTGTTTATGTTTTTTTTTCTGAATAATCATAAAATTTATTCTGTTTATGGATTCAATCATATTTTTCTATTGAATGGATTAACTCTTTGAGTATGTTTGGATCAATTATTTATCTTTATTGATATAATTTTTTACTTCAATATTATTTTTCAAAAATATTGTCGTCGTTGAATTTTTTTAATAATGATAATAATTTACGTATTTTAAAAATGGTGAATGATTTTTCAAAGGGTTACATTTGGTTTAATCTTGATTTATAAATCTATATCTTCCGGTTGTGAATTTTGGGAATTATATTCTCAATTGAGTTATTCAATGAATTAAAAATAATTAAAATATCATATTTGTGTAACAGATTTTCGCCGTTTTACTGTTTGTTAAATTTGAATACTTTTTTTGTTAGTCACTTTGTTTCACTTTAAATTATATTTAAAACTAATCTTTGTTCTTTAATAATTATTTAATATATTTCTTTTGTTCTTTTGTTCATTTTATTATTTTTTTAATTTATCTCTCTGTAAAATTGATATCCCAAAACTGTGCTACAACTGCCGCGTTATTTTTTAGGCGTAATCAATAACATAATAGTTATTTATATACAAATATATAATCATAATAATTGCATATCCCTGCGTATATCAAATATGAGTATGAACAACATTAAATGTTGAATTCTATTTTTAAGTTTGAAAAAATTAATTCAAATTTCTTTAAAAAAAAACATACCAAACAGACCCTAGATGGTCATGGAAGATCATGATATTCCAGCTTTGTTGAAGGAGTTAGGCACTTCTACGGTCATAAGAACGACAAGTTTACTCTAACGTGATCTAAACTTCACCGGCTCGAGTGGTGAAATAACCTCACTATATATGTGATGACAAAGTTGCCAACATTTAAACACTTTAGATCTAATATTTTCAAGAACGACGAAAAATAGGAATATATATTTTTCATTCTTTATAGATGAAAAGTAGAAATAATATACTTTCTGTATTTTGTGTTTAGTTGGATGGACGTAAAATAAAAATAACTATTTTTTTTAATTATTTTTTGTGTCGATTAAAATTACGGGTGATAATTGAGTTGTGTCATGTTAGATTTGTATTGAATCATAAAATTATGATTCTTTTATATTTTTTGTTCGCATGTCAGGTCATTTTCAAGTTGGTGGCGAATTATAATCAAGTTCGTGTCATAAAATTCGTGTTGAGTCAAAAATTTTCACCCCTAGTTAAGATGAAAAAAATATTTTTTTAATTTAAAATTTTATTATATATATATATATATATATAATTAACTTTCTATCTAATTTCCTTCCGATTTTGAAAGAATTAATTTTTGTGAGTTGAAAGGAAAGTGAATCTATCTATTTTTCTATTATTCTTATTTTTTTTTCTTATCAAACATAATATTTTATTTATTCCTCCAACTTTCAATCATCGCATAAGAATACGTGACAATACACAGATTTGTCTCACGCAAGAACAGGCAAAACTTGGACTTGGACATGCTATGTAAATTCAAAAGAGAAAGTGGGTACCAGAGGTAGATGGAAGTAATAAAAGCGATGAATGTGATTTGTGAAGTGGCGTGTAACTCATAAGGACAAACGTAAAGAGAAAGAACAAACCAATTGGTCGTCCGAGGGATTACCAACGTGGGAGATGGAAGCCCGTCACGATGCTATCGAAGGTAGAGAAGCCACGACAAGTCCCTGGCCATGGAGCCCTCGTGGCACAACCTTCCACCACAAGACTTGCGCATCACTGGCCCCACTTCGCTGTCTCTCTCTATAAAAGACAAAGTTTACCTTTCTAGAACTCTCACTTGCAAACAATATCATTTCTATGCATTCGCACATACATGCAGTCCTAACTCGTCAGTCAACAAGGCTTACTACCCACAAAAGGTTATAGTTTTACTTTGGGGTGTGTGTGTGTGGGGCTAAGGCGTTTAGCCAGAAATGGGGAGGGCACCGTGTTGTGAGAAGGTGGGTCTGAAGAGGGGAAGGTGGACAGCTGAGGAAGATAAGATATTGACCAACTACATTCAAGCTAATGGAGAAGGGTCATGGAGATCATTACCCAAGAATGCTGGTATGAAGTGTTCTAGTGCTCTAGTTTACGTTTTAACAATAATTAATATTAAATGTTCTTGGCCTTGAGATTTGTTATTTTTGATTTGGTTTGATATTTGGATTTTCAAAGGGCTATTGAGGTGTGGGAAAAGCTGCAGACTGAGATGGATTAACTACTTAAGATCCGACTTGAAGAGAGGCAACATATCTGCTGAAGAGGAAGAAATCATCATCAAGTTGCACGCATCTTTGGGGAACAGGTCAGTTCAGTATTCATACTCTAATATGATAAGAGTACTTTGTTTTTCCAAGAAAAAGATTACTGGATTCTAAATAATATAGGATCCCAATAGAAAAGTTTAACCATTATAATCACAATAATTTTATTAAATCATGTCGCCGTCACACCAATAAAAAAGTTTAACCGTAATAATCATAATAATTCTATTACACTATACAATTATCGCATCATTCGGTCAAAAAAATTAACTTATATTTTTTGCTCCATAACAGTAATCCATAAAAAACAATCAATATCTCTCTTTTTCCTTTTCTGCAGGAAAAAAAATGAAGGCTTTCAGAATCAACCCACAATTATGTGTCCTTTTTGTACCACTTTTTAAATTTGAGAAATGCTATAAGTAATTAACTTAAAATCTAATTAATCAGCAAATTAATTCACTAAAATACTCTTCTTTTTTTTTTGACCGTCTCTGTAGTGCTGCAACCGAAAAAGTAACTAATAATATCGTTAGGAAAGAGTTGGATAGTTGAATACTTGACAGATGAATGGAGAAGCTGTTGGTTGTGTACCTAATAAAGTGGTTGTTTTTGTCTTTGTGAGAAGGTGGTCTTTGATTGCGGGTCACTTGCCAGGTAGAACAGACAATGAGGTCAAGAACTACTGGAACTCTCATTTGAGCAGAAACATCAAAACCTTTAAGACGTCCAGAAACCAAACCCTATCACCAGTCGCCATGGATTTAGCAAAAGCAGGCATGGCAAGAAATAGAAGAGGTGGCCGAACAAGTCGATCAGCAATGAAGAAGAAAACCAACTTCCCTGTCAAATCTTCTTCGAAGTTAGTGGAGGAACATAAAGAAAGTAAACCTGTGAACGTTGCTGTTGCAATTCCACCAACACCAAACTTAGATAAAGAAGCTTTGGCCTTGTCTAGTGCCCTCTCTTGGCAGGAGGAAATAGAGAACTTGACTTTGCCCAGTCCTCCTTATAAGATTTCTGAAGTGGAATTGCTGGGTTGTGGTGAGGAGAGAGAAAGCAGCAACTTACTGTTGTGGCCTGGTGAAAATGAGCAAAATGAGTTCTTGAGGACAAATCATGAAATGCTGGATAGCGAGATGTCGTTTCTTAATGACATTGTGGGCAATGAGGAAATGGATCCAAATGATGATGTTGTGGCTTTTAGTGGAAAGAAGGAAGAAAATAATGTCATAGTTACTGAGGAGAGGGAAAGCGGGACCGTGGTGTTCAGTGAAGATCTTGAGAGTGGTAATTTAAGCTCATCAAATGCAGAGAGCGGTGAGGGCCAGTCTTGTTCGTCAACAAATTCATATATGAATGAGGGCAAGCTTGATTGGGGCTGGGATTGTGATGGTGGGTTTCAAGGAAATGAGCTATGGTGTGAAACAGATAGATTGTTGTCTTGGCTGTGGGAGGCTACTGATAATGGGGAACGAGATTGTAATAAACAGCTGGGAGAAGAAGAGATGGATTCTGAGAAGCAAAATGCAATGGTTGCATGGCTTCTCTCTTAATTAAACCATTTTCCCACTCGAATTTTGTTCTTTTGTATGTGTAGAATCTTTATTAGCTTAGGTAAATCGATTCCATGTATCTTTATTTAAGTGGGAAGGGTGTGAAATTGTGAATTGATTAGTTTCTATGATGCCATTGGACACTAATTTACTTTGGTATTATTTCTTCTTTTCTGTTTGAATCGTAATGTGACAATGAAAACATTTTGTATTAATTGCATATAACTTAATTTAAAAGGTTGAGTAATGCTAGATGAACTTAAAAACTAGACTTAAAAATTAGACTTGATATAAGTAGTGGGTCCCAATAAATGTTGGGAGCCACAGTTAAATAAATAGTTGAGATTATCAAATTTAGTTTTTAAGTCTATTTTTTAAGTTCATATAGTATTGCTAAAGGTAAATATCATTTTGTCCCTGAAAGATACAAAAAAATTTAGTTTGTCATTTGAATAATTAATTTTTTCACATTATCCCCTTAAAGAATAAAAAAATATTGTAATATAATCTACCGTTTTATTTATGTTTAATTGTCCGTCGATTTTATACCAAATAAACTAATTAGGAATCACAAAACACATGTACAACAAAATGAAAATAAAACGATGGATCACATTATAACGTCTTTTATTCTTTAAATAGACAATATGAAAAAATTAATCATTCAAACAAACTGAAAATTATTATATCTTTTAGGGGACAAAATAAAGATTTATAATTTAGATTATTTTTTTGGATATCATACACTTATGTTGCATGTGAGGTGGACTTGTCACACTCCCACCCCGGATCACATAGGGTGGGCAGTAAATCGGTCACCAAGACCTTAACCAATCAACTTTATGCATAATAAATGCAAAATTCAGCAAAAAATAAATAATAAAGTCATCAATTCTATTGACTTAATGAATACCAGAAGAATAAATTAAACATCACTAACATCATTACTAAATCCATGTAAAACAATAATTAAATCATAAGGTTCACTACTTTAAACATAAGCAATATTGTTTCCAAATCAATTAAACATTTGTCTCAAAATTATAAAAGACATTTATTTCTGAAAACGTACAATCAAATAAATTTTCAAGTTCTCTAATCCCTTGCATATTCGCAAACTTACTCATCACCCTAATCCTTTCCTGAAAAATATTAAATATTTGGATGAGCACAGAGGCCCGTGAATAGCTATCACCTCTAATAAGGTGTGAAAATAAATCCCACAGTTTATATACAAAAATAAATTTTGATACATACATAAATACAATAAATTGTACTCAATCTCTCTCACATAATCATGCAAACAAAATGATCTTATGATCACAATAATGAAAAAACATATATAACCTAAAACACTCATTCATTTTCACAAATAATTTTATAAATGAAAGGACATTTATAACTCAAAACACTCACACACACACACACACACACACATTCAATCCCAAATATATTTGTCAAATCATGTTTGTTACCACTAGTCTGGTAGTTGACCCAGTCTATTGTTACCACTAACCTAGTAACTAGCTCAGCCTCTTGTCATCACTACTCTGATGACTAGCCTCTTGTTATCACTTAAACCTGGTAACGCCAGTCCCTGTCTCATAAACATGATTTTAACACACACCAAAACTATAGTTTTAGTTCCAACGCGCACAAAATTTCTCTTTCATCACCAAAGTAATGATATAAAATCATCCCACAAGTTTTTCAAAATTCACTTGTATAACAATTCATAATTTTAAAATATTTAATTGTAACCCTAAACATCAACATATATATGAAAAATTCACACGTAGACACCCACTAATTTAATATAAAAAATTCTCCAAAAAAAAGTAATAAACTACTCACATTGATTCTCAAACTTCAATTCAAAGCCTTTTTTCTTAACCTCAATGTAATCATTACCTAATTCAAAATAACATATAACGATCAATCTCTATTTCTAATTTTATTATTTTACGATTATATATTTAATTTTTATACTTTCTACTCATTGATATATACTTTATATATCCTTTACATGGAGATAATATTTTTAATGTGAGCTAATAGGGTATAGAAGTAATCTGAGTAGTTTATAAAAAGTTTTTAAAATTTTGGGGTCACATCATAATTTTTAAAATTTTTGAGGTCAAAGTATAATTTTCTTGAAAAAAATCTACTATTTCAACTTACCAAGTAAAAATATGGTTAAAAATAAGTTTAAAAAATATAGGGGTCAAAATAAATTCTTTGAAATCAAAGGGACAAATGATATAATTCCTGAACTTGTCCTCCTCATCCGATCAACTCTTCCACGTTGTACAACTTAAAAGAAAAGTCTAATCCCTTGTTTTTTTTTTCAAAGAGTCTTCTTGACACACACATTCACCATTATATTGACATATAATTGGATACATATAATATAATCTTCTAATTAATACACCCTGCCTCTTCCTCAATCACCAACTTAAACCTTTCATAAGTAATATCTCAACTACTTTAAACGCTTTGCATTCAAATCCAATAGCTCCCTTATTACTCCAATTCTTTTTATTTAAAGGAAAAGTAAAAGCATGTATGTGTGCACATGTGTGTATATTGAATTCCTTATTATAATTTTAGAAGAAAAACTCACCTTGAAAATCAGCCGCTCTCTCCTTCTTGTTCTTCTTCTCTCTCTCTCTCTCCCTCTCTCTCTCTGCCGCACGTTGGATTCTCCTCAGCCCACAATTTTTGTTTTAACGATATAACAAATATGAGGCAACTTAGGGTAGCCGTTGAATTACATAAAAGGTGTAGCACTCAACTATTTTTAATAATCCTAAAATCCCTAAATATTAGTGTACAACCAATATTACAATTCTAAAACTCTATTCGACTAAGTATCTATAATTATCTGGTATTTTTCCCTGCACCAAAAAGGCTAAATTATCTCTATTGATTTTCAAATCATATCCATAAGTCCATAAGAATATATCCGAAACTAAACAAAAGTATAAAAATTTTCAAATCCAACTTATTCAATTTTATTTTTATTATTATTATTGTTATTGTTATTGTTATTTTATTTTTTTTACCTTGGGTATTACAGGACCTATGTTTGGAAGGAACTAGAGTTATGTATATTCCTCCGATTTCCCAAGCCAACACCATGAAAATTGGGTCATGTACTCGGAAGTCATAGGAATGAATAACGAAGTCTATGAGGAATATGGCACCCGAGTGGGCAAGAAACAAAAAGACATAGCAGCTGATACGGCACTTTTTATTTCTGAAACTCTTCTTTTATAATAAAACTATGGGTTAAACCACTTTTAAATATAAACTATAATGAACTAAAAAAAATTAAGTTAAGAACAACATTAAGTAAAAAAATCATGAAAATTTGAAAAAAAAAAAAAAAACTGGAAAGACCCATTTGCATGAGTAGATCAGAAAACCTTAATTGCGCATTGAGAACACTGGGTAGGTATCGGTGTGTGTGAGACAATTAATGGACAAATGGAGGACTTGTCCCTGGATGGACCACATCTCTTCCACCATTAAAGTGGCACTTTTGATGGCATGTGACGACAATTACCAATCATGGAAAACAAAAAACAAAAAACAAAAAAAAATTGTCTTCGTTTGGCTGGGTCAAATCCAATCAAAGAAGCTGTCTTCTTGTATCTGCGGCTAATTTATTGCAGTAATCACATTCGTCACCTTTCCAAATTTCATCCTGAAACTAAATTGAAAGTAGATCAACATATTCTTTTTTACGCCTTTACTCAATTTTTCAACTACCGATTTATTATTTATACATGAACCCCCTTAATCAAATAGAAAAACACAGGATAATTGATCTACTATTAAATAAAATAGAGTCAAATATATGATCAAAGTTAGTTACCCAAAAATAAAAAATATAATCGAAATGGTTATAGAAATATCCGATTGACTGTATCATGGACTCAAAAGAGCACCTCATAAGCCATAATTCACTCACGCGGCCTGGTTGAGGAATTGAATCTTTCAACCTTCTTGTTAGCGTTCCACCGAGCCCACGGCTGTAGGGATTGGGACACGAATTTAGGCTCCCAAGCCATGTGTTTTGGACCAAACGGGAATGACCCACTACTTAGAGAGCCCTTTTCATCTTGCATCGAGTCTCGCCGCTGCACAAGCAAGAATGCAAGTAACTTTACCCCTACCTTATGAATTATGATTGAATCATTCTATGGGCCTAAAAAAGAAAAGCCAAGTGTTTTAATCAGTAGGAGGTAATCACGAGTTCAAATAACAACTTAATTTGGTCTAGATGTTATTTTGGCCTATTGATCTATCAAAAAGCCAATATCTATTATATTATATACCTATACACTAACATATCAATAGCCTAAACAAAATTTCAAACTCGAGTTCCTCCAAAGCCCAAGCCGAGGTTAGAGCAGGTTCATTATCCAACTAATGAAGCATTTACTCTGCAGGCTCATCCCCTTTTAAGTTCATGTTCAACATCCTGCAAGACTTTTCCTGGTTTTCAGGCTCTGAGATACGTGAGGAAGAGCATTCTGTAATCTGATACTCCCTTTCATCAACTAAAGACTTCATGTAACAGCACGGCTGCTCCTCAGCTTCGATATTATGCCCAGGTTCTTGCCCTGGAACAAATGGCAATTCGAAAGGTGATGGGCCAGCAGGTTGTGTCCGCATTTGCACAGACCGCAATAGTGCAGCCCTCCTCAAGTCTGCTGAGTGGCATATATCACTGGGTGATGAGGGGAACCGACCCTCTGAATCTGAGCCTCGTTGACGAGACTGTGGAGATGTGGCAGCAGGGGGAGTGCATCCATGGGTAGAGTATGAAGTGGTGGGGGGACCAGATGCGAACCCACCTAGTGGTCTTTGGTACCTATAAGGAGACACTGGACTAGTGGGTACACTATCAGGTAGGGATGAGCATGTGTTTGTTGGAGTCTCATAGTACCGAGAGTCATCTGAATCATCCGACATTGGTGAATATTGTAAAGACATCTCATCCCTGAAACCATAGAAATTATATTAATAACTTCAAGGGAAGAACAAGGTGCCATCCCACCAGTAAAAACTAAACGTACAGAAACAGATATTATTCAAGGTGTCTACCAAACCAGCCAACTTGCATAAACATGTGTTACAAAACCTTGACACACTGACGCAAAAAATAAGGGAATATCAAAGACATGCAGAGAAGAAAGTTTAAAGTGCTATCATTGTTTGTAACTAAGGAGACCTCCATGACCCTGTTCATGTGGCTTCTTTATTTTTTCGAAGCTTATTGTATCCCCAAATTGTTTCACCAATCTTTTGGCTCAGACTCCAAATTACAAATAACATATTAATGCTGATCTTAAAATGGGAAAGGTGAATCCAGTGTAGCGAGCTATTATGGAGAGAAATATAATACTGTCCCGATTCTTGAACATATGGATAATAAAACACTTTTATCAAATGTTGCCACTCAGCAAGATTTCATAAAAAAATATCCCCATATAGGAAAAAAAAAGTGTGGTGGACAACCATCCACTCAAGAAATGCCCCAGAAACCTGAAAAGGCTCAAATCTTTCCATCAAAGGTTCGCACATAAAAAATGCACATAGTAAGGCACTTAACACGTGCAATAGTGCAGGATCCACCCCTTGTCCCTGTCTATTAGTGAGGGGCGATGAGACCGGGGAAACCATATTAAGGAAGTCACTCTTTAGGTGGCTTCTACTTTTCCATTTTCAGCTAACATGAACCCCCAAATTGGTTTTAGGAAGTATCAGAGATCTGGAGATCAGAAAGCTGACATCCCTTGTATGGCTATAAGTCTTGTTAGTTCTTGGTTCTCTAACTAAGCTTTAATCAAAAAAATTCCGAGATACAAACCCCACCTCCATCAATGGTTGAGGTGGGGTTGATTGGCCAAGAGTTCACAGAGTTTAATTTAGTAAAATACTCACCAGTCTCCCACAACAATGCCTGCCCTTTTGAGCATAAGCATAGGCTCATTCCTCAAAACCAAAAGGCTTATAAAAAGGATATTTGCACCTAGAAATTTGTTTTGTCCTACAGGCATCCAATTATGCCAGACTGCATAAAATATAATGTTAGATCCAGTTAGGGATCAAGCCATGCTAAAACTAGTCTTGTCACTGTTGTCAGTAGATACCATATAGGATTAGGAACTAATGGTTAAATCCACAAGGAAATTTTGCTTCAGGGCCAATTAAACCCTCAATATCTCCCAATTCAGATAATGTCAGCAAGGAGAAGTCATCAGTTACATGTTCTAATGTGCATGGTTGACCTACAGAAACGACCTTCTCTACCTAAAGAGCAGCAGTGCCAAACAAATAATCCAATGTCCATATGTAAAAAGTAAATAAATTGTTTACCTAAGATGAAACATACTCTCAGACCTTCCAGAGGAGTCCATCAGGGTTTCGTGGATTGGGTCTCCAACTGTCAATCCATTTAAGCTTGAAGCCATAATCTGCACGATTACCAAATATATTTAATTCATAAGCTAAAGGCGCCTAGAGTACATGCCGCTCAAGCACATATCAAATCCTGCTCAAACACATACAAAGCCAGCCAGCCATAAGCAAACATACATATTCAATATATGGCAATAATAATTACCCACGAAGCCACACGATTATGANTCCATCAAAGGTTCGCACATAAAAAATGCACATAGTAAGGCACTTAACACGTGCAATAGTGCAGGATCCACCCCTTGTCCCTGTCTATTAGTGAGGGGCGATGAGACCGGGGAAACCATATTAAGGAAGTCACTCTTTAGGTGGCTTCTACTTTTCCATTTTCAGCTAACATGAACCCCCAAATTGGTTTTAGGAAGTATCAGAGATCTGGAGATCAGAAAGCTGACATCCCTTGTATGGCTATAAGTCTTGTTAGTTCTTGGTTCTCTAACTAAGCTTTAATCAAAAAAATTCCGAGATACAAACCCCACCTCCATCAATGGTTGAGGTGGGGTTGATTGGCCAAGAGTTCACAGAGTTTAATTTAGTAAAATACTCACCAGTCTCCCACAACAATGCCTGCCCTTTTGAGCATAAGCATAGGCTCATTCCTCAAAACCAAAAGGCTTATAAAAAGGATATTTGCACCTAGAAATTTGTTTTGTCCTACAGGCATCCAATTATGCCAGACTGCATAAAATATAATGTTAGATCCAGTTAGGGATCAAGCCATGCTAAAACTAGTCTTGTCACTGTTGTCAGTAGATACCATATAGGATTAGGAACTAATGGTTAAATCCACAAGGAAATTTTGCTTCAGGGCCAATTAAACCCTCAATATCTCCCAATTCAGATAATGTCAGCAAGGAGAAGTCATCAGTTACATGTTCTAATGTGCATGGTTGACCTACAGAAACGACCTTCTCTACCTAAAGAGCAGCAGTGCCAAACAAATAATCCAATGTCCATATGTAAAAAGTAAATAAATTGTTTACCTAAGATGAAACATACTCTCAGACCTTCCAGAGGAGTCCATCAGGGTTTCGTGGATTGGGTCTCCAACTGTCAATCCATTTAAGCTTGAAGCCATAATCTGCACGATTACCAAATATATTTAATTCATAAGCTAAAGGCGCCTAGAGTACATGCCGCTCAAGCACATATCAAATCCTGCTCAAACACATACAAAGCCAGCCAGCCATAAGCAAACATACATATTCAATATATGGCAATAATAATTACCCACGAAGCCACACGATTATGAAGAAATCCAAAGGTACATTGGTAAAAAATTAAAAAAAAAAAAAAAAAAAAAACCCTACAATATTCTCAGAAAAAAGAAAATGCTTTAAATTCCCAAATTGAGTTTACCGGAACTTCACTTCAAGAAATGCATCAACGAATATACGTTTAAGTATATCAAGAAACACATCAAGTGCGCATATGGAACCCATTAGTCGACAGAAATAGTTATAAGAAAGAAAACAGAAGAAATGGAAGAAAAAATATAGGTATAGAGAAAGAGAGGCACCTCGCTAAGGTAACGCTTGTGAGAGTGAAGATTATCAAGATAAACCTCGTCTTCTGGATCTCTATTGCGCTTCCCACTGGGAGACGCTGAGGCTGAGGCTGACGATGGGTTCATCTCGGAACCCATTGTTCTAATCCACTCTGTTTTCGCACTCCGTTGTATCAATTGATCTCAACCCCCCAAATACGAAAAGAAAATCTCAATAAATACAAGGAGAATAAACATAATCATATAGAGAGAGAGCACAACACACTACAATCATGTTTTTTTTTTTTTTTATTTAAGAGTCCCAAAAACAGAAAAGAAGAAGCGATGATGCGGTGGAGAATCTGAAAAACGTTTGAGGAAGTCGAAGTGCGCATTGGGTTGATCTATTTAAGAACCAACCATCTAATAATAAAGCCCACAAATTTTCTGGTCCAATCCAATTTTTTTGTGTAAATTGGGCTAGAATTATGATAACTCTTAACTACACTTGAATTGAGTTTTAAATTATTCAAATTCGATTTTAAAAGTATAATCTGAATTTGACGAAATTTATTTTTATAGTTCATATCCAAATACGTTAATAATCTGAATAACTTAATTAATTTTTAATAAATTATCCATAAATTTCTTTAAATAATTACTTAATTTCTTTAATATCTATATAAAAATATATAAATAATTTAGAATTCAAATTCGAGTTCGAATTATCATTAAATAAAACCAAATTATTAAGAACAAATAATTCTCAATTTGATAGTTATATGGGCTTGGGTATATTAAGCACGCTACCCAATGTAAAGCCCTTGTTCAACACAGAAGTTTGATGTTTATGGCCTACTTCTCTTACCTTCAAAACCGCACTTCACTCTCATGAAATACCCAGCGCTCTGTCTACGTTTTTCGTTTTCATTTTTTTTTTCTGCTTTCTTTTCAGAGCGGTTGGAGGGGAGCTAAAGATTATTCAATGCGATTATTCAATTCACGTTCAATCTATCTTCATAATGGTATGGGTTTAGACACATTCAGTCCCAATCAAATACAAATGTCTTCTAAGACATTTATTATGAGTTCAAGCATACCCACTTGATCTCAGTGGATGTTCTTGTATTTTATTCAGAAGGACGGCCCAAGGGTTTACAAAGATGCATCTCATCTTTTTTATTGTCCTTTAAATTCAATTTTCGTACAATAAAACAAGCACATTTTGCCCATAAACCTTTACTTTTCACCATGCTACATCATGCTTGGGTTGCACCTATAGTGGTCCTGCGCAAATCCAAGCCAACCTAAACTCAAAGGGGCAAAATGACCCAAGCCCAGTCCAACAATCGAAAATCTAACTATTCAGACCTGTTTGCGTTAAACTCCTTCATTTTAGGTATGCTACAATCCATGGAGCAAACAAGAAGCACATATTTTAAGTACTCCATCAACACGGGCAACGTCTCTCCTTCTCTCTCAGCTGGACGCCACGTATAGAGGTGAATTTAAATGTTTCCTAACACCTCACCCTCTCTTGATCCAAGTTTCGAACAATTGGGTAGCAATATATACAAGATGCCACACCCCAATAACTTGTAGTACTCTTCTATGGACCATAAATTTAGCCACCCGTCCACATGTGCCAATGACATGACACTCTTCCCAGGCATTAAACCTGTCCAATCAGTATTAGCAAACAAAACAAGAGAAAAGCTTGGGTGGAAACAAACAGGACACACTCATAGCTTTACAAGTGTGGGTCAGATGCAGCACCGAACAGCAACTGGAATTACAATCTTCCCATGTGAATGGTTCCGAAATCTAACTTGAAAAGGAAAAATTGGACATTACAGCTAACCTAACAAAACACCCTGTGAGGTCAGCCATTTTCAAGCAAAATAACAAGTGGATCTTGGTGATATTAGACAATAATGGTCCAAATATGTACCGAGTTATAAGAAAACGTCAACAGCTTTAGAAAATACGAAGCAAAATAAAATGTGGAATATCTGCAAGTAGTTTGGGATCCAAGATGCTGCATACCACATGCCAATCAAGAGACCCATAACCGCCTCATTATAGAGAACATTAAAAGACAGACAACCACAGAAAAGCAGCCTTTTTGAAAGACCACATTCATAAGTCCTCATGATATAAACAACTACACTAATAAGACTCTTCTTCCTAATTTATAGACTTTTAAAGATTCAATACATTTTGTATCATTGCCAGGAAAACCCCTTCAATGTTAAAATCAACTAATAACAGGCAATGGATTATTGCAACCTATAAGAAAGCATAATATGATAAACCAACGGCCAGAGCCTAACATGCCAATAGCTGAACTAGCAAATCGATAAGGGAGATCCAAACTTCTGTGTTCTTGCCAATAATTATCCAGACGAAGCTCTCTCCACTATATCGAAGCATTAAGGCTACCAAACGTAAAATAATATTATCCCTAAAACTATACAAAAACAAGAACAACGGTTTACCAGGAAGACACTGGATTCAACGTCTTGTTGAGTCCATTCAGAGCGCCATAACCTTTAGAACTAAACCCCAAGCAACCAAGAAGACCTTGTCTGTATGGCAAAAAAGTTTTCTTCTTCATCTCCTCAGCCTTTGCCGCGTAATGCAACTCATGCGGCGACAACGGAATCCTCTGCTTCGAGACGCCGTTGGCAAGTTTACCGTAAGCCGATTTTTTCGCCGGAACTTGCTTAAACAGCTTTTGCCTCTGTGTCTCCATGTTAGCCTTCTCCTTTCCATCTCTCGAAGAGGAGGGAGTGAGAGTTGGTGAAGAAACTTTCTTCTCCTTCGATGGCGAGAAGGAAATCGAAGACCAGAACTTCTCTTTATTAATTCCTCTACCTTCGCTTTTGCTTCTATACAGTAGATCCTTCAAGAATATCCACTTCTTCGAGTTCCTTCCAGATGATGAAGACCTCGAAGAAGATGCGGAACCAAACGGCGTCGTGTCAATGGAAGGCATATCACTCTGTTTTATGTTCTCAGCGTCATCTACCTCTGAATTTTTTTGCTCAGATAATTTTTCGTCGTGCCACTGAAACGCCACACTTCTTCTGAGTGGAGACATAGATCTGGCTTTTCGGTGATGAGATATGTTACGCAATCTCAGATCTCTACCTCTTGTGACCGACTCCTCACTCTTTCCCAATTCTGAAGCCTTAATACCGTTTTCTTTCTCTTCGTCTTCCACGTCTAGATCTAGCAATGGAACCAAGGCCTGAGGCCTTTCCAAGTGAGACGAGAGCTTAATCGGCCGTATCTTGCCGTTCAAAAACAACTCATCCGCCGAACTCATGGATCCATTCACCGTCGAACCGTTCGGCGAAAATCTTGACGAGAACTCGAACTCAAACGAACCGGACGAATTCAACGACGACTCCGTTGGCAACAATATTGACTTAGAAGACAAAGCCGCAGCTGTAGACAGTACGAAGTGCACTGGACTCGCCGGAGCACTGAAAAAGTAGCCGGATGGACAAGGGGAGCCACGGCCGGGGCTCGACGGTGCGCTGACGTAAGGTGTGGAACATGTGCTGTCAATGTCTTTGCTAAGACGGTGAGTTTTGTAAATGCGGTCATTAAAGGGGAAGTGAAGAACTGGTTCGGAAGCCTTGGATTCGCCATTGATGGGGTCGGAGTTGGAGAGTAAGAGGATCATTATTGGAGAGAGGTGAGCGAAAGAGGTAGGTTTAGAAGTAAGAAAGGAGTAGCGTCTGATTAGCTTGATGGACTCGCAATTATTACAGAGGGCGCTCTGAGCGACGAGAGAATGCATGGAGTAGACTACCGTACATCGCAGAAAATATTTGGTAACATATCAAAAATTTTAAATTTGTGAAAATAATTACGATCTCAATAATATGTTTATGGGATTATTTATAATTTAATGGGTTACCTATTACATATCGATTGATAAATAAAATAAGACATTGAAATGACATGTCAGATAATATATCATGATTACTAGTAATTTTGTTATCATAATGAATGAAATATTTATAACTTCAGTGGTATATTTATTAAATTTGTATAAATATTTACAATTTGAGTGATATATTTATCAAATTTATGAGAATATTTACAACTTAATTGGTATGTTTACCAAATTTGTAAAAATAATTATAAACTCAGTGGTAAATTCACTAAATTTATGGAATTATTCACAATTTCAATAAGTTACATGTTACATATCGGTTGATAGATAAGATAAGACATTGAAATGACATGTTAGATAGTACATCAGGATTACTAGAAATTTTGTTACCATAATGAAAGAAATATTTATAATTTCAGTGATATATTTATCAAATTTGTAAGAATATTTATAATTTTAGTGGTATATTTATCAAATTTGTGGAAATATTGACAACCTCAGTGGTATGTTTTCTAAATTTATGGGATTATTTATAACTTCAATGAATTCTTTACGACATTTATGAGAATATTTACAATTTTAGTGAAATGTTTACCACATTTGTGTAAATAATTACTATATTAAAGATTTTGTTACAATAATGAAGGTAATAATTATAACAATTGTCAATTTTTTTACGAGAGTTGTGAATATTTTTTACGAGAGTTGTATTTAATCTATAACTAATTTACAAGAAATCAAAGAACATATACCAGTTTTGTGGACAAAATTACTAGTGGGGAGCAGTATTTACTAATTCAATAGTATATTTTACGATATTTAATAGTTCATGATTGATCATTAAATATGATTGATCGATCAATACACCATATGTGTGCTTAATTTATGAATATTTTACAACTAATTCAAGAAAATATACAACTTCAAATGATCAGTTACCACTTTTATGGGAATATTTACAATTTCAATAGATTCTTTATGGGAATATTTACAACTTCAGTAGATTGTTTACCAAATTTGTGAGAATAATTAGAACTGCAATGGTTTGCTTACTAGATTTATGGCAATATTTACAACTTCAATAATTTTTTTACGAATCTGCAATAACATGATCCGATGTTTATTTACTACAAAGCCCTTCTTACAACACTTATTAATTCTTCTTTGAAGGCATTTAAGTAAATACATAATAATTAAAATATGATTGATCGCAATCCCACTTGCCCCTTCAACTTCTACATTTGTAACTCAACGATCGATAATTAAAGATATTTGATCAATCAAATGTCCCTAGTATTTATGATCAGCAACAATTTGATCGATCGTTTAAAAAATATGATAGATCACTTTGAAGTATGTTAATTTGATCGATCAAATATTTATATTAATCGATCAAAAATTTAATATTGATAGATCACAATTTGATCGATCAAAAATTTAATATGATAGATTTAAATTGTGGTCGATCAAATTAACCTACTACATAGTGATCTATCATATTTTTTAAACGATCAACCAAATTATTTCAGATCATAAATATTGAGGACATCTGATCAATCAAATATGTTTAATGATCGATCGTTGAGTTACAGATGTAGAAGTTGAAGGGGCAAGTGGGATTGCGATCGATCAAAAATAAATATGATAGATCAATCATTATATATTTACTTAAATGCCCTCAGAGAGGAATTAATTGAAGTGTTTTGTAAGGGGGCTTTGAAATAAATAAACATCGGATCATATTATTGCAGATTCGTAAAAAAACTATTCAAGTTGTAAATATTGTCATAATTCTGGTAAGCAATCCATTACAATTGTAATTATTCTTACAAATTTGATAAATAATCAACTGAAGTTATAAATATTCTCATAAAAGTGATAACTGATCCTTTGAAGTTGTATATCTTCTTGAATTAATTCTAAAATATTCATATATTAAACACACATATGTGTGTATTGATCGATCGATCATATTTAATGATCGATCATGAGCTATTAAATATCATAAAAAATATTATTAAATTAGTAAATACTTCTCCCCACTAGAAATTTTATCCACAAAACTGGTATATCTTTTTCGATTACTTGTAAATTATTTACAAATTAAATATAACTCTCGTAAAAAACATTCACAACTCTCGTAATTATTTCCTTTATTATAGTAACAAAACCTTTAATATAGTAATTATTTACACAAATGTGATAAACAATTCACTAAAATCGTAAATATTCTCTTAAATGTCATAAAAAATTTATTGAAGTTGTAAATAATCCCATAAATTTAATAAACATACCACTGAGGTTATTAATATTCTCATAAATTTGGTAAATATACCACTAAAATTGTAAATATTTTTATAAATTTGGTAAATATACCACTGAAGTTGTAAATATTCCCTTCATTATGATAACCAAATTATTAGTAATTATGATGTACTATTTGACATGTCATTTCAATGTATTATCTTGTTTACCAACCGATATCTAACATGCAACTCATTGAAGTTGTAAATAATCTCATAAATTTAGTAAACATATTACTGAGGTTGTAATTATTTCCACAAATTTAGTAAACACACCACTGAAGTTGTAAATATTCTCACAAATTTAGTAAATATACTACCAAAGTTGTAAATATTCACACAAATTTGATAAATGTACCACTGAAGTTATAAATATTCCCTTCATTATGATTACAAAATTATTAGTAATCATGATGTACTATCTGTTATTTCAATATCTTATCTTGTCAATCAACTTGCATCTAACAAATAACTTATTGAAATTGTAAATAATCCCATAAATTTAGTAAATATATGACTGATGTTGTAATTATTTTTACAAATTTAAAATTTTTGGTATGATACAAAAAATTTTCTTAATTGTACTGTAGTCTACTCCGAGAATGCATAATTATGGTAGTTATGCTCTGCATTGAAATTCTTGTATGACATCACATGCGATCTCAATTTATCATTATAGCCCTGAGCATCACATGCATAGATCGTAGAAATATAAGTTAATAATTAGTTTTATTTCTTTTTAGTTTTTATGTAATGTTTATTTCTCTCTCTTGTCTTTTTTTTTTTTTGGGCAGTTTTTAATGTTTTCACTTTTTCTTTATTTGATATGAGTAATTTTATTTGAACTTAAGAATTTGATTTAATTTATTAATATAACAATGAGTAATTTTAATATTTGATAAAATTCACAATCAACTTAAAGATTATAGTGAATTATGTCAATAAATTTGGTCACAATAACATTGCTTATTTGATATTAGGACTAACCAGTGTCTGAAGACATAATAAGTAAAAAGTACTTCATCCGTTCCTAAATATCTGTCGTTTAAGATTTTTGCACAGGGATTAAGCAAGCTATTAAATAGCTCTAATGTGAGAAAAAATAATTGCATAAGACTAAAATATATTTATTCACCACGTATTGAGAAGAAAAGAAATATGAAAGACACTTAACTTACACTTGATCTATTAAACACTTATTGGAAAACATAGATACGGGTAAATTTGGAAGAAAAAATATTAATTATACTTTAATTTCATTAAACGACAGATATTGTGAAACAAAAAAAAATTATATTAAACGACAGATATTTAGGAACGGAGGGAGTAATAAATTTAGGGAGGGGAGAGAATTTAATGTGAATAGTTTTAAAAATGATATTGATAACAGTTAAATAAGTCTATTTAAGACTGTCAAATAAACTTATTAAATATATCATGTTTTATATTATAGTAGATATAGATTATAAAAGTCCCGTTGTCCAAGTTTTTATTAGTAAACACATTGCTTCAATCTTAAATGCAAGCATTTTTTTTTGGTAACATAATAATTAAAAATACTCTTTCGAAATTGTTTTAAATTAATTACTTAAAAATATTAAAAAATTATATATTACTCCATCCGTTCCTAAATATCTGTCGTTTAAGGTTTTTGCACAAGGATTAAGGAAGTTATTAAATAGCTCTAATATGAGTAAAAAATAATTACACAAGACTAAAATATCATTATTCAATACGTATTGGAAAAAAAAGAAATATGAAAGACATTTAACCTCCACCTAATCTAATGTATTGAAAAGTTAAGGGTAAATTTGAAAAAAAAATTATTAATTATACTTTGATTTCACTAAACGACAGATATTATGAAACAAAAAAAATTATGTAAAATGACAAATATTTAGGAACGGATGGAATAATTAATAACAAACTATTTGAATCTACTTCTTGGTTTTACACTCATTTCCACTCTTTTTTTTTTTAATTTCAAAACTACTCTTACATTATAAAAAGGTGAATTACAATGTTAGCCACTAAACTATTCTATGTGTATCAATTAAGCCTTTAAACTATAATTTTTTTTCAATTCTTTAATTGATAATAATGATGAATTGCATTTATTTTGAGTTAATTATTGTTTATCCTATTGATTTTATGTTTTGATGGCATTTTTTTGTTTGGTTGATTTATGGGGGATAAAATAGAGGGAATGAATTGATTTTGGATGCTTGAATAATTGAAGATTGCACAAATCAATTCAATCAGACCCTTCGGTCTGCTTATGTCAAAGACTCATGAGTTACACCATATGTTATTAACAAAAAGAAGAGTATTTCGGACGAAACAAGAATCTCCATCCCAAATCTAGTGCCAAAATTCCTTCCCAAATCTGGCGCCAAAACGAGAGTTTTCATTACCTACGCAGTTGGTCTGCATCTGTGCTCGGTGAGATTCTTGTTTTGTCAAATATACATCTCATTTGTTGTCACATGAGTAACAGACGCGGTGTATCTCCTGAGTTTTTGATGGAAAATAGATAGAAGGATCAGATTGAATTGATTTGCATAGTTGGAGGGTTAAATTAAAAAAACTGTAATTTAAAGGCTTAATTGACACATACAAAATAGTTTAGGGGTTAATAATGTAATTCACCCTTATAAAAAAAATATTGGCCACGATGCTTGGGTTGGTGTTAGAAAGTTTTGTGAAACTTCATTCTAACCATGTAACATTGTGTTATTGAAAATTTATTTTGTTTGGACATCTATTGGTTTAGAACTTTGTTCGTCCGATTTTGTTATTAATGCAGTTGATATGAGGCATAATGATTGGATAAAAAATAGTAATCTTTGGTACGGTACCAAAGGCGGTACCATAGATTTTATCTATAAATACAACGATAAAATATGTATTTATATATTTTTTTTATAAAAATTAAAATTAAAAAATTAAAAATTAAAATTAAAATAATATACATAATCATCTTACCAAGTCCAAAAAAAATTTAATTATTTTTATTTTCTATCAGTCCAACCAAATACAAAGAAAAAAAAATGTATCATTCTTATTTTATTTCCTTGGAAGATAAAAAATGTATCATTTCTACTTTTCATCATTTTTATTTTCTATCATTCCTATCAAACAGAACATAAGTAAAATGGTGGAGTTTAACATTCTCTAACCTTATCATCTCCCATGGGAAAGCAATCTCCAATGTTTCACCCAAATTTAAACCTAAAGTTGAGTAAAATTTTTGATTTAATATTAATGAAAAAAATTCAATTTCATACTCAAATTTTTTTTAAAAAAATTTATGTCCTAAAAACTATTTTTTTTAAAAAAATTTCTCCTTTCCCAGCTTTATCGATTCCCAAAAGACCAAAAACTCAAAAGTATTACGGAGAAGTGACAACGCCAAAAATTCAAAGCTTCAACAAATTTGAAACATGCCAATAACACCAGATGACCAAATTGCCTCATCGCATTTTGATCGGTGGTTTTTGGGTAGGGATGGTAGTGGACCGAAGCGGGAGCGCCGGGGGTAGTCTCTATCCTCGGTCCATCTCCGTTAACAAGTATATTTTTTATCTTCATCCTCGTCTGCGAGTAAATTTGTAATCCCCGCCCCCGCCTCGGCTCCGCCCCAGTCCATCTTACCCGCACTAGTTTAAGTCCAAGTTCAAGTCAACTTAATTCAAAATTTTAAATAAATATAACATAATTATAAAATATCATAATATAATTAAAAATTTGTCATTTACAACATAATATAATTAAAATTTTGTTTCACATGAAAATCTAACACAATTTAACGTAACACAACATAATGTAACATAACATAATCCAATATAAAAAAAAACAAAAACGCAAATATCTACACTTTTACAAGCAAAAACACATGAAAAAAAAAGTCAAAAAATAATAATTTAAAAAAATCATTCAATAATATGTAAATTTGTATTCACAGCAACAACAACATATATATATATATATATATATATATATATATATATATATATATATA